>CM049599.1:13172566-13201002 GCA_026979955.1 Megalurothrips usitatus | reverse complement strand
TGGAAAATCACAAACAATGCGTGCTGCAAATTTTCCCATCTCTTTGTTGGAATTTGCCAATAGAATTTGTGATAGTGTAGTAAAACCTGCTGTTTATAGGACCAATAGCTGCTGTTTTGATGCGGGTTTCGGTGGGATTATCTGTGTCTTTTTCGAGAGCCCACTGAATTGTAATTTCCTATATGCTGCTAAATAACTGAAGCCATCCGTGTTACACACACATATGCGTGTTTAATATAACCTATTAATGCTAAAAACATATAAAATGGACAATGAGCGACGATACAACAAAAATGAGAAACAATGTAATGAGAAAACCAAATCAGTTTTCACAAGAGGGTTCTTGTCCGATTCGTAGAGTGCCGTAATATCTGAAAAGGTTTACAAGTGTAAGAACACGTCTGTTGCAATAACGTTTAACGGTCTGTTGGAGCCGATACATACCTTATTGCAGTGCAGCTTAGGGATACACAATAAGACGCCCGGAGTTTCCTCTCACCTCTCCAAACCTATCGAAAGAAATGACTTTATGACCACATGCCATGAGGTAGATTAAGGAACCGAAGGTTATGAAAACAAACCGCCGAGAAATAAACTAAGGGTGCGCTCCGATATTCTGCTCGAAAAGTGAAGTGAGCGTCCTGTATCAAAAGTTAAGACGAAATAAAAGCTGGCAACAGGCGAAGTAAGTCTCAGAGGCCTGTACTGCCGGCGCTGGGCCGGCCCGCAGCACACCCGTGCCTACATAGAGTACATATCAGGCGCTCACCAGGGCCAAAGACAAGAATCCAGCGCCAAAACCGCTGAGTGGTCCTCGGGGGCCAGAATTTCCAATGTTAAAAGCAGGTTAACGATTTTATGAACGTAAAAATAAGAAAGTATTCGGTTGGAACGGGGGTCTATCTTTCCGGCGATTCGACGATTTACACAGCGCGGCTACACCGACATTGTAGGAAAAGGCCGTCCGTATGACTGTCACAAGCTGCTGCGCCGGCCTGCGGGCCACGGGACGCCTAACTGGGAAGCCGAGGCAACAATAACAGAATATTAGAATTTATTGAAACGATATTTAAACGCGATACAACTAACCTTGGTAATGCATTGATGCAGATAACACATTTGCAATTTTTTAGGAGTTATGAACCTTCTGATATTTTAACCGACGACAGAACATTTGGTTTTCAATAGACAATGACGGCCGCATGGCCGCGGCCAGCCGCGGCTCGTGGGGCCCGCGGGGCCAGCTAACTTGCCAACGATGGTTTCAGAAGGGAACGCACAGGGGAGAACCTAAGGTTTTTTTATTATGATTTGAAAACTTGTACCTGATGTAATTATAAGGTGGCATATTAAATAAATATATTTTTGATAGTGTTTAGTTCATACAGATACAGTGATGGTAATGTGGATACGGAGAAGTAAAAATATGCAGAGGGGAGGGATGTAGAAGCTAGAGAGGCTTGAGAGTGGGAACCCCTTGTAATTTTAACTTTGAATTTTTGAATCTGAGCTAATAGGATTTTTTGAATGAGAGTTTGTAATTTATTTGATGAAAATATATTATTTTAAAAAATTTGCAATAGTTATAAACGGCGAATGGAACAAAAAATAGAAACCTAGGGATAGTTATAATGGGAAGCGAACTCATAGGCTCATAGGCGGCAACAATGGTTGGGAGGAGGAAAGAAAAAGCTTAAAAGCCGCTGCAAAGGGCTCCTCGCTCCGCTCGGACCCCAAAACGGGCGGGCAAAACTGGCAGAGGAAGGTATAAAGACTGGGGTCGCCAGTCGCCATCCCCTCCAAAACCGCGGCTGCCATCGGCGAATTTTGACTAACCTAACTCTCAAATGCGCCAATCCCACTTACTGGTCAAACTGAGAATTTTCTCTTACATTACGTGCATTTTCTCTGCACTGAAACCCATAGTTTTCATCTTCAGAACAAAATTTCAAGTAGCAAAATTTGAGACCGTGCCTTCGACGCTTTTGATGGTTCGTTGTTCTTGAAGTATCGAGACCATTGCACTCAATAGGTGTCGTAAACGTCACGAAAAAAATCTACTCGCCTTGACCGGGGTTCGAACCTGTATCATCAGCAAGTACGCTCTCTACAAACCCAAACATGTGGTAACAAGCTTTTCCTAAAGCGTGGTGGTCACCACACTAAAGGAAAAGCGTGGTGAGGCACCACACATTAGGAAAAGCGTGGTGAGGCACCACACATTAGGAAAAGCGTGGTGAGGCACCACACATTAGGAAAAGCGTGGTGAGGCACCACACATTAGGAAAAGCGTGGTGAGGCACCACACATTAGGAAAAGCGTGGTGAGGCACCACACATTAGGAAAAGCGTGGTGAGGCACCACACAACTGTAAGAGTGTGGTGGTGCCACACACTTCTCTGCGGCCCAATGCGTTAATATAGAGATCATAGCAAGGACTTGGTACCCATCACACTCTTTCAAGAGTGTGGTGCCGCACCACACTTTTCCTAAAGCGTAGTAGCCCATAATACTCTTCCCTCAGTGTGGCGCCCATCACACTTTACGAAAAGCATGTTACCACACTCTTGGGTTTGTAGAGCTGTCGAAAAGAGTGGATGTCGGCGTCGTCGAAAAATATGGCCGGTTCTCGAAAAGCCGCGAAAAGAAAGCCTGGTCTTGCGTTGAAGTGTCGACATTATCTTATTATTGACTATTTTACAGCTGTATGCAATTCTTGAAGTTTCTGACGATCGCCCGCCCGTCCACCCGCACAGCGCTGTTCAGCGGCGTGGCCTGATGGGCTGCCTGCCTCCCGGGCGGACCTACCACCATCGCTTTCAGCAGCCCCTTTTCACCTCCAAACGGAGGACCGGAGGTATTGGGCTGCTGCCATCCGACATTCGTCGCTCTTGAAAGAGCGTCATTGGGTTAGGTTAGGTAAGGTTAGTGGGGTGATGGGTGCCACACTGAAGGAAGAGTGTGATGGGCTACTACGCTTAAGGAAAAGCGTGGAGAGGCACCACACTCTTGTAAGAGTGTGATGGGTACCAATCTCTTGCTATGATGCCTATGTCAACGCATGGGACCGCAGTGATGAGTGTGGCACCATCAGACTCTTACAGGAGTGTGGTGCCTCACCACGCTTTTCCTGATGTGTGGCGGCCCATCACGCTTTTCCTTCAGGGTGGTGACCATCACGCTTTAGGAAAAGCTTGTTACCACACTTTTGGGTTTGTAGAGCAGCGACGCAAGGGCGATGTGTCAAATATCGCTCTATAGGGCCTCGCTATCGCTCTATGTTATCATCGCCCGATAGGCAACGAATGTTTCTCTTCGATTTACGGTGTTCCCCTTTTCATTTCTGTAAGTTTGAAATTGGCGGCTGGGTTTGGGTGACAGTTTTATGTCGGGAATATGCCTCCAAAAATTTTTCGGTACGGGGTCAACCGTCTTCGACAGAGAGTCCAGATTTAGGTAACGCCAATGGGTCATTTATGACCCACACCACAAAAAGAATGAGAGTTACATGAAATATCATTACATTAAGATGTAAACCACCTGGTTGCGATTCTTTAATTAACAATAACTCAGGTCATAATTTAAATTTTGAAATGCCGTTTTTTTAATCGACTTGTTTTTTAAGTCATCTACACGTTCAACTGAACAAGTTAACACACTTTTGAGCGGAAATTGGACTTAAAAAATACCCCCCCGATCGCCCGGATTAAACTCCCCCTTCATTCGCGTGGCGGGCCGGCCCGGAGGGTCCGGCGGCGCTGCACTGTAAGGAATTGTCGTTTTAAAACGACTTTTTGAAGAAACTAAATTAATCAAGAAAACTTCGTAAAATAACGATATTTTCTTACGTACTGTGCCATATCTAGTCATCAGACATGTGTGATAAGCTAAATTGACTTCCTCACAGACGGAATTAAATGAACAAAACATATCGCAGCGTTATCCTCTAAAATTAAGGCTATTTGCTCTCTGAATTATGGAAGGGACCTGCAAATTCATTATATTTTTCGTTAAAAAACGAAGAACGCTTCGTAAAAATATTAGTTTAAAAACGAAGGTCTTCAGTTCTCAATTAATCAAACAATCTTCGTTTTTAAACGACTGAATTTTTTACAGTGTGGGTCCCGGCTCGGCCCAGGCACCTCAGCTTCCCTACTTTTCGTCCCCAGCTCCTCCCGGCGGAGTGGACGACAGGAAGGCCCAGGGGCGTAGGCCGGATAAGGCAACCCACTTAACAAACGCCTGAATATACGCAATAAGCGCGGCATATCACCCCCTGAAACCAGAGTCTTGGCTACGCCACGGTATAAGCCTGGCACTTGTCCGTTCCTACCGAAACGTGTCGGGACGGACAGGGTACTCACGGGATGTCATTCTGCTCCAGAAGTTCTTCGATCGCGGGCTTGATTCGCGGCCGACCGTCCACACTGTGCAGGCCTTTCCCCGTGATGATGACTAAAGGTTCCCCAGTGCCCTTGAGTTCTTGGAGCCGGAACAGTGCGGCGCTCTCGGCCTCCGGAACGCTGTAGCCATGCAGGTCTAGCTCGTTTTCCGAGCCGACTGACACGCTCTCCAACTGAAAATATGGGGCGACACTATCAGTCTGCTCATGAAGGAAGGGCCGTCGCGAGCCTGAGGTATCACTCCTCGAGTTTGATGGGGAGAATTAAGCAGCCTTTAACGAGTTTGTTCTGAAAGAATCTCCATTGAATTTGATGATTATTTCTAGCAGCCTCGCGGGCTGCCCAAAGCAGTCTATGCTATCAATGGAGTTAATTTACAGAGAAATGTCTGCTTCATCAAATTAGTCTGCAATAACCGACCCCATAAACCCTGTGTGAGCAATATACTTTTTTTAAACGCCCTAATAAACGTGCTTCGGCCAAGCCGCTTCCCGAGGGTCCCGGTTTACGTACCTCATCATCCGAACCACTCCTTTGAGGGCAGCAGCATTTAAAAGTCGCCCATAGAGCGAATGCCAGCCCTAGAAAAACGACGATGACACCTGAAACAACGAGAGCCGGAGGCACATGCCATTACTCAGCAGATTAAGCAGCTTGTTTGTTCTGGGCATTTAGAACTCATCGGTTCGCGTTCGGAGTGTAAAAGGAGTGCACGAGGATCTCTAACCCTTAGTACCTCTGACGGAGATTACTGATGTTGCCAAAAGACTCGTGACTAAGAATGAATCAAGTCTATCAGTCAAAGTCGTGGGGGTTTCAAAACTGGTAATGATTGTGACTCAATCGGGAATTCCTGAAGTCCCCCGGAAACTTTTTTACCAACTGATCCTTCGTTTTTTCCCAACGTTGGTTATATTGGGATTCTCTCAGCTGAGAGCAAAACTCTAATAAAGGACACATTACTCTCCACGAGAGCCACAACATCATACCTCAAAGTAACGCATACTCTCTGTGATAAGTGATTTTATCTGGCGAATTCCAGAAGGTTCTTTGGAAATTCACAAGGGGCAGTCGGAAATAAAATTACAAACTAATCCTTCGTGATTTCCCAGACACTCTTTTAACAGTGTGGGTCATTTTAGGGGAAATTTAGAGTAGTTTGTGAAAAATGTCAGTTTACAGACCGGAACTCACCGAACCTGGTCGTGTCGGGATGGGAGGGGACAATACGTTGAGTGCGCGTGTGCGTCAACTCCTCGTCCGTTCCATGTGGCTCCCATAGCAAATGACCCACAACTGAATTCTGACCCGCAAATCGATTTCACACTGATATACTTCAATACTCTGTGCTGAGCCGCCAACACCTGGACTACTCCCGCTGCCGCACAGTGGGACGAGCGACCAACTTAGAGGGACAAAACTAATGAAAAAAAATTTTCAGGCAGGATTGTTTTTTGCAGCGCTCTGAATAGCCGAAGGTGTGGTGATTCATCTTCTGTAAAGCTTTTATCTGTGTGATATTCCGTTGTGAAGTTATAGCACGATGTACTGTCTCAAACATCATGTATTTTTCTCGGGTTGCCTGTTACAGATCGGTCGATATTTCCATTCAAACGTTCAAGAACACTGAAAAAAACGTACGTTTTCTCGATGCTGCATGTAAAAGTTATATGTTAGTTTAGTAAGTTTTAGCTCCACTATGCATGATGACAGACCAGACGGGTCACAATGAGGAGGCACTCGTAGGAACGGGATAAAGAAATAATACCCAGCAGCTTCCAAGTCGAATAAAAAATTTACACTAATTTACACTGACCTCCGCGACACATCCCGTGAAAGCCCAACGTGTGGGGAGCCCTCTGCATCCACGATTACCTGCCCCAAAGTGTCCCTCCACGAGATAATCTAAAATAACGCCCGTCTTGTAGACACACTTCGCGGTCTCCAAAAAGACGCATATGCGCACACTGCACTGCTAAAAATATATTGGGAATTCCTGAAGTCCTCCGGAAACTGTTTTACCAACTGATCCTTCGATTTTTCCCAACGTACGTCATATTGAGAATCGCTCTGCTGAGAGCGAAATTCTGAGGCACATTTAAAAGAGGACACATTGTCTTCCTCAATAGCCACAATATCACCACTCAAAGTACCGCGTACTCCCTGTGACAAGTGATTTTATCCGGGGAATTCCTGAAGGTTCTCTGGAAATTCACGAAGGACTGTCGGAAATAAAATTACTATTGTCGCGGCGGCAAAGTGTCGCCTCGGCCCCCCGGCCGGGCAACGCCGGGCGCGCCCGCCCCACACCTAAAATGCAACCCTTGCATACTCCGGAACACCAGGGGCAACCGACTGCCGGGCCCGGCCCGAGCTCGTCAGTCGGCCATGTCAGGGATGTGATGGTTGCCCATCCCTGGTGCACCTGCTTGGGGGTCGCCGCGTAGACCTGGGCGTAGCGGCGACTCGCTGAGTAGTGCAGTTCTGGATCGCCCCGTGTATCTCGGGGAGTAGTGATGAGGGGTGCCTTGGTGACGAGGAAGTGATGCACACACACACGTACGAGTACTGGTTACTCTGGACTCGGTCGGGTGAGGGCACACGGGTGGTCACGGGGTGCTCGATGTCAACACACTAGCCCCGCGTCGGCTATCACTATAGAGTACGCGGCCGTCGGGCAGCGGCTACTGCTGGCCACGACGGTACTGGGAACACTGCCTGGCCACCGGCCAGTCTCCGATATATACCTAGCTCCACGCCCCATCTCTGGGGCGATGCCTACTCGATTAGCTACCCGCTTGAGCTACCCGGGGCGACGCCCTACCCGCGCGGCCCCTCTATCAGCCGGGGCGGGCAGCGCCCCGGCCTGGCAGTTCCATACCGGCCGGGCGCGTCCGCGCTAGGCGCTCCCCGCGCGACGCCCGTGCGTCGCGCCCGCTATGCCGGCGACAGCACTCTGACGCGTGTCTGTCCCGTACGAAGGGGTGCCTACCCACTGGGCGCTAGCGCCCCACGCGTCACGTTAGTGCGCTGCGCGCTCAGGCGGCGCAGGCAGCGCCCGCCTGACAGCCAAGTGAACGTGTGCGCCCTGAGGGAGGACGGCTTTCCTGGTAAGAGCAAACTACCAAGTTACTGCTGGAACGTCTTACTCGGGTCTGCAAAAGCTGCAGCGGTGCAGTGTCACGTGACAGCTTGCCCTGTACTCCGGCGACGTGTCCGACCTTCAGTACTTATTGGTGAAATTAATGTTTTCAAATCAGTTTTTAAAAAATTGAGGTTATTGAAAAAAAAAACGAAAATTTTGAAACCTTACTTTTATGCACTCTCAAAAGAGTTTTGATGTATTCAGAAGGGTATTTGGAACCATATGTAGTCAGAAACGACCATCGTATAGTTTTGTCCCTCTAAATGGTCGCTCGTCCCACTGTGTGCCGGCCTCCGGTAGCGGGCCCCGCGCTCCACTCGTGCCGATGCGCGAGGTACGCGGGAGACCGGGGCGGGGGGGGGGGGGGCAGCAAGCCGCGCTGCGTCAGCGACAGTAGGCAAGTATCCACAGGTCAAGGCGAGCCCACACGGAGGGGAACATAACCTAGCGAGCAAAACATCTTGAATAAAACGGCAACAACACTTTGTATAGCACCAGAACAACATTTGTTTCTATAATATCTATTTACAAGGTGCTAGTATTATAGTTAACCAAGAAATTATAATGAATCTCATCGCGCACGGTAGTCATAGTTGTCAAATATTAAAATCTAGCCTTGAAGGTCGGCTCGCACACACGAAACAGCGCTTGTCGTTCTGTGGCACACTCACCGATGAAGTCCTCTAGTGACCCCATTTCGTTGTTGTACTGCTCAAATTTTGCGCGAAGTTGTACGCCGTGTACCGGCTTGCAGCCGCTGGTGCCGCTGGGTACTGTGCTCGGGGGAGCACTGACCCACTCTACTGCTGCGACGCTCGCGAAGTCACCAATCGGACGCGGCGCTGACCCTGGAAAAAACGGAATCGGGAACGTATTTTCCAGCAAGCTATACGATCCACATAACCTGCGTCGGTCAGGCGGCAGTCCTCGTTTTACCGTGCTGCTGGTTAGCTCAGCTAACTTAGCTGAAAGCCTGACGTGGCTGACGCTGCACGACGAAAAGTCAAGCCTTCCGAAGACCGTTTTGACACACCCGGTGTTTGCACGGCGGCGAGCGGCGAGATCAGCCGAACAGGGAGTTCAGCCCGGCTGGGCGAGAGTCTTCGGGGCGAGGCTGCGGAGCGGACTGACGTGGTGTTTCGCTATCGTCCACCGGCTGCCAGGGGGAATACCTCACTGCTGTCCACCGATCTGGAGAGGGGAAGGGGGAGGGTTTGAATCCGTCCGTTCCCAGTTCGACGTGGTATTTGGATATTCAATGCAAGTTTTCCCGTTGCTGCGGCTGCGGTGTGCTTCGATGACAGGTAAATGACAAGTAGTACCCCAGGTGGAACAAGAAATACAAGATGATGTAAACTTGATGTTAAACTGACTTAATTTCGTCAGGGCGGAGTCACCGTCATAGAGATGATGTGTCAATTACCCCTTTCTGACTTCTTATTTTTCGGCCAACTTAATGAAGATCATATTCCCAAACATAGAATTCAGTTGTTTCCCGGTGAAAATCCGATATTATTGATCCATTTGCAAGGTGTCATGAGATTGTGTCATGGTGATGTCATGCTGACTGGCCGCAATAACCTCCAATTCAATTTTTATTTTTGTCTCTAAATCGCACGTTCAACAGGTTTTTACGAGCGCCTGCCGGTTTTCGGTGGAAGATATATTTTGTAATTGAACTTTGACTCGCTGCCCGCCTAAACGCGGTCCGTGGTGGTGCCAACGTATCGCGACAATACTCCACAATTAAGAAGAAGAAAGTTTTAACTAATATTATTCAGGTGAGCCGTCAGCATCAGCACAAAGTATTAATTTAGTTTATATTCAAATGTGAGGTGTAAAACAGATTTTGTAATAAACCTAAACCTTTCCGTTAGTGCGTTGTTACCTAACCTGATTTCGTGTCAACGGTCTTCGACCCCATCCGTTTTCCGGCCTCCCGAACAGCACGAAGCAGCGCAAGGTGGGCGGGTGCGAGTGGCTCCATCCATCCGCAACAATCCGCCATGGATCATTCAATGAAGGTGTGTTAAAGACCGGTTATTGGTTTATTGGCTGAGCGAAAGCGAAGCCCTTACCCGACTAGGTCAAAAATGTTTTGTCTGTCTGTCGGTCTGTTTGTCCGCGCGCTTTCTCGAGAACGGTTAGACGTAGAAAGCTCAAATTTGGACCACATCTTTCTTACATCATACCAGAGTCAACCTCCCCTCAGGGGCACCGCAGCTCAAGCGGTTTCTAAGATAATTTTTACAAGTGGTCTAAAATTTAAAATCCGCCGGTTGGGTGAGGTCAGTATGCGCCATGCGCCTGTCACGAAGGGGCCGATCAGTGACTCGAGGGGGTCACGCTCGGTTAGGCTAGGTTAGTGGGGGCCTGGGTAGGCTAGGCGCGGGCACGTGAGGTTAGGTTAGGACTGGTTGAGTGGCATTGATGACGTAAGGGTGATGCAAGATACGTTCAGAAGCAAGAATATGAGCGCGGTTGCGACCGTGCCAAAAGAGTGACGCCCGCAGGGCGTCCTAGCGTCCTACCGTCTGGCCCCGCAGGGTCCTACTCGTCAGGTGACAGCCGCCGGCAGGCCAAGGTAGGCGTGCGCCAGGCGTGGAGTGGAGGGACAGTGATTCGCGGTGAGCGAAGCCTGTTATGCCACGACGCGGTCTGGCGTACGCCTACCTTGTTTCTTAATGGTGTGATTTGTGTAGGCGTTCCAAGCAGATTCCCATCTAGGCATTTGCAAACGTTCTCCCGCCTCGTTCCTACAAATTTCGTTTTCTCCTGCCCGTTAAGTGAAGACGGTCGTCTTTCCCCTTAGATGGATTTATTGGCTGATTGGCTGAGCGATATCAAAGCCCTGGACCGACTGGGTCAAAAATGTTTTGTCTGTCTGTCTGTTTGTCCGCGCGATTTCTCGAGAACGGTTAGACGTAGAATGCTCAAATTTGGACCACATCTTTCTTGCATCATACCAGAGTCAACCTCCCCTCAGGGGCACCGCAGCCCAAGCGGTTTTTTAGATAATTTTCACATGTGAACCAAAATTATAAATCCGCCGGTTGGGTAAAGTCAGTATGCGCCATGCGCCTGTCGTGGAGGGGTAGATCAGTGACGCGAGTGGGTTACGCTCGGTTAGGTTAGGTTAGTAGGGGCCTGGGTAGGCTAGGCTCGGCAGGTAAGGGTAGGTTAGGACTGGTTGAGCGGCATTGATAAGAAAAGGCTGATGTAAGATACGTTCGGAAGGCAGAACATGAGCGTGGTTGCGACCGTGCGGAGAGAGTGACGCCCGCAGGGCGTCCCACTGACTCGCCCCGCAGGATCCTACTCGTCAGGTGGCAGCCGCCGGCAGGCCAAGGTAGGCGTGCGCCAGGCGTGGAGTGGCGGAACAGTGATTCGCGATGAGCGAAGCCTGTTACGCCACGACGCGGTCTGGCGTACGCCTACCTTGTCATTATCATGGGTGATGCATCGTCGCACGCATTTTAACATGAGTCATAGTTTTAAGGGAGGTTAAGATTCCACTAGAAGTATGGCCGGTGGGGGGCACGCATAACCTTTTTCGAGTTGTTTGGTAGGGTCTGAAGCGAAAACTCTCGCAAGCTGCTGCGGCGAATGTCGCAAAAAGGCTTCGCGCCGCAGCTGAGTTTGAGGTCGAGGTTCTGAGAGCCCACTCTCAAGATGACTTCAACAGCTGCGACGAGCAGTCTAGTTCCAGTCCCAGGTCTGCTCGGTCTGACAGTGAGTCTGAACAGGCCGCTGGAGGGGAGCAACATGGTCAGTTGTCATAATACAATGTAATTTAGTAGTTTTTTCTACATGTTGGGGTAATAAACTTGCTGTTAATTATTTTGTAGAATTGAGTAATGTGAATCGTTCTCCGCATGCATCACCACCCCACCCCCGAGTCCAGACCCCGATGTGCATAGTGACAGTGCTGAGAGTGGTGATGGAGATAGTCCTGATGGAGATAGTCCTGATGAAGATGAACCAGGGTTTGATAATTGGAACGAGGACGACAGGGAAGAATAAATGCTGGATAATCTAAGAACATGGGCACTGCGTGTAATTACCAAAACTAAAGTGAATGACTTGCTTCGTATTTTGAGGCCCTTGCATCTCTTTCTTCCCAAGTCATCTAAAACCTTGTTGAAAACCCCACGGTCCACTGAATTTACTCTCATAGGTGCTGGTAAACTTTGGTACAAGGGAATTGTTCCTAACTTCGCCCACAGATTAAATCCAGAATTTTTCCAGACTCACTCACAATGAAATAGTCATGGATGGGCTTAAGCCTTTTGACAGTGAGAATGAGTTTTGGCCAATTTTAGGACGTTTTAAGGATTGCCCTGAACCCTTCATTATAGCTGTACATTTCGGGCCTGGTAAACCAGAGAACTTAGAACTCTATCTTGAAGCGTTTGTCCAAGAAGTTGACAACCTGCAACGTAATGGGTTCATGCATGAAGGCATTTTGTACCCCTTTAGAATACGCCATTACATTTTAGATGCTCCAGCTCGATCATTTGTTAAGCAGTGTATTGGTCATGGAGGGTACGAAGCTTTTGAAAAATGCACCATCGAGGGCCGATGGTACTTGAACAGAATGACATTTGCTGGTGCCAACAGTCCTCTCCGGAGTGATGAATCATTCAATAATCGAGCAACTCCGCGTCATCATACCGGCATGTCTCCACTTCAGGGTATAGGAACTGGGATGGTATCCCAGTTCAGACTAGATTGCATGCATCTTGTACATCTAGGTGTTGTGAAGAGATTCCTTTCCTTCCTGTTTTTTAGAAGAAGTAGAGTACGTGTGGGGGCAAGGTTTTTAGCAGCAATCAATAATTGTCTGACCAATATATCTTCTAGCTTTCCCATAGACTTCAACCGAAAGCCTAGAGCCTTGGGGACTGATGAAAAAAGGTGAAATGGAAAGCAACCGAGTATAGAAGATTTGTTCTATATGATGGTGTTGTGGTTTTGAAGAACAATGTCCCCAATAGTGTGTATCGATGCTTTCTTCTTTTACATTCGGCGCTTTACATTCTAAGCAGCCCCGATATGTTTGACAGAATGAATGACATAGCAGAATACTTGCTTGGGCGATTTCTTTCTTCTGTGGAAGAAGTTTTTGGCACAGAATTTATTGTGTACAATGTTCACTCTGCAAAGCATTTGGCTGAAGAGTGTCTGCGTTGCCATGGGCCTCTGGATTCGTTTAGTGCATTCTGTTTTGAGAATTACATGAAAACTATAAAGGGAGCACTTAAAACACCTGTGGAGCCTCTTCAGCAGTTGGCAAGGAGAGATTCAGAGGCACATGGGCAGTTATTGAAAACCAAACCATTGCCTCTTAATGAAAGGGTTATTAGACTGAAGAACAGGCAGCATCCTTTATTGCCAGAGGCATTTGCGGGTACGCAGTATAGTTGCCTGTCCATGAGATTTTTCAGTCTAACTACTTCAAGGGGTAACAACTGTTTTACCACCAAAAATGGTGATGTAGTTTTCCTCCTCAACATTATCAGTTCACCAGAGAGGGGCGTCCTTGTGGTTGGGAGAAAATTGACCCGTCAAGAAAATTTTTATGACTTTCCTATTGAATCTTCCTCCCTGGGGATTTTCCTGGTTTCAAATTTAGAGAGGAGACGGAGATATTGGAAAGTGTCTAGTGTAAAGCATACAAGCTGGCCCGTCCCTCCGTCGAACCTCGGTGAGGGGGACTTGGCCAGCTTGGCCTGCCGGCGGCGTTCGCGGGGGCCTCCGGGGTGTCCGCTGGTACACATTTTTGTAACGATTAAAATCGCTAACCCCAGCCCGTCCCGACACGCGGCGGAGTGCGCCTTGCGGGCGCACCACACGCAGCGGCCAACCCTAACCTAACAAATCAAACAATTCTCATAAAACAGAAACACGACAAAATTTGAAAATTGTTGCCACCGTACGTTTATATACGCCGTAAAAGGAGTCTATCCTCCAAATTTGAAGTTTCTGTGTAAACGATAAGTCAGCGAACAGACGTCCGAACGAACGAACAAACAGTCAGCATCAGACTATAAGCCCGGCTCCTGTACGTTTCTACCGAAACGTGTCGGGACGGGCTAAAAAACGTTGCCATTCCATGTGGGGATGAGTCATTTTTGTCCATCCCATTACTCCATTTAAATTAGGTGTTGATACGATGCAGCATATATTCATTTACTCCACAATTTTACTTGTATACTAATATGCTCCCTTTCATTTGTTTCAGTTTGCTGTGGTCAAGTTCCTACCTAGGGACAACAAGGAGGCAGTAACAGTTGACATTGCGCCAAACCTTTGGCTCCGGGAAGTTGACAATGTGTGGAAGACTTATTGGCCTCTGCGATCTAAATCACTGGTCAGCATCAAACGTCTGGTCATGCAGGGCTGTGATGTGGATGAAAAGTGGGATCGACATGATGTCCAAATTTTGCACACATACAGTGAGTTAAATTCATCAATAGTTTTGAGTGCATTGAAACTTTTTTAACTAATTGTTCCTTTAACTATGGTTTGTTTTAGGAACTTACAACAATGCTCTGAAGGCTTGCAAGGCGGCCGAGGACAAGAGTGAAATAGACACAGCAGCAGGAGAGTCTGACGCTAAAAGCAGACCGAAGAGAAGGCCATCAAGGTTCGTCAGTCAAAGTGAGGATGATTCCGATGTTGAAGCCGTGCCTCGGAAGAAGTCAAGGAAGCCAAAAGTGTCATCTGGCAGTGAAAATGACGAAGCGGAGTGTGAGGACATACGCTCTGAGGTAAAAAAGTTGCTGTCAAAACAGGCCAAGAATAAAAACAATGACAAGGTTGAGAAACCACCTATAGCAAAGGGAAGGGAAGATCAAAAGAAAGCCAGGGCTGGTGAAAGCCATCAAAGGAACCGAGCTGGTGAAAAGAACGATAGTAGCTTAGAGAATGTCGATTCACCTTGTTCTGTGGCAAGTACAATCGAGGCCTCTCCTTGGAAGAAGGTTAAATCATCTCAGAACCTTTCCAAAACCCTTCCTCGTCAAAATGCTGACCTGCATGCTAGGAAATTATTCTCTTCAAGTAAGTCTCGAACTTGTGATAGTGTAGAAATATTGGTACTATTTGTTTCTAAACCGTTCTTCTGTCATCAGCTCCTGTGGATGAGCCCGGAACCTCCTGGAGCGCTCTAATCTCAAGTGAACAATCACCTGAAAAGCTCCCTGCAAAACCTGTTGAGTCGTCAGTCTTCAATGACAAATCACCATTGAAAGGTATAGCTTGTGATTGGTGCCACTATTGGAACTAGAACCTCCTCTGGAAAGCATTGTTCTTCACCTCATTAACTCTGTCATGCTCCCTATTGTGAAGAATGACTTGCCTGTCTTTGGACAAATTTCTGAACTGCTTGTTTAGGGAGGAGACAAATTGGTTTTGGTTGTAAAACATTTTACCACTGTTTGTTTTGAAAGTATTTTTGGAGCCTACCGAGTCGAAGCTAATGATAGAAATGCAGTCACTGCTCTGTATGCGTCATCTGTACTTGATCAGCCGCTTAGCTCATGGAGGCGGTATGGACATTCTCAGCTGATCTACCTATCACCACGAAGAAGTGTTGCTGATATTTTCTTTGACCCAGTTGAGGTCTCTGAGAATTGATGCAATGCTTTTACTTTTCCTGACCTTGGTAACTATTATTATTTTTATGATGATTTTGTTTTTCTTTAATGCAGTACGAGTTTCTTCTTATCTGGTGCAAGCTTTTGCAGTCTGTTAAGATCTGCTGTGATTTGCTGTCAATGTTGTACTCATGAATAATGTCTTCAAATTTCACTGATTGATTTAGTAAACTTTACAGAGAATGAAAGCAGTGTCTAAATTTAAATTAACTTAAGAAAATGATACCTATGGAGCAGTAATCTAATCTTCTAGTTTAGCATACCTTTAGCATATACTTGCTAGGTTGTCTTCTGTTTATTTTTTGTAGTCCTCTTTATATTGTCTGTTTTGTTTTTCATATTTGCCTGCAGATAAGGGATTAGCAGGGAGACATCTTATTCGGTTAAACAGATCCGACGATTTAACTGCTTATGGTCTCCTTCTTGGAGACTGCTGGGACATTGAGTCAGCGCTCAATGATTATGAAGTAAGTTTAAACCTGTCAATTAAATCATTGACTTTTACAAATATATTATCTATTATTATTATTATTAATTTTGCTTTTGTAGTTGAATCTGCAAAGTAAAAGTGTCACCAGTAATGATTCTCCCCAAAAGGACACTCCAAAGGACAATGGAAAAGACTCGGCAAAAGACACTGCAAACAATGACTCTTCTGCAAAGCCAACGGTATGTTTTGGAGGGAAGTAATTTGTTAACTCACTAATCACTGCACGGTTATTGCATTCTCCTGTTTTTTTTTTTTATGAACACTCATGTATATGGTTTGTTCTAGGATTCAAGAGACGATGAAAATGCTGGTGCTGGTGTGGATCAGAACTCAGTAAGTGCTTAACAGTCTCAATAGCTGTCAATCTTCTCTTTCTTACTTGAACTTTTTCTCATTTTTTTTCTTTTTTAGGATATACCAAACAAGGAGTCTTCATCCACACAAGATTCCTCAGAACTTAGCAACCCTAATCATCCAAATGTAAGAACAGCCTTGCAGTTTATTTTATTTTATTTTTTTGGGTTTCTTTGGCTAAATGTCTACTTTACTGTCTACAACTAATTGAATTGCCACTTTTCAGTACATTGATCTCAATGAACACCTAATCCCATCAATTGTTGAAGCACTCAGTGAAGAAGAAAAATCACAAGTACGATCTGAAATAAGAGAGAGATTTAATCTTCGCTGGAAGGGTATGTGCCACTCTTGATCACATTTTACTGTACATCTCAGACATTGCATTTTTCTCTCCTCAATTCTTTGGTTAATGCACATATGTTTGTTGCAATTTAGGTATGAAGAAATCATTCCCCTTTCTGCAATCATTAGAATTTTCTTCTCGGCATGAAAAGCAGAAGCTTCAAAAGCAACCATTAGCTGACATTCAGAATAATTCAAATGGGAAAGAGAAGAAAAAATCAGCACCCAAGACGGTATTTAATTTTTTTTATATTGTATGGACTCTCCACGTTTCTTTTCTTATCATAACAATTTAATTCTGTTGCAGCCATCAACTATTCCCAAAGAGCTGCAAGCATACTTGGTTTGTCCTAATCTGGTAAGTTAGGTTCTGCACGATGCTCGCATTTGCCGTCACAAGGGTTTCTTTATGTTATCATTTTATTCATTTTTCACTTCAATTTTTTCCCCAGAGTGTTACTGAGAAAGCCTCTATTACCGGTTCCCTGAGGGAGGCAGCTAAAGATGTAAGTGCAGTCACCTTAGCCTGGTGCAAATTATGACCCATTGGTCTGTTGAGAGACCGCTGATAAATGTTTACTCTCTCATTTTTTTTTTAGAATGATTTGTTCCTTATCAATGAAATTTTAAAGGACTCCAAAGTCAGAGGGGCAGATAAAATATTCTCCCAACTTGAGAATAAGGCTATGGTCTTGGCCTCAGATACTTCTCAATTGAGTAGTATACTGATGGATTACCTCCGCAAGAATTATTCGTGAGTGGCTTCTTAATGTCAAATATCTTGCAGAAATTTATCAAGTTCAATGTTTGTATTAATAATGCTTAAATTATGTTTTCTAGGTAAGTTTCTTGTGATAGACGGGAAGCCATGGCTGTCTGTGTGGATGCTATGTACCCCAAATTATCTAACAAAGCGGTCTGGCCTACTGATAAGCCTTGGGTAAATATCTAGACGTTTTAAGTTTCACTTTGTCTTTGCAATTCTCTTCTGCTTACTGCATAGAAAACTTTACAAAGTGTTTTGGTGGCTTAATTGATTGTTGATCTTTTATATTCCAGACATATCTATTTGACAGAAGCAACAACAATGGGTACTTTGCAAGAGCAATAGCTCATCAGCAGAGGCAATTAGCACCTGAGAAGAGAGCGCGGGGTGGGGGTACTGAGAAAAGAAAGAGAGCAAAAACCTCAGTTAGCAATGAAGTCCCTGTAGTTCAATCTGCAGATGATCTAGAGTTGAGCAATGAGGTATTAGGAAATCAAATGTACATGGAGACCTTACTAAATTTAGAGAATCTGACTTACAACTTTGTCACCAGGTAAACTATCTGAGAAACATTGTTGCCCGAGATTGTGTAAAACCAGATATCCTGACTTCGATGAGAGACACATTCAAGGAACGCAGGTATTTGATAAATAACGAGTCCAAGAGATTGTCTGTGTCTACATTAATTGATGCATTCCCCCATCTCTTGTCATTTGAGGGTGAAGTGGTGGGTTGATATGCAATATTTTTTTTCACAATTGATTCTGTTGATTACAAGCTTTCTATTTGGATTTATGTATGTTTTCTAGATTGATCAGGAATTTTCATTGCTTCACAATGACAAGAAGGATAACCTTCTTAGAAATTTTCACCAATATTCAGCAAAGCTGCTGAAGATGGCGGAATCAAACCCAAAGAAGTACCCGCCTGATCTCCTTCATCATGGAAATGGTAGATCTTTAAATTAATTCTTACTTAAGAAGTCTCATTCTCTTGCCTGTTAAAAATTCCTTATTTCTTTATCTGTGTGAGGCTGTTTCTTATTTCTGTGTTCTCTCTTCAAACTTACAGCCCATCTCAGTGCATTTGTTATTCTTGCGAATTTTCTTCCAAAGCCCAGGAGGTCTTATCCGTGGGAGGAAAGTATGAATCCAACACCAGTTTTATATGATTTTTATCAGTCTGTTCCAGTAAGTATCAGCTAGGAAACTAAACTGCTGCTTGTATTTTTTTTCCTGTTTCAAGTTTTAATCTAATATCAAGCTTCTGTTCATTCTTCTCAGATGGGCTCTAATGTTGAGTATGAAATTGAACAAAGGCGACAGCTTACCAAGTACCCCATTCAACCTTACATTCTGAATGTTGGAACCAGAATGTTTATTGTACTGGGGAATAGCGAATGGCTGGCTCTTCCCAGGGAGTGTTCTACTCTACAAGGTGTCGATTTTCTTATCAAAGCTTGCTATGCTCTTGATACCCCTTATTATTTAGGGTGGAAAAATGTGTTCCGGTTTCTGACAGTTTATCTGTATAATATTACTCCTGATCATCAGAGGCTGTCTGTTTTTGCCGAGCAGCATAGAGCTCTTATGCAGATTCAGTGAATGTTTATTTGCTTTTGTTCCATTCTACCCTTACGTCTTTTTTGATTTTCCTATTCTGAATTGATACTTTGAATGGAATTGCTTATTTTATGTAATTTCATTGTACATTTTCACAATGCTGCTCCTGAGCATTAGATGCTTTTTGTTTTTATTTCGCAGCTCAAATTGCTGTTGAATTTACTTATGTGGACAAATAATGAATTTTTATTTTGCAATAAGTGTTTTATCCATATTGCTTTTTGTGTAATTAACAAAGCCTTGTGGCCTTATTACTGTTGTTCCTCTGTATATCATATTTTATTTATAGTAATATTATTGGGAGTATTATGATGAGGAATAAGAACAGGATCTGTTCAATTTATTTTATCCTGTGTGAACAAATGTCAAGAAAGTATTACTGTTTCTCATTTTATTTCCATTCCCTCTAATCAAATCAACACCTGAACAATTTTGAAGAAGGAGAATTAAAGCTGGGGCTAGCTAGACCAAGCTGAACAGGCTGGGCTGGACTAAACTGATAAGGCCGGCTGACATGCTGACAGTGGCCATGTGACCAATGCTTTCGTCACATGCAGTGGCTGACAGGCACCCAGAAAGGCCAGCCCCGGGCGTGACCATGCGATGCAGGAGCTCACCGCCAGCGCCACTGTAGAACGTTCGCCGTGCTGCCGGGGGTGGTGGGGGCAAGAGAGTATGGCAAGAGGGGTGGTGGTTATGGTGTGGGGGGAGGAGGGGGCGGCCGCCTCGGGATCGGCGCGGCAGCGCGCGGGAGTCGGCGACGTGTTAGGTTAGAGCACTGACTCTGGTTACCATCCAACATTTCTTGGAAAAGCGCGTTCGTTTTCGCACGCGTAGCCGAGGCATATGGGTGGAAATTTCAAATAAATTTTGACATGCACAAGTATAACAACTGAAGCTTTATCCAGTTTATTAGAATCGCTTTGCGCGTATTACCGGCTGCGATCAGACTCCTACCCGACACACTCATTACTCCCACTCCTCTGCCAATACGCCGTATACATCTCACGTTTGGGAAGCGACCAAAAGCCCAATAATTAAGGAATACTTTAAACATATTGCTACACGTACAAGTACACTGGGAATACAAGATTTTGAAATAAATTCAGTCATAAGCACTCCGGCGGTGACTGTGTCGTCTGCTTCCTCCTGCTGCAGCTGCGCAGCAGACCAGCGCCCGCGGTCCCCGCACTCCTCGGCCCTCACCCCCCCTGGCCCTGAGCTCCTGCACCGCATGGTCACGCGAGAGACCCTCAATTTTTGGCAGAATGTTTTCAAATGTATCAATTTAGAAACCTTAATGGGTATGGATGAACGTCAAGATGGATTCATTAGCTTTAATTTCGTCCCACTTTTACTTCGAATGGTGATTGCATCGCTTAACAGTACGAGTAAAACGGAACCCCTGCAAAATCACGGGCGCCCGCCTTGCTGGCAGGCACCAAGGGTGCGCCTAGCCGCCTAATAAGAAAGGAGCGCACACCAATGTGAATGTGAATAAGTATCATCCGTAGCCTCGCACGGGGTACCGCCATCTCCACGGAACGTCCAGCTCGTCGCCTGCGCATCTCTCACCTGAGCGCTTGAGCTAGAGAGGATCAGTTACAGGAGTGGTAACTGATTTTGCAGGGTCTTTTCTTTTCAGCTCTCACTCCGCTCCTGATGAACGGGTGGTAAAAAGGGCGGGTGCGATGGATTCAGAATAAATTGGTGTAGGTCTAGTATACGAATATTAGCCGACTATAAAATTATGAACCATCAGAAAGTACCGAAAACTGGGACTTACAAAATTGGCCGATGTGTGAAGCCTATCCCTACTTCGTGGTCTCGCCACTCGCGGCGCTGTTGGCGCTGTTTCGGCTGCTCGCGCCGCGTAAATATGGAGGAGCAGGACAAAGTGGTTCACGCAGCTCAAATTATTACCGATTATGGGTTTTGTGATTTGCGTAGGTTTGACCGGAACATTTCTAGACCTCCGCCACACTTCAAAGGCGCAGCTTCAATTATTAAACCAAGTAGATATTGAGTGCGAGAGTTTTAGGAGCCGAAAAGAAGTACTTCGGCATAACCTCCAAAAGTGCACACTGCGTTGATTTATTTATTATTTAGCCATGCACAAGTTCTGCCATGCCAAAAGCGAACTACGAATGATACGTTTGAAATACCTAGATCATTTCCCATCTATGAGTAGCACTCTAGAGACCGAAATGAAATTGATTCGATGTTTTTAGTACGTAGTTAAATATATTTTGCTCCGGGGCTTTAAACCTGAGGGAAAGACAATAAATTTTAGGGATAGAGCTCTAATTTATGTAAGCGCATGGCCAGTTCCGAGTCAGAGCGTAAAATTCGTCACATCCCGTCACATTTATGCACGCTGTGTGCCTCACAGTTCAAAATGCGCGCGGGACACTAGCGCTGAAGCGGCCGAGCGCCGAAGCAGGGATAGGCTTCACACATCGGCCAACGCCAGCTCGCAGCAACCACTCCTGTGGCTGATCCTCGCTAGGCTTGAGGGTCGCTATTTTGAAGTAAAACTTATGCAAAAGGAGTTAGGCTTACTTTTATCTTTATTGTTTTTGCTTCCAATGTCTACAGAAATTGAGGTGGAACGATGGAACTTTGTACCGTCATAGGTGACAAGACTTCTGCTTCTCATAGTCGTGGTTATTGTTATTCGCACATATTGCAGACGACAACCGAGACTAAACAAACAAATATGTCGCCTTTGATGGTGCAGTGTAGTTGGATTTCCTCAGTATCCAATTCGATACTTTTCCTACCCTGGTATGGATTACAGTGGTCGCTCCTGACTTCTTCGACGAATAAAACTAAGGGTTGGTCTATACTGGGAGTTTTAGTCCTGGCGTTGCTGAATTCTAGGCAGCTCGACATGAGTAGGCGTTCAGAAGCCTTAACCTCCTGAACACCATGTCTGCAACAGCTGCAAAAGCAAGACGGACCTATAACATTACTTCTCTGGACAGCAGCTGAGCTCAGCTGAGTGTTTAAAAGCTTCTCCTTTGTAAGTGAAATATTATTTTGAAAGCTGTAACTCAGGGAGGATGAAATCAAAACTACTTTTAAAAGATATCATAAAATATTTATTGAAATTGCGCATGTGGGCTGATATGGAATTAAACTTCCATCTTAGGAGCAGCCTCAGATGCGAATTGAATTAGTGAGGTATCTATTAAGGTTTCTATTAATAAGGGATTCCTCATTGGCAGTAACGAATTCATTCCATGCAATTTTGCATGGATTTTTACCTGCAATTCCCCATTGGAGTAGAGTACGTACTGAACCTGTGTACACTACTGACTCATTGTACGTAGTGTACATACATCCTAGCCCTCTGTACGTATTACTAACTTTATTGTACGTATCCTATGTACTCTGATCTGGGTATTACGGTAGCGTAAAAATATACGTACCATACTAACTAAAATTGAGGTAATACGTACAACTTTGTTCGTAGAATCCTGAGAGTGCAGTTTTGCCTCCCTGACGAGCGCCTGGGACATATGCAAGTGCACGCGTGGGTGTTTTGCGGGTTGGCCTATGCCCACCATAGCAGGCGCCACAGACAAGCAGCGCCCATTGCGATCAGCTTTCATTTCATGTTACGTTTTAAATGTCATCTACGCTTCGCTCGCTACATTACGCGCAGCACATTGGAGCGTACTCCTAGTTAATTTTTGGGGAAAACGCCAAGTATAAACTCAAAAGCGGTGCGTCATACAGCAAAACGACTTGAGATTCGACAGTAAAATGCACTGAGGATCAAAACTTCGTGCCACAATTTTCGATCCCAGATTTTCGATCCGCCCTTTTGGTGGCTCCTCGCTCACTTCCCTCCCGACATAAGCCCCTCCAGCCCTACGGGATACTAGTGAAGGTAGGCAACCCGTCTGGCCGAGCAGTGAAAAGTGCCCTCCTTGTGAAGAGGGCCTATGTCCGCGCCTGCCAACACAACACAGCCATCTGCACTCGGCGGTTGGATCAGCTGGACCAACAAGGGGACCAGCTACCTGTTCGGGCGGGCCCTGCCTGCTCCCGCTCTGCCCCGCGGACCATGGTGGCCGGGTTTATCTCGTCACATGGGGTGTCTGGCAGCCCCTGGTTCAACGCGGGGCACGACACCAGAGACCTCTGCAAACATATTGCACGAATTATCATCGATTTGAACATGCAGTTAAATCAACTATTTCTATTGGTGGCACTTCGCCTTTCGTGCGTGGGCATGGAAGATGAATGTGGTAGCGTCCATCTTGGCCTCTCCATGCACTTCATGCGTTTTCTTTTGTACACGAAAATGGATGAAAGCAGCATCGAGCGCCTGCATAGACAATTCGCCTACGGGATAGGCAATATATACATATATATATATATATATATATATATATATATATATATGCAGACACTTCGGACGCACTGCCAAACTAAGAGACCTGGTATTTACGCTGCTGCTTTCGACGTTCGCATTAACTTGGTTGTTTATGCACTGAATTGATGGGGGTTGATTGGCGTTGAATTGTTCAGACTTGTTCGAAGAAATCAAAGGCCTGTCGGAGGTCAAGGTGCACGAGATATGCCGGAAGGACATCACTATAAGAGTGCTGCCCCCCTCCCCTCCTGCCCCTCCTCTATGTCGTCCGGAGCCGTCGGCCGCTAGCGGCTCGGCCCGGCTGGCTGGGACGAGCGGCACTACGCTCCGCCACTCACCTTCCCCCGCCGGCAGTCGCTGCGCGCTAACCAACGTCGTGCGTTGCGGGCTTGCCTACTCAAGAAAAAATGCGGCGTTTCTGAATCACCTGGTATGATTAGTGTTGCACGAAACTGACGCCGTGCGCTCTTCAGAGGTGTCCGCTTCACTTTTCTCTACAAATCATAAGTACCTAGGGCGCGTACGGCGTCAGTGCCAACTGACACTAAAGTCACCAGTATAGCCCAGGAAAGTTAGCCTCCAGACCGCCTTGACCTAGACAAAATTCGCAACAGCTCGGAACTTTTAGGGTGTGTTCGGGGTGGTCCTGGGAACATTTCCTGAAAGTTCCCAAAAAATCCCTTCATACGTTCACCCGTGAGGGGCGTTAAAAATCCGCCATTTTGAATTTTTACTGCCGTCCGGTTTTTCTGGGACTGGTTCCGAGCCGTTTGAGATACAAGTCGCGTGATAGCTTCAATCGTTCCTAAAGGACGTGGCTTTCGTTTGCAGTAATAGAAAATCCGATCCGATTTTATTTACACTGCAAAAAACATGAAAATGTCGCAAATTTAGTTTTTTGAAATTTAGCATCCACCTTTTAACCCGTTTTACGGCCAAATGAGTGAGAATATTTTAAAATGTCATTCTCTAAACGTTGTAGAGCGCATTTTTCTGATGCTGGTAGCCACCTCGAAAATGCGTTTCGGGAGTGTGCACTACAGTGCCACTGTTCAGCCGCGGCCCAACAGCCCTCATCATGTCAGAGGTGCAAGGAGGACCTGCGGAAGGAAAAGTGCATGACAGTGCTTCGGGGCATGCAGACACTTCGGGCGCACTGCCAAACTAAGAGACCTGGTATTTACGCTGTTGCTTTCGACGTTCGCATTAACTTGGTTGTTTATGCACTGAATTGATGGGGGTTGATTGGCGTTGAACTGTGCAGACTTGTTCGAAGAAATCAAAGGCCTGTCGGAGGTCAAGGTGCACGAGATATGCCGGAAGGACATCACTACAAGAGTGCTGCCCCCCTCCCCTCCTGCCAGTCACTCCACGCCACCCCCACCTAAGCAGCTGCACTGAAACTTCGATTTCAAAGTGCACTGCCTTCTTTGCGGGGACAGCACTTCTCAGGCCACAGGTTTGGCAAGATATGACGTCAGTCTGGTGGGAAGTGCGGACGCCCAGACACGCATTTTAGGCAAGTGTGACAAACGGGGTGATGAATGGTCCGATGCGGTAAGGACGAGGATTATTGCCACACCTAACCTGTCCAAAGCTGGTGCCCGCTACCACCGCAGCTACTATTCAGACTTTCTGAAAGTAGTGCGTGCTTTCAAAGTGTCTAAATATTCCCCATCAGTCTCCGTTCGGAATCCCTCTGCTGCGTCCACGCCGCCCACCTGTTCTCCAGCGAGTGCTACCCCGTCGTCCGTGGTCTCCCCTGCTGTTTCGTCACCGCTGTCCACGCCCCAGTCCGCCAGCTCATCGGCGTCCTTCTTGTCGCCGCCACCTCCGCCCACCCCCGCAAAACTGATGCCGCCTCCCGTCACACCTGTTCCGGCTGCACGGGGCAGGAGGGGTCGGCCGAGGGACGCAAGTAAGATGCAGGCCTTCCTTGACCTCTGCAGGTACCTGGAGAGCTCTAAGGAGTGCCAGTTTGAGCTTTCCGACCTATACAGCAGAATGGGAGCTGCCTCTGAAAGTGGGTGTTACGGAGAAAAACACTTGATCCGGTTGCTACGCGCACATTATAAGAGTAGTATCACAATAACTGCACTTCCTGGACAGAGCTCACTTGTGTGCTTCAGTGGGCGAGTAAACCAAATCCTGGATGAGGCGTGGTACAAAAGCAAGAAGGCAGGCGTTCTAAATGATCGGCAGGGGATCGTCGAGACAGCAGCGGAAATAATCCTAGAAGATATACGCAAGACTGCCTATGATTGCAGCTTCTTCCCTGCGACGGACACAGGTAAGGAAGGAGGCTGGAATGAGCTGCCGCGCTCCCTGCGCACTTTCATCACCGGCGTCGTGGCGAAAGGGAAGAAGGGCGACTCGCTAAGTTTACTTCATGTATGCAACAGCATTGGCCAGGCCATCGTCAAGGGAGACCGCCCACGGTCGTATGTATCGCCGCTCCAGGCAGGGCTCAGCGTGTACCTGCACCGGGCTTGTGGTTCCAGGATTTTGGTTGATTTATTAAATGGCTTAGTTGTTTGTGGGTCGTACGCGGAGGCTACTCGTACGAGCGGACGGCCATGCTCCAGCAACACTGGAAGGCAGTGCTTTTCTTCAATTCGCCTTCGACAACTGTGATTTCAACGTTCGTACGCTCAACGGTCTGAATACTTTTCTCAACATGGGGGGTATCAAAATCCTGACTCTAGTGTCAGCCGTCAGCGCTGCTAAAAAGGTGCCACGTGGATCAAAATTCCAGCGGCTGCTGTCACTAAACACGGCGCCATCCCTCTCTCTGTTTACCAGCGACCCGCCGTGTCTGGACTCCAGGGACTCGCAGTGGTCGACATGCGTCCATCCGCACCTTCGCACATGGTCGACGAGGCCGTCCTGGAGAGAGCAAAGCAGTCCTATCTTCTGGACCTCCTTTGGCTTGCTGGGACTGCGTTCCAGGCCTGCAACACTCCGGGCTGGACAGGTTTCATGGAGAAGGCCGCTGAAGGCACGGTGCAGCCAGTAGTTTCGGCGGTCATTCCCACCCCATTCATCAACCTAGACGCAAGCAGCTTGACCACTATTTTGACAGCCCTGGAATATGCCGTTCAAGAAGCCCACTCTCACGGACAGAAGACGGTCGTCATCACAATGGACCAGCCACTCTTCCAGAAAGCCGCAGAAATGACACTTTCCGCGAAGATTGGTTCTGTTTTGAAGAACATCGAACCATGGCTTTGCGGTTTCCACTTGCGCTCTGTGCACTAGCTGGCCAGGATTTTAAGACCATTGTGTTTTCTAAGAAAAACAAGGTGACAAACTTAGCATCGGCTGTGTGGTCGGTTAGGTTAGGTGACAGCGTCGTTCCAGTCAACTCCACAACACTATTTCATCGCATCATCTGCGTTGTGGAAACCGATGACTTGGCATCATGTTTCCAGTTCGAGCTTGCTCCACTCCCAACATCTCTGTTCGATCAAAACGGTGCGCTTAGGAAGGGCACAAAGTCCACCTTGACGCACGCGTTTGAGTCCTATAATCCATGCAGCGCCACCCTGCCCAATGACCCTATTTTTGTGGTAGATGGCGGAAACCTGCTGCAGAAGGTTGTCTGGCCACGACCAGCCACATACCGGGAAGTGATCGAGCTCTACGTGGCATACGTCACACGTCACTGCACTGCTGATGCCCACGTGGTGTTTGACGGCTACCCGGACCGGCCTAGCACCAAAGACCCAGAGAATCTGCTACGAACATCGAGAGGGACTTCTCCCAATTTGGTGAGGCAGTGATGGAAGTGTGCACCACGCAGGCCAAGTTCTTGACAAACAGGCACAACAAGTCTCGGCTCATTTCGATGCTTATGGACGGGCTTTCCAAGCGCGGCGTTTCGTGTGTCCAAGCAGAAGCAGATGCGGACGCGCTTGTGGCCAACACAGCTATCGAAGTGGCGCAGCGAGGGCGAAACGTCGTGGTCGTGGCGGGGGACACGGACATTCTGTCCCTGTTAATAAACTTGGGTGGCACGGCGTCGGTGTTCCAGATGATGCAGGCGGGCACCAAGAGCCTGAAGGTGCACGACGTGCAGGAGCTGCGCTCCGCACTAGGCAGTGTTGCGGACGTCGTGCTGGCCGTGCACGCTATGTCGGGCTGCGATTCGACCTCCGCCCTCTTCAGGAAGGTCATCGCGGACGGCCAGCTTCAAGCGGCAGGGCGTGTCTTCTATGACCCGCCGCGGCGGGCCCGACCAGCATCGAGGCTGCTGGCCAGCAACTTCTCCTGCACCCAAAAAAGCCGGTTCTCGAAATAAGAAAAATGTGCTTGGTAAGAGATCATTTTGCTCTCAATGTCGTCCAGAACAATATACACTTGATTCAAGATGAAAATGTTCTCGAAAAGTGGCGGGAAAGATCGAGTATAACTTGCTCTCGGCTGCACCAGGTGCTCTTCATAAATTAGCTCGGTTTGAAATTATTGCACTCCTCACGAACTCAGAATGTTCTCGAAATTTCGCGTGTTCTGGTCTCGTCGTACTGTGTTCTCGGACGTGCGAAAAAATCCACATGGCCGCGTGCGAGAACATGTTCTTGGCGATGTTGAGAACAATTTGTACTCGACCAAAAACGGCAAAAGATGCGGGAAATGGCTAAGTCCCACACTAAATGTGGAGTTTTCCTCTAAAAGCCGAGGAAGCGACCGGGACACAAACCCCGGTCGCGCGCGTCAAGAAGAACACGCGCTACGACCTGCGCTGCGGTGCCGCTCATAATCGGGTCGGATGAGACGGACTGTCACCACAACAACACAAGAAATTTGTTTTTTTTTAATGGGCTCCGTCGTTCCCGGGGTGATTGCTAACCCCAGTCCATTCCCAAGCTTAGTCAGTCTGAATATAGTATCAACGATACTATGCTGGGAAAACTGGTTACGCATCGGCGCGGATCGAACCCACGACCGAACCCGACTTACTATCCAGCCTCCAGGCACGGAACCCACTGAGCCACCAAGGCGACTGGTGGCCGCTGCGGCGAGACTGAGTGAGGTCCGAGCGCTGCGGAGACGGGTTTATCGAGAGCATGTTCTCGGATGGAGGCTCATGGTTCTCGGTGTTGGGTGTGGCTGCCCGCCGCGGACGCGAAGCGGCGCGGCTACTGAGGTCCGCGCGGTGGCGGCTGCATTTTTGCAATCTTGCATTTTAACTCGGCCCCGCCACCGCCCGGGCGCTCCGCCGCGGCGCGTCCACCCAACCGACAGTCGCGAACCCACCGTCGCC
>CM049599.1:13146073-13172066 GCA_026979955.1 Megalurothrips usitatus | reverse complement strand
AGCTGGCATTTTTAGCATAGAAATTGACTCTACTCAGGATATAGCAGCAATGGACCAGCTGGTCATTGTAGTGCGTTATGTTTCAAAGGTAGGAGCTAAGGAAACTTTACTTACCCTCACTGTGTCGTACGATGGAACTGGTCTGGGCCTGTATAACAAGCTGAAAGAAGTTTTAGTTAAGTTAGGTCTTGACATAAAAAACATTGTCGCTTGTTCCTTTGACGGTGCAAGTAACATGAGCGGTTGCTTTAAAGGCGTACAGGCACGACTGAAGGAAGACAATCCAAATTTGATTTACACTCACTGCGCTGCGCACTGTCTGAATCTTGTCTTAACAAACTGCACTGAGGCTTGTAATGCTGTTAAAACATTTTTCGGCCTTGTGCAGTCAGCTGCTGTGTTTGTGTCTGAATCGCACAAACGAATGGACATCTGGTCAAAAGTTGTGCAGGCACGCAATACTGGAAGCAAAAAGCTAAAACGTTTGCGGAAAGTAGGGAAAACAAGGTGGTGGAGTAAGCCGGCAGCTCTCAAATCCATAATTGATGCTGACGGCAAGAGTACCACAAACTTTGTCGATTTTCTTCTATGTATGAATGAAATAGGGACACCACTGTTTGACGCAAAGACAACATTCGCTGCTTTGAACTTCAGGGATAACTGGTGTAAATTCGAAAACGTTTTATTGGCGTTTGTCATGGTTGCTGTATTCCAGTATTCCACGCCAGTGTCAGAGGCCTTGCAATCACCTTCAATTGATTATGTCGTAACTTACTCTCTTGTGGATGGTCTTCTGAAGAAGTTATTCAGTCTGCGGGATCAATTTGATGTCATCCTTGATCGCACAAGAGAATACGTCAAGCTGGTCAAGGTACAGCTTGAAGAAGAAGGAGTTGATTTTCAAGTTGATGAAAGCTTTGCAGTATCGAGAACAAGAAATGTTTCTTCAGAGACTTCTGAAGAAGAATGTCAGAGGGAAGCCGCTGCAACATTTCGTGTAGATGTCTTCAACTGCATTCTCGACCACGCAATTCAGGGCTTGCGTGACAGGTTTGTTCCGAATGAAGGTCTTCTGCGAGACTGTTCTCTGCTTGATCCTAAGAGATTCAGAAAGGATAGGAACATCGACCCTGATGATTCAGAAGCGCTCTCCACAGTCGCGAATCTCGCTAAAGTTGATCCCCGACAGGCAAGAGTTGAGCTGGACGGATTTGCTGGTTGCTACGATGCTTTGTCTGCTGATTCTCCTACGTTGGCAACTGGTGATGATTCGTTTGTAGATAATGACTTGGCTGAAATTTTGGGTGATCTTGATGACGAGGAAACCCGTTCATCTGGATGTGACGGGGACGGGGATGAAGAAAGGGAACCACGGGCGAACTGCGAGGCCTGCCGGCGGTGCCTTTCTTGTGCTCTTGTGATGTTTCTTAGGTTCCCCATGCTTCAAAATGCGTATCCGTCTTTATTTTCACTGTACAAATTTGTGTTGACTGTGCCTACATCGCAAGTTACCTGTGAGAGACTTTTCTCAAAACTAAAAATAATTAAAACCCGCCTGAGAAACCTTCTGTCTCAGGAGCTCCTAGAGCCGCTGCTTTTTTTAAGCGCACACTCTAAAAGTCTTACGGATAATGTCATCCGTAATACGGATAATTTGGACAGTACCATACAGAGGATTTTGCGCAGCCGTAGTACGGATGACCATGACTGCAAGTTACGGACACCTTTATCCGTAACAAAAACACATTGTATACTACGGATAAATGAGACTCCGAGGGGGAAATATTATCCGTAAGCTACGACTAATTAAAAAAAGGAGCCAATTAAAATGGATTACCAGATTACTGTTAACAGCGATCGCATTTAAAGGATTAAAGTATTGTAAATATTGTTTCTTATTTTACCGAACAACAAACCTTTAAATAGCAGATGGAGATACCAGGAGCAAGAGTTAGCGATTACCTGCACTTATTCTCCTCGGTTCCATAATTTCTCTCGGGTTTAAGCGATTAGAAGCATACCTGAGGCAGACACTGATTGAAATCCATAATGTTCTTGAGAAGGTGAGAGAGGGAAAGCACGAACTGACTATATTGCTGGGAGCTTCATCATCATAAAATTTTAAAAGCTTTAGCCCCTGACTCCAGCCAGAAGGTTAGCAGAGAACAAATTGTCTCCAGGCGACACGAGAGAATACTCCACACGACGCACTCATTTTCATATGGTGGCAAGACATACTTATATCTTGTGGGAATGTTGTGGTGACAATAGAACATGATTCGAAAGCAGAACATCACACAAAACCGTTGACAAGAAATCCTGCACGGCCCTCGAAGCGGCCATGTTGTTTACAACTGATCGCAATATGAAAAATGTATCAATATAACATCATGCTAAAAGTGTTGTCCACGCGATTTTGTGGTTACTCGAGTTTCAAACTTACAGTATGTTTTGGTCTCAGCCAGGCAGAGATTCCGGCAGCGCTGCAGTTGAGCGCGCCCTCTGTGGCAGGTCGGGGGACTAAGGAACAGCAAGTTGTTTTTAATCTCACTTGCAGTAGTGATTTTTAAATTCTTTTTTGGTACTAAAATGTTTGTATTAAATCAGAACTCGGCATAAGGTAACATTTTAACTTCAATCTTCAATCCACATTAAACGCACAACAGCAGTAGGCGATCTTCTATCGGACTTTTTCATACTTACCAATAACAAAAGAACGACGCACGTTGCAGACGACGACGGTCCGAGCTCGCATTGTTTTGGTTTGCAAGAACGATGTTTCACTGGAGTTATTTAATTCGGAAAACTACTAATAACCGGTATGTTGGATCAATGGCTTCTTAGGACGAGGTTATACGATCAGAGATTTAACTCTGGAACTCGTCCGCGGAACCAAAGTCCTTAAAATTTGCGTCCGGACGCGATGTTTACCTGCGTGTTGTGTTGCAAGGAGAGGGTTAGTGCACCCCTTAGCACTTCTGTCTTTCCTCCGGTTGTGATGAGCCGCCGCACTGCAGTCTCCCTCTGATCCGCGTTTAATATTTAACGACGAGGAGCTTTCTAGGTTATGTTGCCATGCATTATTTTTAAAAAATTGATTCCTGTCACACCTCCGGGAAATTACTGCAAAATTCTTGTCCCTTGAGTCGAGTTGACTCACACTTCACATTATTTATCAGTTTTCCAACTTGATTGCAGAATTTTTACCCCTTTTTTTTAAATAGTTTTGGTTTTTAAAGCACATGGTCATTTCACCCTACATAGCTATGAATTATCCGTAACATACATTCAATGGGAGCCGTAAGTTACAGACAGGCAATTTGCCATAGCTTACGGATAAATCTATCCGTAACAAGGCACAGCTAGGCCCATGAGTACAATGTCTCCAAATCTCTCCGTATTACAAACTGGATTGTCCGTATTACGGACTGAGTTATCCGTAATTACGGAGAATCAATTCTATCCGTAACATACAGTGGTAAAGTCTCCGTAAGGACTTTAGAGTGCAGAGCGGGATGTTTCTATTGATGTAGATACCATTATTAACAAAATCGCCAAGACCTCAGCACTGTTAGAAAGCTTACTGATGTAAATATTGTTAACTTGTTTTGTTGTTTGAAAATTGTTAACAAGAGATACTGTAATAAAAATAAACAATAAAGAAAGTATCTTAAATTAAACAAATATTTTTTTACTAAAAACTCCCGTAAATCCGGGGGGGGGGGGGGGAGGTTCCAGGGCCGAGGGCCGTCGGGTACATTTCCCGACAGGGCCGTTGGGGTCCCAGACCGACACTGCGAACCTACCCAGGCCCCCACTTTCCTAACCTAACCGAGCGTGACCCACTCGAGTGAGTCACTGATCCGCCCCTGCCTGACGGGCGCAAGGCGCATACCGACCCCTCCCAACCGGAAGGGGTCGGTTGGGAGGGTAAATTTTAGACCACTCGTAAAACTTATTTGAGAAGCCGCTTGAGCTACGATGCCCCTGATGCGCGAAGCATCGCGGGCTACAGGGGCGGCCGTGTGGTCCTCGACGGCAGAGCAGCGGGACGCCACGCACTGCGGCCGATGCGGCAGGTCATTGTAGGCGGACGGGCCGCGCCCCGCCAGCGCAGGGGCCTCGGTGTTGGCGCAGGGCGCACCGCTGCAGCACGCCGCCAGCGGGGCACCGGGGCCGCGGTAGGTACAGTGAGGGCCAGGGCCATCGTTGGGCACGGCGGAAAGGACGCCGCGGGGGATCCCGACCAGAGACATGGGCGGCACGGACACGCGCAGCGCCAACCGTCAACCGTGTCTCGTGGCGGCAGCATGCTGGTGACGGAAATGACCACAAACACGCATGACTTCACGATGTGGGCACGATGACGCCACGGGACGCGAGTCCACGACACACTGCAGGCAGGGGGAAGGCGCACAGAAACGTCTTACGAAGAGAGGTTAGACGTTACCGCCAACGACAAGAGTCGCAAGTCCGTGTGCAGGGCGGGAAAGTCCAAGGGAACCCTGACACGTCAGGGATAGGACAAGGAAGGACGGGGATCCGTCAGCAGCAAGGGAAGCACCAGAGCGTGCGGGATGTCCGACTCGGGATACACCGATGAGGATCCAGACGGTCACAGGCGGCGAACAGCGAACACACTGACTTTCACACTGATTCTGGCCACGCATAGCCGAATCCCACCTGTAACACCAATGTAAGGATTTGGCTTGCAAGGAAAGGAGCGAATCACAGGGAAGGAACCAGGCTCTATTCCAGGACTGAACGGTGCTGGTGGCGCCGAGCAAGAGGACGACGATGGCGATGAAGATCTCGATGAAGAGGACCAGCTCGATGAGTGCGACGTGGACGGCCCAGACCCGGAGTCCAGCGACGACGAGCACGTCCCCGTCGGCCGCGCTCCCGGGCGCGCTGCTCCTGCGGTCCGCGCTTCTGATGGCGAAGGTGGTGGGGAGGGCCGCGCTGTTGGTGACGGCGAGTGCCGAGTTCCCACTCCCGTCCCCTCTGCCACCGGCCGCGCTCTCCGCCCTCGCTCAGCCGCAGTAGCACCAGATACACCAGCCCCAGCTCACTCCACATCTCGTCTGCCAACGCGCAAGCGATGAGGAAGAGCTAGGACCCGGATAGACCTAGCACTTTTGAAATGTGACCTGTAGTGTACTGATGGAAGGCTGTTAATAAATCTTGAGCATTCATTAGCCTGTTAGTCTATCCCTGTTTCAAATTTTAAATTAATAGTAGTGTCTAGTGATACATCTCACATTCACTTGGAACAGCTGTTTTTTCCTGTATTTATTCAGTTGATGGAATGAAAATTATAAATACAATTTTAAAATATTTGGCCTCATGTAACGACTTTAAATTTAGCTCGTCCATCCTCGACTGTACTATCGTAACCCGTTCCCTAAAACAATTGGGTGACCTTTCAGTTTTGGGTTAACTTAACAAATTTGTATTAATTTTTTACCTGTTAATGAGATGTTTTAGACTTGCTCAGATGTCTAAATGTAACAGTAAATTTTGGCTTCTTGCCACTTATGCATCTTCTTTCCCTTGAACAAAACAGCAAAGCGCCAGGCGGGTAGGCAACCCATCCGGCTCAGTACCTAAACTAACCTACCCATCCGGCTCAGTATGTGAACGCAGCACAAGGTACAGGACTTTTCTATAACTATATACAAGATACGAGGGGTATACACTTAAAAGTACAGACCCGACTATTAACTTACGTCCATTGCAATCTATAATGCCTCGAAATGGTCGAGATTTGGCTAGAAGCAGCCAAAAATAACTCAAAACTAGTTAAAATTCCAAAAATTTACGATATTACGTACTATCACAGATGGAGTTACCGGACTTCAAGGGGCGGTCGACTTCATAGTACTCCGTACAAAACCCAATAATACCTTGATAATACTGCGATAGTACCATAATACTCCCATATTAACATAATACCTTAATGATACCATATTACCCCCATAATACCTATAATACTTCAATAATACCAATAGTACTTTCATAATACATCCATAATACTTCAATAACAGCATTTATTCCGACCCTTTTTAGAGCGGAAGCAGAGTTGGACTGCCTACCTAAGGGCCCCAGCGGCCCGAACGACCGAGCCCCCTCCCCCTAAGAATTAAAATGTATTGAAAATAAGCCCGGATCCTGTCCGCTTCAACCGAAACGTGTCGGGACGGGCGAATAAACAGATAGCTGAGGGCACAGGAGGCTTCTAAAAGAACAGCTTCCAACAACATTCCTATTTGTTAAACGAAGGAGTCGAGTGCCTACCCCTTACCAAGAAGTGTTCACGTTTCACTCAGTTGGCAGGGTAGCTGTCATGTTTCATTTTATTTCTCTGAGACTGTTCACGCTTTTATCAAATTATTGTGCTAGGGGCAAGAGCGGGTACCTTGTCACCCAGATTAATTGAGTGGCAGCCCCCGCCGTGTGTTTAATTGGTCTCCAACCCCTTACATCTCTTTGCACATCAATTGGAACAGGGCGGCGATTTACGAATCGCTGTCCTGACCAGTCCGAGCCTGGCCGCGCCCCGTGTCCACGGGGATAAGAGCCACGCAGAGGCGTGTGGCTCTGCGGTGGGACCGGAGCGGACGGGGCGGCAACGTAGCCGCCCAGTGGATCAGCGTTCCGCAGGAGGCCGAGAGGGTCCTGCCGTCCGGGCCCGCAGCGACGACGCCGATGGTTGGCGCGGGGACGCCGCCGGCATGGGGCAGGCCCGGGGAAGCTGACGGCGACCCCATCCCCATCTCGACCTTGACGCAGAGGGCTGGGGACTCGGTCGCACGCGGCGGTTCTGACGGACGGTTTGGTGTGAGGCTGGCTGGAGGCTAGGGAAGGAAGAACGACGGATTTGCTGGTCGGATAGATACTGCCATGCCAACCCGTCCACGTACAGTGGCATTGTCAACAGCAGCAGCAGCAGGTTCATTCTAGGAGACCTCAAACTGTTTTTGGCAGCCACAGTAATGTGTTACGGATAATAATACTTCAATAATACCCTAATAATACTTTCGTAATACTCAATAACATTTATAGTACTTCTATAGTACCATAATACTTCTATAATACAATAGTACTTCTATAGTATCATAATACTTTCATAATACCATAATACTACCATAGTATAGTACTCCGTACACGGCGAAGACGAGTCGACCGCCCCTTGCAAAACAGTGATGCTTATGCTTACATTTAATGTAACTGACATTAACTGGTTGTGAAGGATGCAACGCAATGTAGGTGACGCTTATTTATGATTTATCTTTCCTCTGTCAACTTTATAGCAAGTAAAGATTCCAATAAATGAACTAGAATACCTGTGCCAGCTGGTGGCAACTCCGCCGCGCGGGCTGATACCATGTTCTCCCGAGTCCGAGCGGAGGGCGCGCGTCGCCATTGGCCCGCGCTCGGCACTTCTAACAGCGATTTCTCAATGAAACTAGATTCAAATACCAAACCCGGGGCAAGAAAGCCAACGCTGAGGTTTCAAAGAACACGCCAGTATTTTTTTCGTCTCGGAAAACGTCACCGTTTGTTTACATTAACGAATACAAGATGTGGCGGCACCGCGGCGCCGCCCCCCGCGTCATTGTTTTTTTTTCTTTGAGGTTAAGGAGACGTTTTACACCCCAACATGCAGCGAGCCGATTGTTCCTCACACTTTGGAGCACACGCACATATGCACAGATTTTCGAAAACACAGGAGAGCAGTAATCCATATTTTCAGATTTGAGGTTAAAACGGCCACATCACTTAAAAAATTCAAATAAAATACACACTGGACGAATCTTGAAGCGAGACAACTCCTACGCCGAGCGAAAATTTATGTAGATTCTTATTCTGACCTTCTTAACACGATTCTATTCACCAAACTTGAAATATTAGAGAAACCAGCTGACAGCACTTTTGGGTCGTATCTTGTAAATGTTAATGTGCGGAAAGTACGGCCGGTAAACACAGAAGAATGCTCGAATACGATGCTTCTGCCGCTTCCTCAATGTATTTTCACGGTTTCGTTGCACAAAATAGTCCTCAGAATAAACAGCAATTGATATTCAGGATTTGTCCTCTTGAAGCATTTTGAATCTCGGCAACGTACCACGGAGACTCCGTGAACGTACTGCCGACAGCGCCGGAACGCAGCCGTGGTATGAAAAACTACCCGTTCGGGAAACGCGACGTCTCGGCGCTGTCGCCTGCCGCCAGGCGCGGGGCAGCGTCGGCGCGGCTTTTGTTACATGAGCCGGACGAGCAAAACAGAACGCGTCGCCCGTGCCCATGCTGGCGTACTAGTCTCAACACGTTATTTTGCACCGGCTTCCCGTGACTCACCCGTATCCCGTGGACACTCGTTGGTTGCGTATTGTTTTTCATACCACGGCCGCCTTCCGGCGCTTTCGGCAGTACGTTGCCGAGATTCAAATGCTTCAAGAGGACAAATCCTGAATATCAATTGCTGTTTATTCTGAGGACTATTTTGTGCAACGAAACCGTGAAAATACATTGAGGAAGCGGCAGAAGCATCGTATTCGAGCATTCTTCTGTGTTTACCGGCCGTACTTTCCGCACATTAACATTTACAAGATACGACCCAAAAGTGCTGTCAGCTGGTTTCTCTTATATTTCAAGTTTGGTGAATAGAATCGTGTTAAGAAGGTCAGAATAAGAATCTACATATAATTTCGCTCGGCGTAGGAGGTGTCTCGCCTCAAGAATAGTCCAGTGTGTATTTTATTTGAATTTTTTAAGTGATGTGGCCGTTTTAACCTCAAATCTTAAAAAATGGATTACTGCTCTCAGGTAAGTGTTTTCGAAAATCTGTGCATATGTGCGTGTGCTCCAAAGTGTGAGGAACAATCGGCTCGCTGCACGTTGGGGTATAAAAACAATGACGCGGGGGGCGGCGCCGCGGTTCCGCCACATCTTGTATTCGTTAATGTAAACAAACGGTGACGTTTTCCGAGACGAAAAAAATACTGGCGTGTTCTTTGAAACCTCAGCGTTGGCTTTTTTGCCCCGGGTTTGGTATTTGAATCTAGTTTCATTGAGAAATCGCTGTTAGAAGTGCCGAGCGCGGGCGAATGGCGACGCGCGCCCTCCGCCCGGACTCGGGAGAACATGTTATCAGCCCGCGCGGCGGAGTTGCCACCCGCTGCCTGTGCCCAACACAAAGTATTTTTCATTTTATTTATGAATTCCTCTTTTTTCTCGTGATTAAACCTATTGTTGCTGAGCGAGCGAAGCCTTTCTTGCGGACTTTTCCAGTGCCCACAACGACGCCCCCCCCCCCCGTAAACCTATAGTTAGTTAACTATTACTATTTAGCTACATCTATAAATGTAGCTATAAGCACATATACCATGTATGTATACGTACAAACATACATGTACTATGTATATGTATGTATGTATAGACATGTAGGAAAGGGGGGGGGGGGAGGCCTTGGCTAGTAAAACGGGTGCGATATTTTTCAATACTAGCCTAGGCCTGGCAGGCCTCCTGCTGTGCTCACAGCAGATCCGGCAGGTGCAGCATAGTGTGGAGCGCCTGTGGAAAGAAGGGCTTCGCTCGCTCAGCAATACATTTTTTGAGAACGATGGATGATACTCAAGGCGTCAGTGAAGGCCAAGGGGAGGGTTGGGAAGGGGGAGACGAATGGTGGCGGGTGGTCCGGAGTTGGAAGGGGGGAGGGCGAGAGTTCAAGTATACCCTGCCTGTGTGCGGCGCCATCCCGCCCCCCCCCCCCCCCCCCGCTCCGAAAGTGACACGTTTTTCGCGTAACACACGGACCAATCGACTCACTGCAAGTTCCCTTCGTCCCCCCCCCCCCCCCCCCCCGCCGGTACGAAACAAAAGTGTGTGAAAGGGAGGGGACGTTCCTAAAATACGTTACGCACCGCTGATGACAGTCGTATGTGAGGAATTTTCATTCGATTCACGGAGGTGGCCGGCTAGTATTGTGGGCAGGGAAGTACTTAAAAATAATGTGACTAACTGGAACGTGTTTTATAACTCTTTAGTGCTCTTTTCCTCCTCTCTCATACCTTTCCAGTTTTGCGTCCGATTCTAACTGTGACAAGCGCCTGGTACATAGGCAAGCGCACGCGTGGGTGTATTGCGGGCTGGCCTATTTCAGTCCTAACCTACCCTTACCTGCTTGAGCCTGACTTACCCAAGACTCAAATAACCTAGCCGAGCGTAGCCCACACAAGTCGCGGATCCGCCCCTCTACGACCTTCTAGACCGGGGGCCCCGGTATCGAAACCGATGGCTGTATTCATTCGCCATTCCCCTGCGATGCCTTGTGCAGCGCCGCGAACCGCATTCCTCCATGCCACTTGGTTCTCGAGTTACTGTGGTTTTTCCATGTGGCGCTCGAGGGCGAGGTCTCTGGTCTTCATACCGGTGGCGGTATTCGTTCGCAATCCCCCTACGATGTTTTGTGCAGTGCCGCAAACCGCATGTCTCTGTGTCACTTGCATGGTTCTCGAGTTACATTGGTCGGGTTTATAGAAGTGGCGCTCGAAGACGGGACTACTTGCCACGATACCGGGGTCTGTATTTGCGCGCAATCCGAGCCCAACCCTTCCGTTACTTGGCCAATCCTAACCTACCTAAAAGCCAATTAGCCTAACCTGCTGTAGTGACTAATACGCCCTGTCAGGCCCAGGCCTCTAGCGGATTCGGAAATTTTGCGAAAGTTATTATCTAAGAATAGTTTCTCAGAAACCGCTTGAGCTGCGGTGTCCCTAAAGTAAGGTTGACTCCATTAAGATGCACGAAAGCTGTGGTCGAGCCTTCTACTACTAACCCGAACCGTTCTCTACAAATTGCGCGGAAAAACAGACAATCAAAACGTTTTTGAGCCAGTTGGTCCAGGGCATCGCTGTCGCTCAGTACTAAATAGGCAGAATGGCCAAAAATACAGGTCTCATTATCCATACTGAAGGCATATGGATACATTGACTTCGGCTGTTCAATTGAGGGAGTCGCAGTAGAAACAGAATGAACTGAAGGAAGTGTGGCACCAGGTAGTTCAACCAAGAACGCCCGAACCTGCGCCCAAAGCTCTCTAGAAGGCCAAAATTGTTTGCTATCAACTTCACTCCTCCACCATTTCGTGTTTCACGAAAGTTAAACTATCAGCGAAAGGTGACTCTAAGAGGTTCACTTCAGTTCCGGCATGATTTAAAACGCGTACGTGCCACGGGAGGGGCGAGGGGCGCGGCGTCGAAAGATACGAAAAAGGTGTTGTAAAGCTTCATAAAAATCGCTCGTTCTCGGGAACCGGACAAAATACTGTTTGTGGTTGATATTTCCGGTTAGGTAATGGAGTGACGAAAATTTTGCTGCATCAACAACTGCATTTGTAACTTTAACCCAAGTTTTGAGTTTATGTTAGCGTTTTACGTTTTGGAAAAACTACGAAAAACTATCTATAAAACCGCCTTTTTATCCGCCTCTTTCTACTGGTGGCCTCGGTTTGTTTCTTAAACGCGTGTCAGAGGGGGTAATCGAGTTTTTCTGACCCCACTTCGTGAAAAGATCGTCCACTCTGTCATATACGTTACAAACCACCCCGGATCAAATTTCAAAAACCGATAGTGTGGATTCTGAGGCCTTACTACATGGAGAACCCCTAAAGTTTGAATCGGATACGTGACCATCTAGGTTTGAGACTTGTCGAGCCGGTGTGGATTGACCCACTTTGCATCGCAGGGCTAAAGCCTTCGTAAGCTTCGAGCCGTGCAGGGGCCCGGCTAGCAGTGCGGCAGCAGCGCTCGCAAACAAGACGATGGCCCGAGATTACATTAACAGCGCGGCCGGCGGGACCGGGACTTCCCCGTTCGATAAGTCACCGTCGCCAGCCTGTCCTAAGACACCACAGGCTCGTGTTCGTCGTTCGGGGCCACTCCTCCCCGTCCGATAAGTCACCGACGCCAGCCTGTCCTAAGATACCACAGGCCAGTGTTCGTCGTTCGGGACCACTCCGCCGGTGGAGCCGCCGGGGATGGGAGCCGCGGAGGTATGGGTTGTGGTGCCCGTTGGCGACACGAAAGGCGGCTTTGGTCAGTATTTTATATGAACACCTTCGCTTGACTTCGATCGTGGGCCGTTTTACATGGTTGATTGGACTAACGTCGACTAGTCCTTCACTAACAGTCAACCAGCACCGCCGTGTGCAGTGCAAGTGTCACACGGAAATCGACTATTCCCCTGCCCCCCCCCCCTCCAACTTTGTTTAAAGATAACAGATTAATAGTGCCCGATAATTATCATTTTAATGTTCATGAAGAGTACACGAAAACTATACGAATCATTGATATTATGATGTGATCAGTGTGATGTTTTGCGCGACAGTCCTGGTCGGGACGCTCGATACGATACAATAATATCAAACTATCGATAATTTCATCCGATGTATCGATTTAAACAAGGTAGGCGTACGCCAGACCGCGTCGTGGCGTAACAGGCTTCGCTCAGCGCGAATCACTGTTCCACCACTCCACGCCTGGCGCACGCCTACCTTGGCCTGCCGGCGGCTGTCTTCTGCCGAAGGAGACCCTGCGGGGCCAAACAGTCAGTGGGACGCCCTGCGGGCGTCGCTGTTCCCGCCCAGTCGCAGCTGCGCTCATGTTGTGGCAGCCGGACGTATCTTACAATGCCTTCTTGTCATCTGCACCCGTTAACCTTTCCTAAACTACCCTTACCTAACTGAGCCTAACCTACCCAGGTCCTCACTAACCTAACCGAGCGTAACCGTCTCGAGTCACTGACCCGCTGCTCGACGACTCTCGAGGCTGGGGTCCCTGGTATCGAACCGGGGGCTGTATTCGTTCGCCATACTCATACGATGCCTTTGTGCAGTGCCGCAATCCGCATTTCTATGACTCGAGTTTCAGCAGTCGTTACATGTGGCCCTCGAGGACGGGGTCTCTAGTCTCGAGACCAGTGGCTGTACTCGTTGACAGCCCCCCCCCCCCCCAATGCCCTCTTTAGTAACGCAAAAGTCATCTCTCTAAAACGCATCGCTTACTTGGTACTCGAGTAACAATGTTTTTTCAACGTGGCTCTCGAGGACGGGGAGCAAGGTCTCGAGAGCGGTAGGAGTGGTGAGGTGCCCTTGTTTCCCATTGCCGAGGCCCGCAAAGTCCAACGTCGAAAACCGCAAGTCAGTACCTCCTACCGTTGGAAAGATAGAAGTTGGCTCTCGAGCACGGGGTGCGTGGTCTGGAGAGAGGTCGCCCTAGTGGGGTGCCCTTCTTCTCCTTTGCCGTGGCCCGCAAAGGCCAATGTCGAAAAGCGCACAACGCTAGACCGTACCATTTAAAAGATGGAAAGTGGCTCTCGAGGACGGGGTGCGTGGTCTCGAGCCCGGTGACATTGACAAACGATCGCAATGATAGCCAAACCGCTACGATGGCCAGCGCTGCAAACCGCACCTCTCTAGGTGGCTCGGTTCTCCAGATATTCCCAAAAGTTCGCTTTAAGTGGACGCCATCTTGGATCTCGAGCACGGGGGAGCGCGGAGGGGGTTACTGTGCACGTGCATGTATTCCTTTTCCCATTTCACGGGGGGTCGGTTCTATAGCAAATTTTGATAGGGACCACCGTTTGGCCGTGATAGGGGAAAGTAGAGGGCCGCGACTCCGCAGTCCATCTTTTAAATCAATTTTTTAAAAGTTAATATCAATTGTAAAAGTTATCTAAGAAACTACTAGAGCTACGGTAACCCAAATGTGAGGTTGACTTCGATATGCTGGTAGGAAGATATGGTCCAAATTTCAGCCTTCTACGACTAACCGTTCTCGAGAAATCGCGCGGACAGACACACCGACAGACAGACAAAACATTTTTGAGCTAGTTGGTTCAGGGCTTCGCTATCGCTCAGCCAAAAATTCGATATAGAATGCGGCCGATAGTGGAATATATCGATATATTTCAAACTATATATCGGTAGAAATTTAGGGGAAATTAATTGGTCATTTTAGTAGTTTCAGGCCCGGATAATGTAGCACAATGGCTCTGAAGCGCGCCCTGGACACACGCGGCCTCGGAAACAAACAGAGTTGTTGCAGAGCGGCGACGGGTTAACCAGGGAGCTTGTCGGCGGCGCTGCCTTCCATTCGCTAATAGATTCGCTCCTTTCCACACTTATTCTGAAGATATCGATGTATCGGAACTATCGATATTTCCCACCTATAATATCGTTGGGGAATATCGCATGCTTTCGCTACTATCGATAGCGCACTATCGATAATACTGATTCGTTATGCATCCCCAGGTCCTGGTATTACACGTGCACTTCTTCGAAAATCGTACTTCTGTGTGTGTGTGTGTGTGCCGCCGAGCAGGAGTCAATTCGTGGATGAAGGGGCGCGCAACTTGACGCAATCATTGTACACATTGAGACAACCACAAAATCAATCAAAAATCTTGTAAACTGGACTGAAAATAGTCGCATTGTTGCGGTAAATGACGGTCCTGAAACGCCATGAATAAGCTCACACTTCAAAGTCGCAACAATCAACACAATCGCTGTACACTTCCGTGCAGAGTGGTGGATAAGTCGCGGAGCTGCCTACTATCTCTGCGGCACGGTGCCCCGCTCCCTCGGCGGTTATCACTAGTGGCGCCCGCGTCAGTCGCCGTTCCCGCGCCGCTCCGAGAGGTTTTGGAGACCACAGCGCAGCCCGCCAACGCAGAACAGTACAGTGCTAGGAGGGGCCGACTCCTGGGGATCCCCGGCGGCAGTCACGGCAGCAGCCATGCTCCCGGCGGCGCCGTAGCGGGCAGTGGTCTGAGCCGCGATGACGACCGCCGCCACGCGCCTGGCCGCCTCCGTCGACGTCCCGGCCGGAGCCGCGAAGGCAGACCGCGCCGTCCGGGACGCGGCCGTGCATTCTGTCAGCGGCGCTGCCTACGGCGGGGAGGACAGGACCGCGCAGGACCACGTCGACGGGCAGGCCGCGGGGGGTCACGACGGCGTCAGCGAGTGCAGCAGCTGGTGTGGGTGCGGGGAGTGCAGCGCGGACGGCAGCGTGCCCCTCGACCTCCCCGCCGACCCGCAGACGACGTTCGGCGACGTCCGAGTGCACAACACGAGTGGCGGCACCGTGCAGGTCGGGAACAGCCAGACCATCAACATCCACACTGCGCCTGCGGGGGGCGCCGACATCGTGCTCATGGTGCCACATGCCGCCGGCGCCCCGCTGCGCGGCCGCACTCCTAAAGGCCGGCTGCTGCTCCTGTCGACAGCCGTCCCGGAGCCGCCCGCCGAGAAAGCGGCCGCGGGCTTCAGCCGGCCGAAGAGGTGCCTGCTGTGGGCCGGCGTCCTCTGCGCCGTACTCACCAGCAGCTCTGCACTCGTCTCCATGCTGACGTCCATCGCGTCCAACGGCGAGCTAGGTACACCGACGAATAGGCAATTTCGGTGAGGCTTCTGACGTCACTGAATCCGGTGAGAAGATGAAAGGAAGAACCCACTGCGCACGCACCGATTCATTCTTTTGTCGGCTGCGCATGCGCAGTGGGTCTGCGCTTGTTCTTCCCTCCATCTTGCTACCGAATTCAGTGACGCCTCGAGTCACAACAAATTCGTATATTGGGGGAGGGGACGTGCATCGTTCGCGGATTAGGTTTGATTTACATGCATTTTCATCGATGCCGGTATCCAAAAAGCAGTATCCAGGCTCGATTCGTGTGTACGATTTTGTCGAGAAGTTAACAACTCTAGCAAGGGGATGTTCACAAGGGTAACTCTCAATCGAACCAAATTTGAAGGGTTCGTAGACCTTTACTATGTACAAATATCGACAAAGAAATTTTCGGCAAAATTTTTGAACTACGGAGTCCGCGGGAGGATGGGGGCCCCGGTTTTTGGCTTAGAGAAGCACGGATCCGAAGAATTCCGCCAGGTGAGGTGTGCGACAACCAAGCAGAGTGATTTAAGGACCCCGATGTGAGGTGCGGTGGGTGGGTCGTCTTGGCCTCAAAGTAGAGTAGCTCCAGTTACTCTAAAACGAAAACATCTACCCGGGCGACCACTCCCCCCGTGCACCCCGTGCGTCTGAAATTTTGTGACTAATATTTATACGGAGGGGTATTGTCGAATCCACAGTTCTCAACCAAAAACAAGCTGGCCCGTCCCACCGTCGAACCTCGGTGCCGGTTCCGCTCCGCTTCACCGGCACCTCGGTTCGACAGGGGGACTTGGCCAGCTTGGCCTGCCGGCGGCATTTGCGGGGGCCTCCGGCCGCCGCCTCAAGTCACTCGGGATGTGTCCGGTGGTACATATTTTAGTAACGATTAAAATCGCTAACCTCAGCCCGTTCCGACTCGCGACGGAGTGCGCCTTACAGGCGCACCACACGCAGCGGCCAACCCTAACCTAACAAATCAAACAATTCTCATACAACAGAAACGCGACAAAATTTGAAAATTGTTGCCGCCGTACATTTATCTACGTCACCAAAGACGTCTATCCTCCAAATTTGAACTTTCTCCGTGTACGATAAGTCAGCGCACACACGTCCGCCCGAACGAACAAACAGTCGGCATCAGACTATAAGCCGGGCTCCTGCCCGCTTCTTCCGAAACGTGTCGGGACGGGCTAGTGATCAAATGTTAGTTTCCGGCCTATTTTTGCATGTATGTGGTATGATAATCGACCCAAAAAATTACGATCCATTTTTTCGATTTAATGTGTTTGAAATATTTCGTAGTGTTAACAGAAGTAGGGTATTTCAATGGCGTGCGGTTGGCACTGCAGTGACGTCACGAGAGCCGTCAGCCCGGCCATGTTTAGCAGCCGGCTGACGGTGCAGTGTTTACGCGTTGCTACGATATATTTTGCCGTCCGTTGCCAGTCCGACGTGATATTGGATATTCAATGCAAGTATTCCTTTCCTGTTGCTGCGGCTCTGGTGTGGTTTGATGACAGGTAAGTGACAAGAAGTGCGTCGGCTACAAAGCAGATCGTGTTCACGTACGCCCCGCCTCGGTGACGTAATTTTTACGAAACGAAAAAATAAATTCTCTGGGTACTACCGAATCCACAGTTTTTGTTCAAACGCACTCAAACTTCGGTTTTCGCACTCATTTGGCATGCTGAACAAGATAAGGGGTGAAAAACTTAAGACTTTTAAAAATCACTATATACTCTATCGACCAAAATTAGCGGTCCACTAACGGCGGGCGCTGTAATTTCTAAGTTTTTGAAGGTAGAACCTTGAAATTTGCTACAGGCCTGCCTCCAACCTTTGACTCGAGCCTCTGAAAGCGGCAACACCAGGTGCCACCCCCTCTGGTAACAGCCACCCCTAACGCGCGGCGGGGTGGAAAAAGGCAGAAAGAGGGCGTCAGAAAACACCGATAAGGAGGTCCAATGGGGGTAAAACTTCGTTTACCAGTTCAATAGACCCCGGGTGACAAGGTGACATCACAATTTGAACGGTCGTTCAAACCCACCCCCCACCCCAGTTACCCCACCCCCTACCGGGGGGTAAATTTTTTTGTCACCAAAAATGAATTGCACGTCATGCAGGAGCCTTCGGGGCACATGCCCGTCTGTTTTTTCCCCCGATAGGACGGAGCCTTTGACCGCAACCCCTAAAAAACGAAAAGACATTTTTGATAATTGAGGTTTTTTTGTCCTTAAATGCATTTCAGAATCGAAAAAGACGCCAGAAAAGGTGTGCAGGGCCTGTGCCAATACGACCCAATCAAAAATTTCCATCCGAAAAAAAATTCACCCCCTCGTATGGGGTGGCTACCCTTAACCCCTGCCCTGCCGCCCCCAAAGTGCGGAGGTGAACTGAGTAGGGGTAGCAAATCGTTTCGAGCGGCGAAGGGTGTCCCAAACCTTTGTCTTGAAGGGCCCGGACGGCCAAACCGCTGCGGCCACCGGAAGGTCCTGAAAAAGCCCGTCACCCGGGACTCTGTACCGGGGACCACTGCACCGGGCGGCCGCCGCCGCGCCCGGAGCGCCGGGAGGGCAGGCCACCGGTGAGGCACCAAGCAAACGTCTATTCGCCGGCAGGGACTGGATCGGCCGTGCCGCGCCGCTCGGCCGGCTCCCGGCCGTGTTACGGATGTGGGAGGTCCAAAAATAAAAAAAAAAATCCAGCGCCAAAACCGCTGAGTGGTCCTTGGGGGCCAGGATTTCCAATGTTAAAAACAGGTTAACGATTTTATGAACGTAAAAATAAGAAAGTATTCGGTTCGAACCGGGGTCTATCTGTCCGGCGATTCGACACAGTGCGGCTACACCGACATTGTAGGAAAAGGCCGTCCGTATGACTGTTACAAGCTGCGGCGCCGGCCTGCGGGCCACGGGCCACGGGCCGCCGAACTGGGAAGCCGAGGCACAGAATATTAAAATTTATTGAAACGATATTTAAACGCGATGCAACTAACCTTGGTAATGCATTGAGGCAAATCACAAATTTGCAATTTTTTGGGGAGTCATGTGTTATGATTGTAATCTGTTTTCGTCTGCTCACTTGGCTGCTATCAATGCTCATTTGTTCTTTCCATTATTCGCACTCATCTTCAAATTATTGACACTGTGAATTCAGCTGTTTCCTTTTTTGAATAAATCCTCGTTCACTTCGTTCGCTGACCCAAAGAAGCCAACATCTAAGTTTATTTCTCCCCCTAAACCCAAGATTTACTAGAGGTTATGGGCCCAGGACCACGTGGAGAAGAATTTTATCTTTGAAGCCGTTGCCTGCTGATCAACTGTCACTGACTGTCAAACGAACCAACGTGAATTGAAGGTGAGTGCCACTGTTGGTTATGTCATGAATGAGGCACAGAAGCTGACCGGGACGGACAACTTCTCTTCATGGGCATTCAACATGCAAGGCATTTTAGTAAATGACAATCTGTGGACATGTGTTAACGGGAACGAAGCTGATGCCGGAAAGCAGGAGAAGGCCTTCTTCAAGATTGCATTCACCGTGTCCAGCAAGATTCAACCGCTGCTATGGAACATCACTGCACCCAAGGCGAAGAATGCTTGGCTGAAACTGAAGCAGAATTATGGAAACCTCACCAGCGCCGGTAAGATGGATCTCCTGAGTAGAATGTTTAGTTTGAAGCAAGTGGATTTTCCAACAGTGCAAGACTATCTTCAAGAAATTACTTTCACTCAAGAGAAACTGGTAGAAATTCAGAAAGGCTTTGAGGACGAAGTGGTAGCTTATCGAATGTTGATTGGTCTCTCTGATGAATATCAAACGCTTAAGATAGCTTTGGGCAGTCTCGACAAGCAGCTAACCTCTGAGTTTGTAAGGAACAAGATACTCAGCTGTGCACCAGCATCCAGTACAGAGAATGTTCTCCTTGTTAGAAGAAATGTCACGTGCTACTTCTGTAAGCAAGAAGGTCATTACAAGAATGAATGTAGAAAGTTCAAGAGGCAGCAAGAGAGGAACAATCAGACTGGCGGAGCAGGGAACAAGAATCCAAACAAGAAAAACTCTCAGGTCGTGAGCAATTCAAGCCATCATGTCAACGATGAAGAAGTTCAAGAAGAGGTCTGTGTCCTTGCAGTCCATGTGGAGGAAGATACAGGTGATTCATCAGATGGACAAGATCCTGATGAATGGCAGATGCACCACACTGCACAGGTGGAACCACTTGAAGCTGTAATGGCAGCAGCTGACAGTGAAGCGGTCGAGACTTGGTTGGTGGACTCTGGATGCACCAGACACATGTGCAAGAGTAAGAAGAATTTTATATCTCTGAAACCTACCAGTGTAAAGGTTACCACAGCCAACAATCAAGTAGAGCGGTGCCCTGGGATAGCCTTTGTTGACAGAGAGTATGAGGTGAGATTTAATAAGAATGGATGTTTTGTAGCAGACCAGCATGGAAGAGTTGTTCTAACAGCATCAAGAGCTGGAAATCTCTTTGTGGTTAAAGACTACAGAACTGTAGAAGCAGTGGCATTGGTGACTGTGGCGAGTGAGCAGGAGCTGTGGCATCGGAGGTGTGGTCACCTTAGTGTGAGTCAGATGAGACAACTGAAAAATCAAGTAAGTGGATTGCAACTGGAAGTAGTTCAACCGAAGAGCTGTGTCACCTGCTGCAAGGGAAAGATGGCAAGAGCACCATTCCCAACTAGTGTAACTCCACGTGCCAGTCAGCCTCTTGAGTTAATCCACTCTGATGTCATGGGTCCCATGAACATTGACACATTTTCAGGCGGAAAGTATGTCCTTTTATTTATTGATGATTTTAGTCGCAAGATGTTCATTTACATCCTCAAGGGCAAGGCTGAAGTGTTCGAAAGCTTTAAACAGTTTAAAGCTGTTGTAGAAAATCAAACTGACCTCAAGATCAAGATTTTTCGAACAGACAATGGGGGCGAATATGTCTCAAAGGATTTTGAGTCACATTTGAAGCTGTGCGGAATTATTCATCAAACTTCCACTCCTCACTCCCCTCAGCAGAATGGAACGAGTGAAAGGGCGAACAAAACTGTGATTGAGATGACCAGGTGCATGTTAATTGATTCCAACCTTGACCGCAGATTCTGGGGTGAAGCAGCCAGGACCGCAGTGTATGTTAGGAACAGATCCCCCTCATCTGCACTGGATGGGAAGGTTCCAGAGGAAGTTTGGACTGGCCGTCCAGTGAGGGTTGACCATTTTAGAGTTTTCGGTAGCCCTGCTTTAGTTATGATTCCTAAAGGAGAAAGAAGAAAACTTGATGATAAGGCTGAAGAAATGATTTTCATTGGATACTGTGAGACCTCAAAATGTTGGCGGTTTACTAACCCTAAATGCTCTGCCAAAAAGGTGGTCAAGTCCAGGGACGACAAGATTCTTGACCACGAGGTATGTCAGTCCAGGGCAACAACTACCGAAGAACCTGCTATCATTGAGGTTGTTAAAATTGTTGAAGAACCTGCTGAAGAGAACCTTGATGACACCATCCCCGAGAACCATGGAGAAGGGGACACTGACGCCGTTCCTGACCCTCTTAACTTGTCTAACCTCTCTGATTCCAGTGCTGATCAGGACTTGGAGTCGGTGAGGAGGTATCCTTTAAAAGAAAGGAAGACAACCCGGAGAGATGACCATGTGTACTATGCCTCCTACTTCAGTGAGGATCCACAGACGGTCGAGGAGGCCCTGTCTCGCCCAGATGCCAGGGAATGGAAGAGAGCTATGGATGAAGAAATGGAATCCCTTAATCGTCATGGCACATGGGAACTAGTGAGTAGACCTGATGGCAGAAATGTCATTAGTAGTAAATGGGTGTTCAAACTTAAAACTGATGCCAGTGGGACACCAGTCCGCTACAAGGCACGCTTGGTGGCTCGTGGTTTTAATCAACAACATGGAGTTGATTATTTTGAAGTATTTTCACCCACAGTTAGTTTCTCAAGCTTCAGACTTTTACTGGTATTAGCAGTCAAGAATGACTGGAGTATTGAACATCTAGATGTAAAAACGGCATTTTTGCATAGCAAGTTGCAAGAAGAGGTATACCTTGAACAACCCAAGGGTTATTCAACAAGTGATGCAATGGTGTGCCGTCTTAACAAGGCCATTTATGGACTGAAGTAATCCTCTCGTTCATGGTACAAAACTGTTGAAACTGTCTTATTGGAGATGGGATTCAGAAAGTCACAGACTGAACCCTGCGTGTTTTACAAGACCAGTGGGAAGGAAGTAATCGTCACTGTGTATGTCGATGACATTTTGTACTTCAGTTCCTCCAGGCAATTAGCAGAAGAACTCAAGACCAACCTTGACAGGCACTTTGAGATTCAGTACCTGGGTCCAATTCAAAGCTACCTGGGAATCCGCTTCATCAGGACCAGTGAGGGACTTCAGCTGGATCAGGCATCCTACATCTCTAAACTCCTTTAGAAGTTCAACATGGAGGACTGTAAGGCCGTTGCTACACCACTTAGCTCTTCCAAGCTTGTTAAACCATTGTCATGCTCTGAAAACAGGCCTTATCAACAGCTTATAGGGTGCCTCATGTACTTAACTGTGGCAACACGCCCTGACTTAGCACATGCTGTCTCTGTATTGAGCCAATTCAATACCTGCTATTCAGAAGAGCACTGGATTGCTGCCAAACGTGTGCTTAGATATTTGAAGGGAACCCTCAACTACCACCTGCATTTCTCTAAAACTGGTTGTGATTTCCTTGCTTACACAGATGCTGATTGGGGCAACTGTCAGGACGACAGACGATCGTATTCTGGAAACGTGATTCTTATGGCTGATGGAGCTGTCTCATGGGATTCAAGGAAGCAACGTTCAGTGGCACTTAGCAGCGTAGAAGCGGAACACGTTGCTCTGACAGACTGGGCCAAGGAGGCACTGTTTCTCACGTCAGTCATGGAAGAAATCTTGGGGAAAAAGACCTCAATCAACATCAGGTGTGATAGTCAGGGGGCTATCGCTACCGCACAGCATGAAGGTCCCACCAAGAGACTCAAGCACATAGACATTCGTCTTCACTTCGTCAAGGCACTTATTCAAGATGGAAGAATGAAGATAGAGTATGTACCAACTGAGGACATGGTCGCAGATGCCCTAACAAAGCAGCTATCGGCTGAGAAGCACAGAGGTTGTATTCTTCAGATGGGAATGCTTGCTTTTCCTTAATACACCCTTTTGTTGCTTTGTCATGTAACTTCAAATTAACAACATAATTAACTTGCATTTGTTAACCTTGTTGTTTCCTTCCCCCCCCCCTTTTTTATTTTTTTATTTTATTGATGTATTACTGTTCTATACAATTTTGTATCTGCAAAGTTGTTTTTTTTTATACCCCAAATAACTTGTCAGCTATTGTCTTTATTTTTTTAATTTTAATTTTTGTGAACCATTGTACATAATTTTTGTTTGTTCTTACTGCACAGATTAAGTGAGGGTGTTATGATTGTAATCTGTTTTCGTCTGCTCACTTGGCTGCTATCAATGCTCATTTGTTCTTTCCATTATTCGCACTCATCTTGTAATTATTGACACAGTGAATTCAGCTGTTTCCTTTTTTGAATAAATCCTCGTTCACTTCGTTCGCTGACCCAAAGAAGCCAACATCTAAGTTTATTTCTCCCCCTAAACCCAAGATTTACTAGATCATGAACCTTCTGATATTTTAACCGACAACACCACATTTGGTTTTCACAAGACAATGACGGCCGCATGGCCCACGGGGCCTGCTAACTTGCCAACATTGGTTTCAGAAGGGAACACAGAGAGGAGAAACTAATGTTTTTTTATTATGATTTCAATACTTGCACCTGATGTAATAAGGTCGGCATATGATATAAATATATTTTTGATAGTTTTTGGTTCATACAGATACGGTGATGGTAATGTGGATACGGAGAAGTAAAAATGTGCAGAGGGGAGGGATGTAGAAGCTAGAGAGGCTTGAGAGTGGGAACCCCTTTCAATGTAAACTTTGAATTTTTGGATCTGAGCTAATAGGATTTTTTGAATGAAAGTTTATAATTTATTTGATGAAAATATATTATTTTAAAACTTATGCAATAGATATTAACGGCGAATGAAAAAAATAATTGAAACCTAGGGATAGTTAGAATGGAAAGCGAACTTATAGGCTATGAGCGGCAACAATGGTTGGGAGGAGAGAAGAGTGAAAGTCGCTGCAAAGAGATCCTCGCTCCGCTCGGACCCAAAAATTGGGGTAGTTCTATATGTGATAAAACGGGACAAGCAGACACTGGTCCCTTTAATTAGGCAGTACGTGAAGGAGGGTACTGAAATATGGACAGGCCAGTGGGCTGCATATAAAGGTCTAGACCGGCTTGGTTTCACCCATAGAACACTGAACCACCCCGGGAGTTCGAAAGTGCTGACGGTGACGGTACCTGCATGAATGGGGTTGAAGGGATGCCAATGAGCTTCAAAGCTCGTTACTGGCAGAGTTCATGTATCGTCACCAGTTCAGGGGCTCTTCTCAGGAATTGTGCTGAACCAGGTCAGTAGTCCATTTCGATATAAACATTTTTTGCTGTGGGTGTAATGTGTGGCTATAACACCTACAGCAATCTCTGACTGTTTTTTTTTTTGTTTGACAACAAAATGGTTTTGTAGTCAAACTAATTTTTATTTCTTTTGTTTCAGAACACATCAATGATGACTCCTTAAAAGGGGCATGCCATATGGTCTCAGATGTTTGAGTCTGAAATCTTCATCGTCAATCACCTAAGGTTATAAATGTAAATTACCACTAAACTTCATGCGAATGTGGAGATGCTTTTAGATGACTATTTAAACTGATATTTTAAATGTTAAATGTAACATCGTCTTCGTCAGTTCATGATTGGCTGAGCGATAGCGAAGCCCTGGACCGCCTGGGTCAAAAATGTTTTGTCTGTCTGTTTGTCCGCACGATTTCTCGAGGACGGTTAGACGTAGAAAGCTCAAATTTGGACCATATCTTTCTTGCATCATACCAGAGTCAACCTCCTCTCAGGGGCACCGCAGCTCAAGCGGTTTCTTAGATAATTTTCACAAGTGGTCTAAAATTTAATATCCGCCAGTTAGGTGAGGTCAGTACGCGCCATGCGCCTGTCGTGGAGGGGCGGATCAGTGACTCGAGTGGATCACCCTCGGTTAGGTTAGGTTAGTGAGGGCCTGGGTAGGTAAGGTTAAGGCAGGTAAGGGTAGATTAGGGCTGGTTGAGCGGCATTGATAACGAAAGGATGATGTAAGATACGTTTGCAAGCCAGAAAAGGAGCGTGGTTCCGACGGTGCGGAGAGAGTGACGCCCGCAGGGCGTCCTACTGACTGATTGGCCCCGCAGGGTCATAGTGGTCAGGTGACAGCCGCCGGCAGGCCAAGGTAGGCGTGCGCCAGGCGTGGAGTGGCGGAACAGTGATTCGCGATGAGCGAAGCCTGTTACGCCACGACGCGGTCTGGCGTACGCCTACCTTGTATATATATTGCCAGTGCCTCATAGAAATCGTAGACCGTTCTCGTCCAGTACTGTTACCCATTACTTCCTCGTCAAAGTGCTCAGCTGCTCCTTGTATAAGAGTTTATTTTGATAGTATCTGTTGACACCATTCTCACTCATTCGGAACAGTTTTTCCTTGATCCTGTATTTATTCAATTCATAAAAAACAAATTATTGATGTAAGTTTGAAAACTTTGCGTTCATGTAACCGCTCCTCATTTAGCTCATCCATCCTTAACAGTTGTATCGTAAACCGTTTCCTCAATCAATTCAGAGACCTTTCAATTCTAATTTGGCTTTACTAATTTCTATGAATTCTTTTACCTGTAAATGAGATGCCCTGGACTTTGCCAAGTGTCTAAATGTGACAAATCATTTTGCTTTCTTGCTACTTATGTATTCCCTTCCCCTAGATCAGTGATGCTTCTGCTCGCATTAGCTGTGCCTTATATAAATTGGTTGTGGAAATTTAGGGCTTTAAAATTATTTTGGGCTTTTATACATGGGTTTTGCATCAGCACGATTTGTAAATTGTTTAAGCAATGCTTATCAATTTTTTGCCTCTGTGCAGTTAAAAGCAATTATAAATAAACTTTATGTCTGAACCCAGCAAAAACTATTTTACTTTTTCTGTACAAATTACCCTTTTATCACGCATAACATCACCATGAATTTTATTCGCTGTTGCTCTGGTATGGAAATATTGGCTTAAACTGCATCAATGAGCCCAACATCAAGCTTTGCATACACACCCAGTATTTAGAAAACAGGAGTCCCAATTTTAATATGAATTCTTGGTCAAGAATGAAGAACAATTCAGACAATAGTGAAGACCAAGGGGAGGTGTAGGAGGGGGAGACGAATGGTGGTGGTGGTGCATGAGTTCCAACACACCCTATCTAAACGTATGGGGCGGCATGAACGCACAGGCAGGTGTAAAGTGGATAGGTTGTCTCCTGGTGGAGGCTTCGGTCGGGGAATTTTCCCTCTGGGTTTTTGC
>CM049599.1:12861664-13145573 GCA_026979955.1 Megalurothrips usitatus | reverse complement strand
CTTGTAAAAAAACTAGAAATCCCTGATTAACTTTCTTACTTGGAGACGCCACGAACTGTGTTCCTGACAGGCTAATTCCGAAACCTAAAATTCTTTTTTGAACAAAAATTTACATTTCTAAATGTAAGGTTGAACATGCGTTCCGCAGTCTAATTCTTCGCCAAAACAGTCTAAAAAGTAGCACACCACCAAAACTACAGGTCAGGGCGTTTAAAAAAATTCCAGCGCCTAAACCGCTGAGTGGTCCTCGGGGGCCAGGATTTCCAATGTTAAAAGCATGTTAATAATTTTATGAACGTAAAAATAAGAAAGGATTCGGTTCGAACCGGAGTCTATCTGTCCGGCGATTCGACGCTTTACACTGCGCGGCTTCACCGCCATTGTACGAAAAGGCCGTCCGTATGACTGTCACAAGCTGCGGCGCCGGCCTGCGGGCCACGGGACGCCGAACTGGGAAGCCGAGGCAACAATAACAGAATATTAAAATTTATTGAAACGATATTTAAACGCGATACAACTAACCTTGGTGATGCATTAAGGCAAATCACAAATTTGTAATTTTTTCAGGAGTTATGAACCTTCTGATATTTAAACCGACGACACCACATTTGGTTTTCACAAGACGATGACGGCCGAATGGCCGCGGTCAGCCGCGGCGCGCGGGACCCGCGGGGCCTGCTAACTTGCCAACAATGGTTTCAGAAGCTAGAGATGCTTGAGAGTGGGAACTCCTTTTAATGTAAACTTTGAATTTTTGGATCTGAGCTAATAGGATTTTTGAATGAGAGTTTGTAATTTATTTGATGAAAATATATTATTTTAAAACTTATGCAATAGATATTAACGGTGAATGAAAAAAAATTGAAACCTAGGGATAGTTAGAATGGGAAGCGAACTCATAGGCTATGAGCGGCAACAATGGTTAGGAGGAGGAGAGAAGAAGCGTGAAAGTCGCTGCAAAGGGCTCCTCGCTCCGCTCAGACCCAAAATATTAATGTTGCTCACACAGGGTTTGTTTGGTCTAGAATGCACACACATCAAATTGGAACGTAATCGGACAACGTTTACCCGGTGCGCATGGACCTTGAAGGGCTGGCAGTCATGCACGCTAAATGCTTCTGTACTTTTTTGTGCAGAAGTGCGTACGAATTTGTGCATACGCAGCTTACGAACAAATTCGTACGTTATGTACAATATTGTACGCAATTGTGAACGAATCTTCATAACTGTACATAATTTACGTACGAATTAGAACGTAAACTGCGTATGCGTGAATTCTTACGCACTTCTGCACGAAATTGTACAGAAAAAATTACTGTGTGTGCGACGCGCTAATACCAGCTACCTGTCCGGGCGCTGCCGACTTCCGCTCTGCGCCGATCTCGGTCGCCCGTTTTACCTCGTCCCATACACTACAAATCCAAATGCATGACTTTACGCATTACTTACAGCGTGGTCTGGGACCACACATTAGCTTATGAACGGTTGTAGACCACGCTGTAACTAATGCGTGGTCGCATACCATGCATTAACTAATGTGTGGTCCCTACCTGGCTGTAGCTAATGTGTGGTGTTGTGGGGGTGAACACCAAACATTTCCTAATGCATGGTCCTGCTACCACACATTTCCCGAAGCGTGGTGGGAAACCATGCACTAGGAAATGCATGGTCTGAGACCATGCAGTAAGTAATGCGTGAAGTCGTGCATTTGGATTTGCAGTGTAGGGTATCTGGCGGCCTCTGGCTCAACGCGGGGCACGATACTAGAAACCACTCATAACATATCCTACGAATTGTCATCGATTTAAATATTCACTAAAATAAACTATTTCAATTGGCGGCACTTCGCCTTTCGTGTGTGGGTATGGAAGATTAATGTATGAGCGTCCATCTTAGCCTCTCCATGCACTTTATGCGTCTTCTTTTGCACACGAAAATGGATGATAACAGCATTGGGCGCCTGGAGCATAGGCAATTCCGCCTGGGGGATAGGCAACGTGGGCACGGATGTGCAGCGAATGCCTACCCTCCGAGCGGTTTCTCCTATTTTGCCCGTTTTCGTGTACAAGAAAAGGTGCTTCAAGTGCATGGGGAGACTGAGGTGGACGCTAACACATTAATCTTCCATGCCCACGTAAGAAAGACGAAGTGCCACCAATAGAAATAGTTCATTTCACTGCGCCGCTAAATTAGCGTTCTCGCCCTAACGTAGCGACGCTAATCGCTAAGGTTGGCGTTATCAATAACCCTGTTTCCTGACGAGTGTCCCGGCCTCCCCCAATGAACTGCGTTTCTGGGCGAAACACAGAAGTCGCCCCTAACAAAATCGAGAACGTTGCTGGATGTTTTCAGAATTTTTCTTTACCAGTGTGAACTCACCGGGGCGGGGGTGCTGGGCAGAAGTCACGACGCTCCTCAGCCGCGGTGTCCGCCGCCACCTGCTTGCGCTGGCGCTCGGCGGCCGCCGCTCTGGCTGCGGCACGGCCGGCCCTCCACTCCTGGCGCGCGTGGTCCACCTCGGCCAGGGCGCGAGCGTCGGCGTCCGCAGCGTCTGCCACCGCCTTGGCAGCCAGCGCCGCGCGTTCTTGGGCGCCCCACTCCCACTTGCGGCAGAGCTGCAACGCCCGCGCCGCCACGGCCCGCGCTTCGTCGGGCTGCCGGCGCGCGGCCTGGTCTCGCGCGTCCTGCTCGGCGTGGTAGGCCGCCTCGTCGCGCCGGGCGATCTTCTTCTCCCGCAGGTTGGCCCTCGTCAGCCGGTGCCGCTTCCCCTTCAGCGCCTTGTTACGCAGCGCCCCCGCGCCCGTCGCGGCCCTCGTGGTGGCCCTCTCCGCCCGGCCCCTTGCCGCCCTCCTCGCGGCGGTCCCGCTGCGTTGCAGGAACTCGTGGAGGGCACGCTCCGCCAGGCGCTGAACCCTTCTCTCCGCCCGCTCCGCCGCACGAGCCTGCCGAAGGGCCTGGCGGCGTTCCGCGCGAGCCTGCCGAAGGGCCTGGCGGCGTTCCGCGCGAGCCTGCCGAAGGGCCTCCTCGTATTCCGCGCGAGCCTGCCGAAGGGCCTCCTCGTGTTCCGCGCGAGCCTGCCGAAGGGCCTCACGGTCACCTCCACCTTCGTGGCGGTGGGCTCCACGACCACCTCGATGGGCGCCACGACCACCTCGTAGGGCGCCACTACTCCTCAAGGGGATCTGTGGGGGGTAGGCGACGTCGCCGTCACCATGCCCTCCACGTGCGTTCGAAGCTGCGGATTCTCGACGGCTATGACTGTGCTCACCATCTTGGTCTCGGCGGGCTCCTCGATGGGCGCCACGACCACCTCGTTGGGCGCCACGACTCCTCCGGGGGATCTCTGGGGGGTGGGCGACGCCACCGTCACCACGCCCTCCACGTGCGTTCGGAGCTGCGGATTCCCGGCGGTCCTCACTATTTGGGTCTCGGCGGGCTCCTCGATTGGCACCAGGACCACGGCCACCTCGATGGGCTCCACGACCCCTTCGAGGAAGCTCTGCGGGGTGGGCGATGTCGCCGTCACCCTGCCCTCCATGTCCGTTCGAAGCTGCGGATTGTCGACGGCTACAGCTGTCCTCACCATCTTGGTCTCGGCGGGCCCTTTGATGAGCGCCACGACCACCTCGTTGGGCGCCACTACTCTTGAGGGGGATCTCTGGGCGGTAGGCGACGTCGCCGTCACCGTGCCCTCCACGTGCGTTCGAAGCTGCGGATTTTCGACGGCTATGACTGTGCTCACCATCTTGGTCTCGGCGGGCTCCTCGATGGGCGCCACGACCCCTCCGGGGGATCCCTGCAGGGCAGGTGACGTCACCGTCACCTTGCCCTCCATGCCGACGGGATGCAGCGCGTTCTCCGGGAAGGACTTGACCACCGGGTCCGGGTTGCGCTTCGCGCTGCTGAGCGTCGCTACCGGCTCGCTGAACTCGAGGCATCGCGTAGGCAAAATCTGGAAGAGAGCAAAGCCAGTTCAGAATTTTTGTGACGTTTCATCAATCACACGAATATATCGTCACTTCGTAAGTCACGTTTTAATGAGCCATATTATGCCAAAGACGTGTTAATCCACATTAAGACGCGTTAATACGCACTACGCGACAGTTCGCGATTTTATTTCAATGACTTGTGGAAGCACACAATTCACTACAAATCCAAATGCATGGCTTTACGCATTACTTACAGCGTGGTCTGGGGCCACACATTAGCTTATGCACGGTTGTAGACCACGCTGTAACTAATGCGTGGTCGCATACCACGCATTAGCTAATGTGTGGTCCCTACCTGGCTGTAGCTAATGTGTGGTGTTGTGGGGGTGAACACCAAACATTTCCATTGCATGGTCTGACACCACACATTAGCTAATGCGTGGTGCTGCAACCACACATTTCCTAATGCATGGTCCTGCTACCACACATTTCCTAAAGCGTGGTGGGAAACCATGCACTAGGAAATGCATTGTCTGAGACCATGCAGTAAGTAATGCGTGAAGTCATGCGTTTGGATTTGCAGTGTGAAAATGTTTTTCGTCACTTCTTCACGAAAAATCCAATCTTAAATTTTGGTCAGGATTTTTTCGTCACGTGTTGTGACGGACATTCGTCACAAAAAATAAAAGAATCGTTTCTGGAAATGACAGAAAATCACTTTTTTGAGTCGAAAGTGACGAAATATTTAGGTGACAAAATTTGTCACCTAAATATTCAATATTCATTAAAAACATTAATTGTCACAGGACAAAATATTTTTACAGTGAAGCGGCTTTAAGGAAATTGCACAATTTCACAGCGAACAAGCTGGCCCGTCACTCCGTCGACACGGGGACTTGGCCAGCTTCGCCTGCCGGCGGCGTTTGCGGGTGCCTCCGGCCCCCATCCCTTATCACTAGAGATATGTCAGCGCGATGTTACATATTTTTCTAACGTTTAAAATCGCTATAAAAATTGTTGCCACCGCACGGTTATCTATGTCATAAAAGAGGTCTATCCTCTAGATTTGAAGTTTCTCTGGCACGTCCACTCGAACAAAACCCCGGCCAGACCGCGTCGTGCCGTTACAGGCTTCGCTCATGTTTGCCAGAAAAGTAGACAAACAGAGCCTAAACAGTCGGCATCAGACTATAAGCCCGGCTCCTGTCCGTTTCTACCGAAAAGTGTCGGGGCGGGCTAAAAGGGAATCGTACGAAGGAATCCTTCTGATTACGAAGGAATTAAAATAACGCGTTAGTTCACCTTAACATTTTCGTCTGTATGCGCTTTCACCTCCACCTCGAATACCGAAACATTTAGATCTCAGTTATTTCGCTGCGACATTTTCCTATTATAAGTTATGCCCAACACACGTTAAATCCTAATATTTTGAAACGTCAAATGCCATGTGTAGCGTTTGCTAGAGTGGTGTTGGTGGATGGGCTGTTGAGGCATCTATTAGCATCTACGATCTACTGTGGGCACTCTGTCTTAGGAGTACCCTACTCACAAGGTAGACATACGCCACACCGTGTCGTGGCGTAACAGGCTTCGCACCATGATCTGAGGATCGAACGTATCGTGGACTTGCCCACTGTTGACTGAAAAAGCGCCTACCCTAACTGTACCTAACCTAGCCTGTATACCATAGCATTACTTGCCCAGCCCAATCCTAACCGGCCAATTTCTTGAGCTAAGCGAGAGCAGGGATAGAGTCGGAATGCGCGATGCCTACCTTAGTGATTACCTCTAACGTACATCCGTGCAATACTGAATTTTTAAGAGATTTAACTCGATTCCTACCGTGGCAACTTCAGGAGAAAGAATCTCTGCATGTGCGGAGTGATCTATATTATATACTTCCAGACACCATTAAGGAGAAATAGCCAAAAGAGACTTGTTCCAGCGTTCTGAAATCTCACTAATTTTAGTGATGTGTATATGCCCCTCCACTTATTTCATTTGTCACATGCTCTCCCACCTGACTGCTGAACACTGCATACAGTTAATTCAAAGAAGACTAAGCCCACTCACACGAGCACATTGTTAATATACTTCAAAAACCTTCACTTCCACATGCAAGAACATTTGGGACTATAAGCGTGATCGTGCTGTTGTGTGTCCGACTGTGTCGTCTTCATTCAAACGAACAGGCGGAACTCATCTACTTGCACGGCAGGCATACGCCAGACCGCGCCGTGGCGCAACAGGCTTCGCTCATCGCGAATCACTGTTCCGCCACTCCACGCCTGGCTCACGCCTACCTTGGCCTGCCGGCGGCTGTCACCTGACGAGTAGGACCCTGCGGGGCCAGACAGTAGGACGCCCCGCGGGCGTCACTCTTTCCGCACGGTTGAAACCGCGCTCATGTTCTAACTTCCGAACGTATCTTGCATCACCCTTTCGTTAACAATGCCACTCAACCAGTCCTAACCTGCCCAGGACCCCCCCCCCCCCCCCCCAACCTAACCGAGCGTAACATGCTCGAGTCACTGATCCGCCCCTTCCTGACAGGCGTATGGCGCATACTGACCCCACCCAACCGGCGGATTTTAAATTTTAGACCGCTTGTCAAAATTATCCTTGAAACCGCTTAAGCTACGGTGCCCCTGAAGGGAGGTTGACTCTGGTATGATGCAAGAAAGATGTGGTCCAAATTTGAGCTTTCTACGTCTAACCGTTCCCGAGAAAGCGCGCGGACAGGCGAAACATTTTTAGTCTAGTTGGGTAAGGGCTTCGCTATCGCTCAGGCAACAAAAACGCGCCAAAAATTTTAGAAATTGTTGGCCCCGTACGTTTGTATACGACGTAAAAGGAGTCTATTCTGCAAATTGGAAGTATCTGTGTGAAGAGTAAGTCAGCGAAAAGTCGTCCGAACAAACGACCAATCGGCATCAGACTAAAAGCCCGGCTCCTCTCCGTTTCTACCGAAACGCGTCGGGACGGGCTAAAACGGAGACTACAGCGCAATTTAACACGATCATAAGGAGCTAAATGTAAGAGATGACAATTACAACGTATCCGCACTATAGTATACAGTTATTGGCTGAGCGACAGCGAGGCCCAGGACTGACAGGGTCAGAAATGTTTAGTCTGTGTGTCTTTAAACGCGATTTCTCGATAACGATTAATCGTAGAGGCTCAAATTTGGACTACAGCTTTCGTACAGGAAGCAACTTCACCTCAAGGTAATGTTCTGCATCGGCGGCCGGGCAGAGCGGTGCGAGCCAACCGGAGCCGAGGGGCTGCCCGTAAGAAGACGATGCGCGGTGCTTCAGCTTCTGCAGCTGCCTGTCCGTTGTGGCTGCGAGGCCCACCGCGACGATCTAAGTGCAGCGACGAACTTCTCATACCGGCAGTGGTCTGCGTGTTTTTCGCTCGTGTTTTTAATCGTTGTTTCGGTGCCGTGTTATTTGTGATCACAGCCTATTGTGTAGCGTAATAGAAAACCCGAGTCTGTGCCATTACGATACGGACGGATGTGAGGAATCTTGTGCGAAGCGGACGCAAGTGGGAGACTGGTTCTTAAGTTCGCAAGTTTCCGAAGTGAGTGTCGGCTACGCGCCGCCGCGGCGTCCTCATGTAAAGTCTCAACTGGAGGAATAACAGGATTTCCAGCGCAAGGTATGTGTTCTGACGCGGCGTGAGCTCGCGCGTGGTATGGGCTGAGTCTCGTTTGTGGGATTAGGTAGGACTGGTACTCGTAATTACCTCGATTTGTACCAGAAATAACCGGATTTGGCAGCTATCTTGGTTTTGAGCTTCGCCCCGCCCCAGCCAGGTAGTTGCTACAGGCTGCAAGTTGAGCATTATTGGATAGCGAAGCCGTTACCCGACAAGGCCAGAAATGTTTTGCCTGTCTGGCTGACATTGACCGCGCAAGTTCTCGAGAAGGGTTAGACGTAGAAAGCTCAAACTTGGACGACATCTTTCTTGCATCATAATAGAGTCGACCTCCCCTCAGGGGCACCGCATCTCAAACGGTTTCTATGATAATTTTCACAAGTGGTCTAAAAGTTCTAACCCGCTGGTTGGGTGATGACAGTATGCGCCATGCACCCGCCGTGGAGTGGCCGATCGGTGACTCGAGTAGGTTACGCTCGGTTGGGTTAGTGGAGGTCTGGGTAGGTTAGGCTCGGGCAGGTAAGCGAAGATGTAAGATACCTTCGGATGTCAGAACATCCGCGCGGAGAGAGTAACGCCCGCAGGGCGTCCTTCTGCCTTGCCCCGCAGGGTACAAGTCGTCAAGTGAAAGCCGCCGGCAGGCCAAGGTAGGCGTGCGCCAGGCGTGGAGCGGCGGGACAGTGATTCCCCATAAGCGATGCCTGTTTACGCCACGACGCGGTCGGGCGTACGCCTACTTTCTTAAAAGATCCACCCAAACCACTTACATTCTCTTTGTCATCTGAGTTTGCTTGTACCTTCCACTTACGTCAGGTATGAAAATTTGTATGTAAGGAGCCTGGCCACGACACCCATCACAAATAACAAGGTAGGCGTACGCCAGACCGCGCCGTGGCGTAACAGGCTTCACTCATCGCAAATCATTGTTCCGCCACTCCACGCCTGGCTCACGCCTACCTTGGCCTGCCGGCAGCTGTCACCTGACGAGTAGGACCCTGCGGGGCCAGACAGGAGGACGCCCTGCGGGCGTCACTCTTTCCGCACGGTCGCAACCGCGCTCATGTTCTAACTTCCGAACGTATCTTGCTTCACCCTTTCGTTATCAATGCCACTCAACCAGTCCTAACCTTACCTGCCGAGCCGAACCTACAGTGTTGGTCTGGCCCGGTCGGGAGGTCGGGGATCCCCGACCGGGCCGTCGGCCCGAAGGGCCGTCGGGCTGCGGCCCGAAGGGCCGCGGGCCGGCCGGAGGACCGGGCCGGCCGGACGGACGGGCCGGCCGGACGGACGGGCGGGCCGGACGGACGGGCCGGCGCGTGCGACGAGTGGTGTGGTGCGACGGGAACGTCTTGCGCGACTGGGGAATACGCGGAACTGGGGGGGAATACGCGGAACTGGACGAGCCGGGGACGCCGCGGGCGCGAGGCAGGAGTGGGGAGTGGGGAATACACGTCGGTGCCTGTTTACCCTTGCTTGGCTAGCCGAGGCCGTACGGTTGACGGGACGGACCAGCCTGCCTGGATCTGTTGTTGTTTTTATATTCGGTGTGTGTGCAACGTCATAATGAAGAGACCAGCCGGGGGCTGGGAAAAAAAGCGGGAGGCCGAGAAGAAGAAGTTGCAGAAAGTGGCAAGTCACCCCGCCCAACGAAAACTTGTGTTTTCGTCTACTGAGGCGCAGACTGCTTCTACGCCCGTCGGAGGTACGTTACGTTTGCTAGCTTCCTTCTTCCGCTTAGAATTCAGTGGTCGGAATACCCTATTTGTATCGGTGGTCTGTGGCGGCTCTTTTCTGATCTCGCATATCCTGTACTAGGTTCATGTTCCGGGTCCAAAGAGGATCAGGCCTTGTCTGCGAGCTCTACATGCCCTGCCGCCGTTACTGCACCCCCGTTGCCGCTGGCACCTGCTGATGCAGATGCTTATGCAGACGCGAGCACTTCGTAAGTACTTTGCAAAAAGGGACTTCGTCTCATCCCCTTTGTAATTTTGCAAACGTTACACTTGAACTTTTTTTTTTAGGTCTGAAACGATCTCACATGCCACTTCCGGCGGCGGTGACAATGAATTGTCCTCTTGTCATGGGCAGGGCGAAATTGAGACTGGTGATGAGTCTGTTGGTACACGGAATGGTGACGACGGTATGGACGTAGCCTCAGATCATGATTCCGATGCTGCTCTTGATATCGCCGGTGACTGTAACAACAACAACAGGTAATTTTTCTCTCTTCATTTTCCGCCTGTAGCCGTTTTTCTAACGGTATCCGTTCGCTCGAAACTAATTGAATATTTTCGTCCTTCATTTTTCCAGCGTGGGAAACAAAGGTCTTAAACCTCAAGACGCTGTTCTCCTTTTGCCTCCTCCGGACAACGCTTCTCTCCGAGTGAAGAAGGCGTTTCTCAAGCAACATCCAGTACGGCCACCGGCTTCGACTGCACTTCCGTTTAATCAGGAAAAGGCCTTCATCTCCAAACGCGGAGCGTCGGCGGTCGACAGGACTTGGCTGTCTTTCTGTACCTCGAACGCTTCGTTGTACTGTTCAACGTGTATGTGCTTCGACAGTAGGTCAGAACCAGTATTCGTGTCAGGATTTCGAGTGATAGAGAGGAAAGCCATTTATAGCTGCATAGAAAAGCACGAGCGCTCTACTGCGCATAGAGCTGCGGTATCCGCACATGTTCAAGCAGACGCAAATAGGGATATCGGAACTCTTGTAAATGAGGATTTGGCAAGTCTGAAAGCAAAGGAAACTGAGAATAAGCGCGCTATTGTTAGTCGCGTCATTGATATTTTGTTGTTGATTGGGAAACAGGGACTCGCATTTCGAGGCCGCAATGAAGGCATTACCGATATCCATGACAGTTCTGTAAATCACGGCAACTTCTTGGAGATGGCCAAACTCCTAGCAGAGTACGATCCTGTGCTTAGGGACAGTCCCATAAAGATGGCCGTGCCCTTGACGCAAACCCAAAAGCGCCCACTGCCATCTGATTGTTCTCTATTTGTTCCACATTGTTCCATAATTGTTCTGGTTCTATCACGCGCAGTTTTGGCTTTAACCAGTTCTGGGTTTATTCTAAATTGTTCCGGTCAGAAAACACTTGGATATGAATTGTACAGTACCACATTTGGTGTGAAATCAATATAGGTTGGGCTAACTTTGCGCACCAGAAAAAAAGGGTTATCATAAATATCATGTTTGTTCTGAATTGTTCTGGGTTTGTTCCCAATTGTTCCGGTCCAAAAACACTTGGATATGACTTGCACAGTCCCACACTTGGTGTGAAATCAATATGGGTTGGGCTAACTTTGCACACCGACAAAAAACAGGGTTATCATGAATATCATGTTTGTTCTGAATTGTTCTGGGTTTGTTCCAAATTGTTCAGGGCTGGAAACCACGTGGATATGAATTGCACGGTACCGCACTTGGTGTGAAATCAATATGGGTTGGGCTAACTTTGCACACCGACAAATAACAGGGTTATCATAAAAATCAAGTTTGTTCTGAATTGTTTTGGGTTTGTTCCCAATTGTTCTGGTCAGAAAATACTTTGACATGAATTGAACAGTACCACACTTAGTGTGAAATCAATGTAGGTTGGGCTAACTTTGCACACCGACAGAAAACAGGGTTATCATTAATATCACGTTTGTTCTGAATTGTTCTGGGTTTATTCTAAATTGTTCCGGTCAGAAAACACTTGGATATGAATTGTACAGTACCACACTTGGTGTGAAATCAATATAGGTTGGGCTAACTTTGCACACCGACAAAGAACAGGGTTATCATAAATATCACGTTTGTTCTGAATTGTTCTGGGTTTGTTCCCAATTGTTCCGGTCCAAAAACACTTGGATATGACTTGCACAGTCCCACACTTGGTGTGAAATCAATATGGGTTGGGCTAACTTTGCACACCGACAAAAAACAGGGTTATCATGAATATCATGTTTGTTCTGAATTGTTCTGGGTTTGTTCCAAATTGTTCGGGGCTGGAAACCACGTGGATATGAATTGCACGGTACCGCACTTGGTGTGAAATCAATATGGGTTGGGCTAACTTTGCACACCGACAAATAACAGGGTTATCATAAATATCACGTTTGTTCCCCGTTTAAAAAAGTTTAGTCCCAGAATCGTGCCGAAACAAGCTCCGAAAAAGCCCGGCGTACCGCGGGCTACCCCGAGAACGGCCCGATGCGTATTCGGGCTGCCCCGCTATAAGTCCGGCAGTGCATGGGTTGGGACTGGATCAGCCCGAAAACAGCCCTGCCTATTCTGGGGCTGCCCGAAATCGGCTCCGCCGTGGACCTCAGTTCCGGAACAAGCCCGAAACGAGATTGCGGGCCACTGTCGGTGCTGTCCCACCTATCAAGACTTAGAAAATTTTTCGAATCTGTGTTAATATTAGTGAATTTAGGTACCTAAAGCCGAATAGAAGTTTCAAAAATTGAATTTGGTCCCACTGCATCTATGAAATTTGCATTATTCTACACGCAAGTGTCTAAAAAAAGTGCAATAACTAATCTATTCTTTCTTGTCATTGACCAGCTACGGACTATCGCGGCAGACGGTGTGGGAGAAAATAGTAATAGGTTACGTCAAAAATTGTTTGTTTGAAACGCGAGTCAGAAAGTGTCCACAGGAGCCACTGATCAACATATTCAAAGATGGCGACAGCATTTTGTGGGATCACCCCTCTCACACGCTGCCCGCAGGGACTTAGAATCGTTTCGCCGTGTGTCCTGGCGTCGAGTGGGACCCCTTCGGCTCGCCCTCTCTCACAAGCGAGGCGCGCAGCCTAACGGATAGCGAGCGAGGTTCAGGAGTGAACTGTCTGCGGAACGGATCTCTACTGCTTTTATTTTTACCCTGGGCCGGGAGCCGATTTCGGACTTCGGACTCATTTCGGACTCACCCGGACGGGGGAGCCGGGCTCTCGGGCCACACCCGAGAACAGTGCTGAATTTGTAACATTCTGGGACAACGCGCGGGCTGGTCCGACGGAGTCGTTTTCGGGCTTGTTCCGTGACGGGGCTGTTTCTGGGGCTGGAAATTTTTAAACGGGTCTGAATTGTTCTGGGTTTGTTCCCAATTGTTCTGGTCAGAAAGCAACCGGATTTTAATTGCGCAAGACTAACACAAGTAGAAAATCAATATGGGCTCGGGAAAGTTTGCACATTGACAAAATACAGAGTCATCTTGGATATTTTGTTTTCTATGAATTGTTCTGAGTTTGTTCCAAATTGTTTCGGTCAGAAAACACTCGGAAATTAATTTCACAGCACTAACACAGGTGTAAAATTAATGTATGTTGGTCTAATCAAGGTAATCATAAATCTTGTCTGTTCTGAATTGTTCTGTGTTTTTTCCCAATTGTTCTGGCCAGAAAGCAACTGGATTTTAATTGCACCGGACCAACACAGGTGTAAAGAAGCGCTCTCCACAGTCGCGAATCTCGCTAAAGTTGATCCCCGACAGGCAAGAGTTGAGCTGGACGGATTTGCTGGTTGCTACGATGCTTTGTCTGCTGATTCTCCTACGTTGGCAACTGGTGATGATTCGTTTGTAGATAATGACTTGGCTGAAATTTTGGGTGATCTTGATGACGAGGAAACCCGTTCATCTGGATGTGACGGGGACGGGGATGAAGAAAGGGAACCACGGGCGAACTGCGAGGCCTGCCGGCGGTGCCTTTCTTGTGCTCTTGTGATGTTTCTTAGGTTCCCCATGCTTCAAAATGCGTATCCGTCTTTATTTTCACTGTACAAATTTGTGTTGACTGTGCCTACAACGCAAGTTACCTGTGAGAGACTTTTCTCAAAACTAAACATAATTAAAACCCGCCTGAGAAACCTTCTGTCTCAGGAGCTCCTAGAGCCGCTGCTTTTTTTAAGCGCAGAGCGGGATGTTTCTATTGATGTAGATACCATTATTAACAAAATCGCCAAGACCTCAGCACTGTTAGAAAGCTTACTGATGTAAATATTGTTAACTTGTTTTGTTGTTTGAAAATTGTTAACAAGAGATACTGTAATAAAAATAAACAATAAAGAAAGTATCTTAAATTAAATAAATATTTTTTTACTAAAAACTCCCGTAAATCCGGGGGGGGGGGGGGGGGGGGGTTCCAGGGCCGAGGGCCGTCGGGTACATTTCCCGACAGGGCCGTTGGGGTCCCAGACCGACACTGCGAACCTACCCAGGCCCCCACTTTCCTAACCTAACCGAGCGTGACCCACTCGAGTGAGTCACTGATCCGCCCCTGCCTGACGGGCGCAAGGCGCATACCGACCCCTCCCAACCGGAAGGGGTCGGTTGGGAGGGTAAATTTTAGACCACTCGTAAAACTTATTTGAGAAGCCGCTTGAGCTACGATGCCCCTGATGCGCGAAGCATCGCGGGCTACAGGGGCGGCCGTGTGGTCCTCGACGGCAGAGCAGCGGGGCGCCACGCACTGCGGCCGATGCGGCAGGTCATTGTAGGCGGGCGGGCCGCGCCCCGCCAGCGCAGGGGCCTCGGTGTTGGCGCAGGGCGCACCGCTGCAGCACGCCGCCAGCGGGGCACCGGGGCGGCGGTAGGTACGGTGAGGGCCAGGGCCATCGTTGGGCACGGCGGAAAGGACGCCGCGGGGGATCCCGACCAGAGACATGGGCGGCACGGACACGCACAGCGCCAACCGTCAACCGTGTCTCGTGGCGGCAGCATGCTGGTGACGGAAATGACCACAAACACGCATGACTTCACGATGTGGGCACGATGACGCCACGGGACGCGAGTCCACGACACACTGCAGGCAGGGGGAAGGCGCACAGAAACGTCTTACGAAGAGAGGTTAGACGTTACCGCCAACGACAAGAGTCGCAAGTCCGTGTGCAGGGCGGGAAAGTCCAAGGGAACCCTGACACGTCAGGGATAGGACAAGGAAGGACGGGGATCCGTCAGCAGCAAGGGAAGCACCAGAGCGTGTGGGATGTCCGACTCGGGATACACCGATGAGGATCCAGACGGTCACAGGCGGCGAACAGCGAACACACTGACTTTCACACTGATTCTGGCCACGCATAGCCGAATCCCACCTGTAACACCAATGTAAGGATTTGGCTTGCAAGGAAAGGAGCGAATCACAGGGAAGGAACCAGGCTCTATTCCAGGACTGAACGGTGCTGGTGGCGCCGAGCAAGAGGACGACGATGGCGATGAAGATCTCGATGAAGAGGACCAGCTCGATGAGTGCGACGTGGACGGCCCAGACCCGGAGTCCAGCGACGACGAGCACGTCCCCGTCGGGCGCGCTGCTCCTGCGGTCCGCGCTTCTGATGGCGAAGGTGGTGGGGAGGGCCGCGCTGTTGGTGACGGCGAGTGCCGAGTTCCCACTCCCGTCCCCTCTGCCACCGGCCGCGCTCTCCGCCCTCGCTCAGCCGCAGTAGCACCAGATACACCAGCCCCAGCTCACTCCACATCTCGTCTGCCAACGCGCAAGCGATGAGGAAGAGCTAGGACCCGGATAGACCTAGCACTTTTGAAATGTGACCTGTAGTGTACTGATGGAAGGCTGTTAATAAATCTTGAGCATTCATTAGCCTGTTAGTCTATCCCTGTTTCAAATTTTAAATTAATAGTAGTGTCTAGTGATACAACTCACATTCACTTGGAACAGCTGTTTTTTCCTGTATTTATTCAGTTGATGGAATGAAAATTATAAATATAATTTTAAAATATTTGGCCTCATGTAACGACTTTAAATTTAGCTCGTCCATCCTCGACTGTACTATCGTAACCCGTTCCCTAAAACAATTGGGTGACCTTTCAGTTTTGGGTTAACTTAACAAATTTGTATTAATTTTTTACCTGTTAATGAGATGTTTTAGACTTGCTCAGATGTCTAAATGTAACAGTAAATTTTGGCTTCTTGCCACTTATGCATCTTCTTTCCCTTGAACAAAACAGCAAGGGGCGGTCGACTGTCATAGTACTCCGTACAAAGCCCAATAATACCTTGATAATACTGCGATAGTACCATAATACTCCCATATTACCATAATACCTTAATAATACCATATTACCCCCATAATACCTATAATACTTCAATAATACCAATAGTACTTTCATAATACATCCATAATACTTCAATAACAGCATTTATTCCGACCCTTTTAAGAGCGGAAGCAGAGTTGGACTGGCTACCTAAGGGCCCCGGCAGCCCGAACGACCGAGCCCCCTCCCCCTAAGAATTAAAATGTATTGAAAATAGGCCCGGATCCTGTCCGCTTCAACCGAAACGTGTCGGGACGGGCGAATAAACAGATAGCTGAGGGCACAGGAGGCTTCTAAAAGAACAGCTTCCAACAACATTCCTATTTGTTAAACGAAGGAGTCGAGTGCCTACCCCTTACCAAGAAGTGTTCACGTTTCACTCAGTTGGCAGGGTAGCTGTCATGTTTCATTTTATTTCTCTGAGACTGTTCACGCTTTTATCAAATTATTGTGCTAGGGGCAAGAGCGGGTACCTTGTCACCCAGATTAATTGAGTGGCAGCCCCCTCCGTGTGTTCAATTGGTCTCCAACCCCTTACATCTCTTTGCACATCAATTGGAACAGGGCGGCGATTTACGAATCGCTGTCCTGACCAGTCCGAGCCTGGCCGCGCCCCGTGTCCACGGGGATAAGAGCCACGCAGAGGCGTGTGGCTCTGCGGTGGGACCGGAGCGGACGGGGCGGCAACGTAGCCGCCCAGTGGATCAGCGTTCCGCAGGAGGCCGAGAGGGTCCTGCCGTCCGGGCCCGCAGCGACGACGCCGATGGTTGGCGCGGGGACGCCGCCGGCATGGGGCAGGCCCGGGGAAGCTGACGGCGACCCCATCCCCATCTCCACGCCCTACTCGACCTTGCCGCGGAGGGCTGGGGACTCGGTCGCACGCGGCGGTTCTGACGGACGGCTTGGTGCGAGGCTGGCTGGAGGCTAGGGAAGGAAGAACGACGGATTTGCTGGTCGGATAGATACTGCCATGCCAACCCGTCCACGTACAGTGGCATTGTCAACAGCAGCAGCAGCAGGTTGATTCTAGGAGACCTCAAACTGTTTTTGGCAGCCACAGTAATGTGTTACGGATAATAATACTTCAATAATACCCTAATAATACTTTCGTAATACTCAATAATATTTATAGTACTTCTATAGTACCATAATACTACCATAGTATAGTACTCCGTACACGGCGAAGACGAGTCGACCGCCCCTTGGCCATCGTCTTGTTTGCGAGCGCTGCTGCCGCACTGCTAGCCGGGCCCCTGCACGGCTCGAAGCTTACGAAGGCTTTAGCCCTGCGATGCAAAGTGGGTCAATCCACACCGGCTCGACAAGTCTCAAACCTAGATGGTCACGTATCCGATTCAAACTTTAGGGGTTCTCCATGCAGTAAGGCCTCAGAATCCACACTATCGGTTTTTGAAATTTGATCCGGGGTGGTTTGTAACGTATATGACAGAGTGGACGATCTTTTCATGAAGTGGGGTCAGAAAAACTCGATTACCCCCTCTGACACGCGTTTAAGAAACAAACCGAGGCCACCAGTAGAAAGAGGACAAAAAGGCGGTTTTATAGATAGTTTTTCGTAGTTTTTCCAAAACGTAAAACGCTAACATAAACTCAAAACTTGGGTTAAAGTTACAAATGCAGTTGTTGATGCAGCAAAATTTTCGTCACTCCATTACCTAACCGGAAATATCAACCACAAACAGTATTTTGTCCGGTTCCCGAGAACGAGCGATTTTTATGAAGCTTTACAACACCTTTTTCGTATCTTTCGACGCCGCGCCCCTCGCCCCTCCCGTGGCACGTACGCGTTTCAAATCATGCCGGAACTGAAGTGAACCTCTTAGAGTCACCTTTCGCTGATAGTTTAACTTTCGTGAAACACGAAATGGTGGAGGAGTGAAGTTGATAGCAAACAATTTTGGCCTTCTAGAGAGCTTTGGGCGCAGGTTCGGGCGTTCTTGGTTGAACTACCTGGTGCCACACTTCCTTCAGTTCATTCTGTTTCTACTGCGACTCCCTCAATTGAACAGCCGAAGTCAATGTATCCATATGCCTTCAGTATGGATAATGAGACCTGTATTTTTGGCCATTCTGCCTATTTAGTACTGAGCGACAGCGATGCCCTGGACCAACTGGCTCAAAAACGTTTTGATTGTCTGTTTTTCCGCGCAATTTGTAGAGAACGGTTCGGGTTAGTAGTAGAAGGCTCGACCACAGCTTTCGTGCATCTTAATGGAGTCAACCTTACTTTAGGGACACCGCAGCTCAAGCGGTTTCTGAGAAAATATTCTTAGATAATAACTTTCGCAAAATTTCCGAATCCGCTAGAGGCCTGGGCCTGACAGGGCGTATTAGTCACTACAGCAGGTTAGGTTAATTGGCTTTTAGGTAGGTTAGGATTGGCCAAGTAACGGAAGGGTTGGGCTCGGATTGCGCGCAAATACAGACCCCGGTATCGTGACAAGTAGTCCCGTCTTAGGTGTGTCTTAGGTGTACTTGTATAAACCCGACCAATGTAACTCGAGAACCATGCAAGTGACACAGAGACATGCGGTTTGCGGCACTGCACAAAACATCGTAGGGGGATTGCGAACGAATACCGCCACCGGTATGAAGACCAGAGACCTCGCCCTCGAGCGCCACATGGAAAAACCACAGTAACTCGAGAACCAGGTGGCATGGAGGAATGCGGTTCGCGGCGCTGCACAAGGCATCGCAGGGGAATGGCGAATGAATACAGCCATCGGTTTCGATACCGGGGCCCCCGGTCTAGAAGGTCGTAGAGGGGCGGATCCGCGACTTGTGTGGGCTACGCTCGGCTAGGTTATTTGAGTCTTGGGTAAGTCAGGCTCAAGCAGGTAAGGGTAGGTTAGGACTGAAATAGGCCAGCCCGCAATACACCCACGCGTGCGCTTGCCTATGTACCAGGCGCTTGTCACAGTTAGAATCGGACGCAAAACTGGAAAGGTATGAGAGAGGAGGAAAAGAGCACTAAAGAGTTATAAAACACGTTCCAGTTAGTCACATTATTTTTAAGTACTTCCCTGCCCACAATACTAGCCGGCCACCTCCGTGAATCGAATGAAAATTCCTCACATACGACTGTCATCAGCGGTGGGTAACGTATTTTAGGAACGTCCCCTCCCTTTCACACACTTTTGTTTCGTACCGGCGGGGGGGGGGGGGGACGAAGGGAACTTGCAGTGAGACGATTGGTCCGTGTGTTACGCGAAAAACGTGTCACTTTCGGAGCGGGGGGGGGGCGGGGTGGCGCCGCACACAGGCAAGGTATATTTGAACTCTCGCCCTCCCCCCTTCCAACTCCGGACCACCCGCCACCATTCGTCTCCCCCTTCCCAACCCTCCCCTTGGCCTTCACTGACGCCTTGAGTATCATCCATCGTTCTCAAAAAATGTATTGCTGAGCGAGCGAAGCCCTTCTTTCCACAGGCGCTCCACACTATGCTGCACCTGCCGGATCTGCTGCGAGCACAGCAGGAGGCCTGCCAGGCCTAGGCTAGTATTGAAAAATATCGCACCCGTTTTACTAGCCAAGGCCTCCCCTCCCCCCTTTCCTACATGTCTATACATACATACATATACATAGTACATGTATGTTTGTACGTATACATACATGGTATATGTGCTTATAGCTACATTTATAGATGTAGCTAAATAGTAATAGGAAGATACCTCCGCTTAACTATAGGTTTACGGGGGGGGGGGGGGGGCGTCGTTGTGGGCACTGGAAAAGTCCGCAAGAAAGGCTTCGCTCGCTCAGCAACAATAGGTTTAATCACGAGAAAAAAGAGGAATTCATAAATAAAATGAAAAATACTTTGTGTTGGGCACAGGCAGCGGGTGGCAACTCCGCCGCGCGGGCTGATAACATGTTCTCCCGAGTCCGGACGGAGGGCGCGCGTCGCCATTCGCCCGCGCTCGGCACTTCTAACAGCGATTTCTCAATGAAACTAGATTCAAATACCAAACCCGGGGCAAAAAAGCCAACGCTGAGGTTTCAAAGAACACGCCAGTATTTTTTTCGTCTCGGAAAACGTCACCGTTTGTTTACATTAACGAATACAAGATGTGGCGGCACCGCGGCGCCGCCCCCCGCGTCATTGTTTTTATACCCCAACGTGCAGCGAGCCGATTGTTCCTCACACTTTGGAGCACACGCACATATGCACAGATTTTCGAAAACACTTACCTGAGAGCAGCAATCCATTTTTTAAGATTTGAGGTTAAAACGGCCACATCACTTAAAAAATTCAAATAAAATACACACTGGACTATTCTTGAGGCGAGACACCTCCTACGCCGAGCGAAATTATATGTAGATTCTTATTCTGACCTTCTTAACACGATTCTATTCACCAAACTTGAAATATAAGAGAAACCAGCTGACAGCACTTTTGGGTCTTATCTTGTAAATGTTAATGTGCGGAAAGTACGGCCGGTAAACACAGAAGAATGCTCGAATACGATGCTCCTGCCGCTTCTTCAAGGTATTTTCACGGTTTCGTTGCACAAAATAGTCCTCAGAATAAACAATAATTGATATTTAGGATTTGTCCTCTTGAAGCATTTTGAATCTCGGCAACGTACTGCCGAAAGCGCCGGAAGGCGGCCGTGGTATGAAAAACAATACGCAACCAACGAGTGTCCACGGGATACGGGTGAGTCACGGGAAGCCGGTGCAAAATAACGTGTTGAGACTAGTACGCCAGCATGGGCACGGGCGACGCGTTCTGTTTTGCTCGTCCGGCTCATGTAACAAAAGCCGCGCCGACGCTGCCCCGCGCCTGGCGGCAGGCGACAGCGCCGAGACGTCGCGTTTCCCGAACGGGTAGTTTTTCATACCACGGCTGCGTTCCGGCGCTGTCGGCAGTACGTTCACGGAGTCTCCGTGGTACGTTGCCGAGATTCAAAATGCTTCAAGAGGACAAATCCTGAATATCAATTGCTGTTTATTCTGAGGACTATTTTGTGCAACGAAACCGTGAAAATAGCTTCAGTTCAGCGGTTCGCTGCCCATGTTAACATTGGCCGGGGCACACCGGCTAATGTCCACAAGTGGTCAGCAAGTACTTGTTGAGCGGCATTGATAACGAAAGGATGCTGCCGGCAGGCGTGGCTGTACTGATTAGCCCCGCACGGTCCTGCTCATTAGGTGACAGCCGCCGGCAGGCCAAGGTAGGCGTGCGCCAGGCGTGGAGTGGCGGAACGGTGATTCGCGATGAGCGAAGCCTGGTACGCCACGACGCGGTCTGGCTTACGCTTACCTTTTACTTAATGACCCCCGTGTTGTACATTGTTTTGTTTATGTTCAAACAAAATAACACAATCAACATAAAGTGTGCTTTCACGTCCCAAGGGAAGGACGGAGGTAAAATTGAGCGTTATAACAAATGCCTCGTTCATGTGTGTTCATGTGTATTCAATCCACTTGTCCACAGCGAACGATGAAGCACTCATTGACCAACCAGCGGACGATCTGGTATGGGTGTCAAGGCGCGAGTGGGGCGCCCTGCCGCCAAGGAGGACGTACGTGCTGCCAACCCCTGTGGCAACGGTCGTCATCGAACATACAGCTACGGCTTCTTGTTTCAATAAGTCACACTGCTGCAAAATGGTTCGTAAATATGCCTTCGCGGCGTAAAGGCAGGCGCACGCCAGACCGCGTCTTGGCGTAACAGGCTTCGCTCATCGGAAATCACTGTTTCGTCACTCCACGACCGGCGCATGCCTACCTTTGCCTACCAGCGGCTGTCACCTGACGAGGAGGGCCCTGCGGGTGTCGCCCTGTCCGCGCGGTCGTACGCTCGTCTCCTGGCGGTCGAATCTTATATTATGCTTCCCTTTTCAATGCCGCTTAACCCGTCCTAACCTCCCCTCACATGTCTGAACCTAACCCATCCAAGCCTCATATAATGTAATCTAACGTGGCGAAATACTCGAGTCACCGGCCGTCCATGCCTGGCTCAAAAATAACCCGCCTAACTTGCGGTATTCAAATTTTAGGCCATTTGTCAGAATTATCTAAGAAACCTCTTGAGCTGCGGTGCCCCTGAGGTGAGGTTGACTACGGTATGATGGAAGAATAATGTGATCTAAATTAGAGCCTTCAAGCAAACACAGATACACACACAAACTTAACATTTTCGGGGTAGTCGGGTAAGGGCTTCGCTATCGCTCAGCCAATTAAACGGACATTTCTATAATCTACAGGGCGATTATTTCAAGGGTCGGCAACTTCCGGCATTCTTCACGGAAAGAAATAGATTAGCTGTGGTAGCTCAGAATTAGCTGTTTTAGCTAACGTTTTAGCTAATTTTGGCATAGCCGACATTGTCATCTCATGGAGCTAAAAGGTTCCCTGTTACAGCTGCATCCGAGCTACGACAGCCCACTGTCAGCTGGTACAACAGACCCCAGATTAACATGTTTTAGAGCACGCGTCGGCTGATACAGCTCGGCCTCAGCTGACATAGCTGAAATTTAGCTACTTCAGCGAAAATCTCAGCTTATTTAGCTAATACTTTGACAAATCTTTGCATAGCCGTAATATTAGCTACAGCAGCAAAATCATTTTTTTCAGTGTTACGCCCTCCAAGTGTTCTTAAGGTTAGGTATCCCTAGGAATAGGATTCTCAATCTCCCAGTATTCGCCTAAAAACCAGACATTCTGCCCTTTTTGCCACCAAAATGCAAGAAAATTTTTGAGAAGTATTTCGAAGTTACTTGCTAAAAATAAACTGTTATGACGTGGATTTCCGAAGTTATATCCCATGGAATATTTGGACTGTGTCAATCATTTTAAAAGGGTGTCATTTTGCGACACAAATTAAGTGAGTACGTGAGATGCGTCTATACACGGACGTAATTGATACGCTTTAGTTGGCTGGAGCGCCTGTGAGTTAGGCAGCCCACTGCACGCATTGTGGGCTGCCTAACTCACAGGCGCTGCCCGGCGGAACGCGCCCTGACCCGAGCTGGCGCTGCCGGGCGCTGCTGCCCCCGTCGGCAGCAGCCGGCACGATTCGGTTTCATCCGTCGTTGTGTGCTCCTCGAGGACGGGGTCCCTAATCGCGAGACTAGTGGTTTTACTCGTTTACAGCCACCCCCCCCCCCCCTTATGCCCTCTGCAGAAATGCAAAGCTCGTCTCTCTACAAGGTAGGCGTACGCCAGACCGCGTCGTGGCGTAACAGGCTTCGCTCATCGCAAATCACTGTCCCGCCACTCCACGCCTGGCGCACGCCTAATTTGGCCTGCCGGCGGCTGCCTCTTGACGAGTAGGACCCTGCGGGCGCAAGTCAGTGCCTCATACCGTTCGAAAGATAGAAGTTGGCTCTCGAGCACGGATAGCGTGGTCTGGAGAGAAGTCGTCTGAGTGGGGTGCGTATTCTCGAGCCCTGTGTCATTGCCAAAAGATTGCAATAATGGTCGAACCGCTACGATGGCCAGCGCTGCAAACCGCACCTCTCTGGGTGGCTCGGTTCTCCAGATATTCCCAAATGTTTACTTCAAATGGACGCCATCTTGGATCTCGAGCACGGGGGGGCCCGGAGGGGTTTACTATGCACAATCCTGTATTCCTTGTCGCATTTCACGGAGGGCCGGTTCTATAGCAAATTTGGATAGGGGCCTCCGTTTCGCCATGAGAGGGGAGAGTAGAGGGCTGCGCCCCCGCAGTCCATCTTCCCAATGAATTTATTGGCTGAGCGATAGCGAAGCCCTGGACCGACTCGCTCAAAACTGTTTTGTCTGTCTGTCTATCCGCTCGATTTCTCGAGAACGGTTAGTCGCAGAAGGCTGAAACTTGGACCACATCTTCCTACTAGCATACCGCAGTCAACCTCACATTTGGGTTACCGTAGATTTAGTAGTTTCTTAGATAATTTTTACAATCGATATTAACTTTTTAAAACAAGGTAGGCGTACGCCAGACCGCGTCGTGGCGTAACGGGCTTCGCTCACCGCGAATCACTGTTCCGCCACTCTACGCCTGGCCCACGCCTACCTTGGCCTGCCGGCGGCTGTCACCTTACGAGTAGGACCCTGCGGGGCCAGACGGTAGGACGCCCTGCGGGCGTTACTCTTTCCGCACGGTAACAACCGCGCTAATATTCTTACTTCCGAACGTTTCTTGCGTCACCTTTTCGTTATCAATGCCACTCAACCAGTCCTAACCTTACCTCGCGTCCCCGCGCCTAACCTACCCAGGCCCCCACTAACCTGACCTAATCGAGCGTAACCCCCTTGAGTCACTGATCGGCCCCTTCCTGACAGGCGCATGGCGCATACTGACCTCACCCAACCGGCGGATTTTAAATTTTAGACCACTTGTAAAAATTATCTTAGAAACCGCTTGAGCTGCGGTGCCCTTGAGGGGAGGTTGACTCTGGTATGATGCAAGAAAGATGTGGTCCAAATTTAAGCTTTCTACGTCTAACCGTTCATGAGAAATTGCGCGGACAGACGAACAGACAGACCGACAAAACATTTTTGACTTAGTCGGGTTAGGGCTTCGCTTTCGCTCAGCCAAAGATTGATTTAAAAGATGTACTGCCGAGGCGTGGCCCTCTACTTTCCGCTATCACGGCCAAACGGTGGCCCCCATCCCAATTTGCTATAGAACCGACTCCCCGTGAAATGGAAAAAAGGAATACATGCACGTGCACAGTAACCCCCTTCGCGATCCCCCGTGCTCGAGAACCAAGATGGCGTCCATTTGAAGCAGACTTGAGGGAATATCTGGAGAACCGAGCCACCTAGAGAGGTGCGGTTTGCAGCGCTGGCCATCGTAGCGGTTCGGCCATCATTGCGATCGTTTGGCAATGACACCGGGCTCGAGACCACGCACCCCGTCCTCGAGAGCCACTTTCCATCATTTAGACTGTATGGCCTGGCGTCGTGCGGTTTTCGACATTGGCATTGGCGGGCCGCGGCATAGGAAAAGAAGGGCACCCCACTCGGACGACTTCTCTCCAAAATACGCACCCCGTGCTCGAGAGCCTACATCCATCTTTCGAACGGTATGAGGTACTGACTTGCGGTTATCGACGTTGGACTTTCCGGGCCGCGGCAATTGGAAACATGGGCACCAGACCACGCCTACCGCTCTCGAGGCCATGCGCCCCGTTCTCGAGAGCCACATTGCAAAAACATTATAACTCGAGAACCAAGTAAGCGATGCGTTTTAGAGAGACAAGCTTTGCATTTCTGCAAAGGGCATAAGGAGGGGGGCTGTAAACGAGTACAACCTCTAGTCTCGAGACTAGGGACCCCGTCCTCGAGGAGCACATAACGACCGATGAAACTCGAGAGCTGAGTGTCATTTAGAAATGCGGTTCGCGGCACTGCACAAGGGTATCGTAGGGGTATGGCGAACGAATACAGCCTCCGGTCTTGATACCAGGGACCTCGTCCTCGAGAGTCGTCGAGCAGCGGATCAGTGACTCGAGTGGGTTACGCTCGGTTAGGTTAGGTTAGTGGAGACCTGGGTAGGTTAGGCTCAGTTTAGTAAGGGTAGTTTAGGATAGGCTAACGGCCGTTGATGACAAAAAGGCAATGTAATATACGTCCGGCTGCCACATGACCGACCGGAGACAGCGACGCCCGCAGGGCGTCCTACTGACTGATTGGCCCCGCAGGGTGTTACTCGTAAGAAGACAGCCCCCGGCAGGCCAAGGTCGGTGTGCGCCAGGAGTGGAGTGGCGGAACGGTGTTTCGCGATGAGCTAACCCTGTCACGCCACCGCGGTCTGGTGTGCGCCTACCTTGCTTTTACGGTATACTGCAAATTTGAAAAAGAAAATGTCCAACACCCCAGGCAAATGGAATGTATATGTACTTGAGCATGTGGAACATACGCACTGCGCATTCTCTTATTTTTGGCCCCCACTTGTTAACAGGTCGCCTTGTTCCAGCAGTACCACCTGGATGATCGACAGTACGATGATATCGGCTACAACTTTCTGGTCGGAGGCGGCGGCCGGGTGTACCAGGGCCGCGGCTGGGACGCGGATGCCTCGCGCGGCAGAGGCTGGGTGGCGGGGGCGATGGGCATAGCCATCATCGGCCACTTCACCGCCCAGCTCCCCACGGCGGTGCAGAGGACCGGGCTCATGCGGCTGCTCGAGCTGGGCGTGCAGCTGGGCAAGATCCAGCCCGACTACCGGCTGTTCGGCAAGTGCCAGCTGGCCCGCAGCCACAGTCCCGGCATGGCCTTCATGGACGACCTCCGGACGTGGGAGCACTGGTACAACAACACTGAAGAAAACCCTCATCAGTGTTTTGATTGAGGTGTTAGCCTGCCCAGGCGTATACGGATAATACATCAGTGTCTTTACTTTATTTTTAAATTGAAGTACATATGCAAGACGTGATATGTCCCGATTGCGTGCATTCACTGTAAGCATTTTTTTTCGTGAAATTTCTACCTTTTTTCTGGGAAAAATCCTAAACAGGATTTTGATACGTTTCTTCTTCTGCGCAATAAAAACCATTTTGAAACTAAAAAAAACTACGTGCACATCGTACTCCAGGACGGGACGGTCCTTCTGGACGACTTCGGCCCGAGGGGCGATTCACTCGTGTACAAATTTTTGTAGTGCCACCGTAGTTCTTGTAGTGCCAGTGTAGTACCTGCAATACCAGTGTAGTACCTGTAATACTAGTGTAGTAGCTGCATTACCGGTCTAGTATCTGTAATACCGGCGTAGTTGTCTTGTAGTACCTGTAGTACTTTGGCAGTACCTGTGGTACTCTTAAAATATTTGTGGGTAAATCGTCTTTCAATAGGGCCAACCTCCGGAAGCTGGTCCTTCACCCGGGCTACGTCGGGACGGTTGTAGTTTCCAGATTGGTTGGTCCACGAACACGGGTCGTACTGCCCATGACCCAGCTCCACACCTTCGCACGGCGCACAGTGGGCGGAATCGCCTCAAAAAGCGGAAAAATTAACAACTTGGTCAATTTTTGTTCGATCTGATCCAAATTTGGTACACAGCCTCGCTAGGCATAAAGGTTTTAGTACCGAGGCGGAGTAGGCAATAAAGTAGGCAATTGTTACGAAATTAAATTAAATCTGATCAACTTTCATGGGACTGGGTCGCGTAAGCTATATTGGTTCATGAACTATTAGGAGTAGGCAATTTGGGTAGGCAATCAGAAGGCAATGCTGCCTTATTTTCATCCGTTGTATCAGATGATGCCCAAGTTGTGTATTTTGCCTGTGCAGGCATTAGCTAATCAAAAACACCGAATATGAGTATGCAAAAAGTAGGCAATAACTGCAACTCTAGGCTTTATCCGGCCATAAGTACTCAAATTGCCCTCGTAATAATTCAGTAAGTGTGAAGAAGTACTTAGTTTCTTATTTCTTATATGTGTACGTTTCAGAAGCGTAAGAAACTTTTTTTTTGCAAAAGTCAATTTTGAAATGTTGAAAATTTTTACATATCCAGTAATGCAGCATGCTGCAGAGACACATTTTTGCTCAGAAATCAAAAATTATATCATTTCTGGACGTTTTACAGCATTTATAAACTTTTTCGCAAAATCAATTTTTAAATTTTGTAAAGTTTGATCTACCGACAGCCGTCGTGTCCGAAATCCTAAACCTTCACACCGAGGGGGGAACCACTCCCCCTGGAGCTGTACACATGATTACGAGACGGTAATGATCACTGGGGATTACGATGATCACCTAAGATTACCAATGATTACCGTTGATTACCATTGATTACCGATGACCACCAGCGATCACCAATGATTACCGATGACCACCAGTGATCACCCATGATTACCGATGATTACCTATGACCACTGGAGATTACCAATGATCACTATGATTACGAGTGATTACCAGAGGATTACGGGTGATTACCAGTGGATTACGGGTGATCACCAATGGATTACGAATGGTTACCGGTGGATTACGGTCCATCACCAATCGATTACGAATGATTACCGGTGGATTACGGGTGATCACTAATGGATTACGAGTGGCTTCCTCTAGAACAGGCCTCCACCTGGCATACCCTTCGATAAAGCGACCACTGACGCCTCAGCGCCTGCAATTGGCAAGGTAGGCCACCCATTTAACACCCGCACCCGCACACCCCTCGCCTGGCAACGGCCGCTAGGGGCGCTAGTGGCCCCAGCGGGAACCGTGTTGTGGGTAGGCTGCAGGGAGAGCGGACCTCGGAACGGCCAGCCGGACGCCTGCAGGAGGCTGTGCTACAACATTGCAAACGTCGTCAGCTGGCGCATGTATCCATCTTGTGCGCGAAGTCTCAAAGCTGCTATTTTCGGCTTACGTAGCATAAGACACCGTGCATCAAAATAGAGTCCTCTCCTATTACTGACTCTCGATTTGTATGGCCTAATTTTAGTATACATTTAACTTGAAATATTTGACTGCTGAAATTCGCTAGTGCATCATAACCATATCTTTGAGTGTTTTGGAGTTACAAATTTATCCTCTCTTGAATTTAGATGTTAACAAATTGTTTAATGAATGTTCATTTATTAATTTAATCCCTCTTTAAAGTATGGCTTTGGTTGGATGTGTTCACCTTGTCAGATAACTATGCCCATAAAGCTGATGATCACAGCTGTTTTTTTTTTTGAACAAGATTATTTCTTTTTTTAGAGCTACTAAAATAAATATTTTAAAATGTAATTGATGACTAATTTTATTCCAGATAGCCAAACATCTAGTAGTTGTTGCGACCAGTTCAGCTTAGTGTATAACTTGGTATTGGGGTAGAGTGTTCAACCAAATGCCTGCTTATTTTAAGTTCTGGCATAGAGAGTTGTGCATACGTGCCCACAGAAGTATACAAGAAACCCTCCGTGCCAGACCTAAGCTTAATCGATGTTACAAAATTAAGACCATACCCAGGATCTGATGTCTGGCAAAACCTAGTATAGGTTTCTGAACAGTTTGATGTGGCTTGGCTTGTAGGCCGTGCAAACATGCCGTCTGAAGTTCCAGACATTTTTTTTTTTTGCAAACTGTTTACAGGAATTCTAACGAGTGCAGTACAACTGCTCTTATTCTAGTACCAAACGTAACGTCACCACACCCAAAAAAACGTAGCCTTAGCCTTGAACTTTCCAAGGTTTATACACTTGAATCAAGACTCTGTTCCTGAACGAAGTTAAAGAATAGCTTGAGTCAAGGTTTACAACCTTGGAAAGTTCAAGACTAGTGTTTTTAAGGTCAGTCTAACCTTGATCCAAGATATCATTTTTCTGGGTGCAATGACTTATGATCATGATTTAGGAACATTGGCCAGCACTAGAAATCCATTACTGTGCTCTTATTGTCATAAGAACCGCCCTCCATGGGTGTTTTCCGCGCCACCCTTCTCCTTTTCTCTCCTAAACTTTGGGGATGATAGAGCCCTCCACAACCCAGCAGGCTCGCGTTACATTGTGAAGTAGTCCTGACGTCAGGCGTGTGCGCCAAGTGCCGTAGGGCATAATTGGTATCCCCCAAAAGGCCCACTGAATCGGCTCATCGTCGAGTACATTAGTGAAGTTCTGCGATGTAGAAACCTGTGTTATTTACGTCAACGGCGACTGTAAGGCGAGGGCCTCTGTGAGGCCAGGTCCCAGTTCAGGTCCACTCGGACTGGACATGCCAGTGACGCTGTGCCTCAATGGTCGTACAGGTCATTTGCAAAGTACTCACTGCTGGCATAGGGCACGGCGCATCATTAAGTAGAACCCGATGGGGACCCGGCATCCATTTCTTGAACATGGAGCACGCGTTATTATTGAACCGGAACACGAAGGCATTTTCTTTCCATTGGTTGTTGCTTCGAGAATCTAGTACTACGAGTGCCTGGACCAAAAATACAAGGTACTCACGGTATCCCTTAACAACCCAAGGGCGCAACTTGCGCGATTCTCAAAGAAAAAAAATTCCAGCACCTGCAGCACTGAGTGGCCCTCGTTAACTCAAAAACGAATTTATTCTAAAAATAGTAATATGAAACGACTTGGTATTGGAACCTACGTCGCGCTGTATGCCGACTCGATCTATCAGACCGCGCGTTCACGGCGACATTGGTAATAGGCCTCGCGCGAGCGACTATTACAAGCCCTGGCACACCGCGGCCGCGGGGAGCAGGTTAGAGCGTACAGCACGACTAGCCAAGTGGACAACAATACGTCTTGGCAATAAAGGGTAAAACAGCCATTTGAAAAATATTTATATTTAGTTTAATTAGAACCGTGAAACGTAGCTCGTTTTAATGCAAAATGTGCATGCAAACAACATACCTAATTTTGTATATATAAATCAACTAAGGTCATAAATAATATTTAATTTTGAAGTTGGCTGTATTGGAGTACCGATCTTCCCCTTCTTTCCTCACTTTTGTGGAGCCTTCTCTCTTCCTGCCCCAGTTCTGTGGCGCCATATGTTGGCGGGGAACTAAAACTCGTCCGCGCTCGCGGCTACAATGACACCTCTAGTGGGAGAATAAAAAAGTGGAATAGTCGAGGCAAAGGGGTCCTCGCTTCGCTTGGGCCCAAAAAGCCGGTAATGGCTCCACTGTTAAATTACGATGAAAGAAGTTAGTCAACAATCTGTCACTTTTCGACTTTTCTTGTGATTTACAGAAGTAGCAATTTTGAAATTTACATTTACATTTACATTGAAAATACAATGCCAGGCGTTTCATTCACATTCTCCATACCATCGAGCCAGAATTAATGGTCATGATCAGACTAAATGAGAATAATTTTTAGAAGACCCCTTGTCCTTTTATTTCGAAGACGTGTTGGCGCCAGCTTGGCAAGCCATCGTCACAGAAGAGGGGTAGGGTCAGTGCAGGTTTAATGATTACACTTGAGTGGGTAAAATAAACCACACTATCGAAACGTTATTTCTTGAGTAACCAAACTAAGTGGTCAAACGTTGTAGTATTAATATGTTTCTTTCTGTAAGCTAAAACAATTCAGGAGGGTTTTCGATGGCAAGCAGAACTCGGCGACGTAAAAAGCGCGTTGTAATTGTCTTAGCTGCTCGAGTGTGATTTTATTGCCTTCAATAATAGAGATGGCGGTGGTGCGGTTTTTTGGGGCTCCGAGCGGAGCGAGGTGCCCCTTGCCGCCGCATCGGCGCTTTTTAGCCCAGCCCGACACGTTTTGGTAGAAACATACAGGAGCCGGGCTTACAGTCTGCGTTCATTCGTTCGTCTCTTCACTGACTTATCGTTGACACAGAAACTTCAAATTGGGGGATAGACCCCGAAAAATAACGTCTATAACGAGGGTTTTCGCTTTAAGGGCGACCGCGGGTTAGCTCTCGGTCACCAAAATTGACCGTTAATGATTGTTTTGTGTACAGGTCCGAAACAGCATCTCAAAAAAATGTATAGAGCTTCTTTCTACATAGCTCCCATTAAAGAAATTTGCACAATTTCTCGATGTGTGCAAAGATAAATCGAAACATATCTTTGTTTCTACTGTCAGAGGTTCAGTGGTTGTTGGTTGTTGAGGAGAACCAGTGGTTGAGTACGGTGTCGACCGACCCCGAACATGGCCAACGGCAGCAGGCAGACGGCGTAGCGGCGCGGTGGAGGTGTGGGCGCCTAGGCACTACATGGTGGGCACGCGGACGTGCCGACACCAGCCTTGACGGGGTGCGACTCAGAACTACTGGGCTAGTGGGCGCTGCTAATACATATAGTACCGCGGCGGCGTGGGACGGCACGCGCCCGGTACAGTGCCACCACGGGCACACCGTGATATGGCCGCTACTGGCCAGCCGGGAGGCTGGCCTCAGGCGGTGATCACCCGCCTGACACTACAATTGATGTGACACCGACTTTCTTTAGCTCTCAGATCAGTCGTACAAGCATATTGGGGGGCAGGTGACTACACTGTTAAATATTCTTGTTAAAACAACTAGAAATCCTTGATTAACATTTTTACTAAGGCTCTCTTTTAAATCACAGTGGCATGTTTTGTACTTTTCACAAGAACGCTCCCGTTGATTCGGCAGACGCGACGTTGAGTCACTTTCTTTAACAGGGCATTGCCTGTAATTTAACAGCAATACCCGGAAAATAACGGGAAAAGTCGAAAAAATGACGAAAAATGTCCAGTAAAACTTATGAAAAATTACAAAAAAGAAGCCCTTTAAAGAAAAATGTTGATTTAAGCTTTCATCGGCAACACTCTCGAGAGTGTATTCGCGGAAGACACCTGTCTAAGAAGGGGAAGAGCTATGCTCCAATACCACCAAATTCATAATTGAATATTTTTTACCGAGGCAGTAGGCCTACTTATGAAAAATGTTTGACTTGAGTGGCTTAGGCTTGGGCAGATAAGGATAGGGTAGTAAGGACTAGTTGAGCGACAGTGAAAAACTAACAAAATGCAAGATACGTTTGGCCGCAAAAATAGAAGCGTAGTACGTCCGTGTGAAAAGGGCGACGCCCGCAGGGCGTCGTACTTGCTGATTGGCCACGCAGGATTGTACTTGTCAGGTTAGCCGGCGGCAGATGGGTGTAAGCCAGACGTGGAGCGGTGGAACAGTGATTCGCGATGAGCGGAGCCTTTTACGCCACGACGCGGTCTGGCGTACGCCTACCTTGTTTTAATATTGTTCCTACACCCTTTCTGCGAAGACGTATTGTTGTAAACCTGGGCAGCCATGTGGCCAGCCGTGCACTCCGCTCTGTTCGGTGCTCCGTGGCCGCGGCTTGTGGCAGTCATCCACGCGACTCCTCAATAATGTCGGTATGGCCGCATCGGTGAACGGCGTGTTATTGGTTCGCATATCACATCATTTCATATTGAAACTGAAAACTCGGTTGACGAGGGCGACTCAGTGCTGTACGCGCTGGATTATTTTTAATGATACTTATAAGCATTACCTACAGCGTCACAATAATCAAGAATATTATGTTATGAACCCGTGCGTAACCGCGTGCCAGCCCTTTCGTCCAAGCGCCACTTTTTGACGCCCACGCATCCCTGCCCGTAGGCCAGCAGGTGTGGCCAACAAAACACGCCGGTGCGAACCGCCCCCCCCCCCCCCTAAAATTAATCAAGGATTTTTTTTACAAGAATATTTTTATCAGTTTGCCTTTCATTACAGCTCAGCGCATTCGATTCATGTAACACTTGAGATGACAGTGGTTCCACAAGAGTGAATAAATAGAATTGTCGTAGGGACCTTTAAGATAAAGTATAGTTTGTACGATGTGAATAATGTGGGACATGCTTACCCACAAATGGTCGCCGAACGGTTCAGCCAAAGTTACGTTGCCTGTAAGGCGTTGCAGCTCTCTGGGGCGAGACGGATTGAAGTGGGTCGTACGAATGTGCCACTGATAACTGGTGGGGTAGCCAGGATCACACATATACAGTTTTTCAGCGGTGCCAATCCAGGGCCCCTGTGCGCACACAACTCACATTAAGCACAAGCGTGGTTGTAGAAAAGAGAAAACGTCTAGATAAAGGGATGTCGCCAGACGGATGTCTCATTCGTGGAAAACCTACACTCTCAAAAAAATCTGTTCGACTTTAGCATATTTGAGATTCTCGCCATCAGTTCATTGTATCAAGCATGCGCATGTGGAACAATGCTTGAATCAAGCATCGAGCTAAGTGCGTTAGCTTGATTCAAGAAACCGACTGCAAGAATCTCAAATATGCTAAATCCAAACAGATTTTTTTTGAGGTTGTAAGGCCAGTCTTTCCAGTCCGAGGATCCCTTTCCAGTGACTCGACATCCCTTTCCAGTGACTCGACGCCAGTGTTTGTAATACATATGTTGTTTTCTTAATATCAGCGGAGAAAACGAGTAAAAAGACGCTTAGGAAACGAACAATCTGGCGCGCCCCTCACTGTCAAAAAAATCAATTTGCGTATAGCATATTTGAGATTTTTGCCGTATGTTTCTAGAATCAAGCTTACGCATTTAGAGCAATGCTTGTATCAAGCATAGAGCTACATGCGTAAGCTTGATTCAAGAAACATACGGCAAGTATCACAAATATGCTAAATTCAAACAGATTTTTATGAGATTACCTCGTCAAATTTCGGCGCGGATTCCGCGTCGCTCCACCTGCACGGCGGTTCGGCAGGAGGACATGGCCAGCTTGGTCAGCCGGCAGCCTCTCCCCGCCTCCAGTCTCGAGCACCCTTAAATCGTGTGCTTGAATCACGAATATGTCTCCGAGAATACCGCGTATGCTTGAATCAGTCATCACCCTAAATATGGATGCACGATTGAAGCATACGTCCTGCATCACGATACATGCGTATTCTTGACCCAAGCATTTCGACATGCTCGGGGACAAATTCGTGATTCAAGCCTACAATTTTGCGGGTGAGAAGTTCCCGGTGAGACGTACTGTAAATATGTTGCCACCCTTCACTTAACTGCATCACATGATAAGTATATCCTCGACACTCTATTCCTCGACAATCTTTCCCGAGGAATCCTAATATCTACTGAAGGTCCGTCGACCACTATATAGGACCGTAATAGAGGATATTAATTTTTAAGAATAGAGATTTAAAGAGGCTTTTTAGCCTGTTCCGGCACGTTTCGGTAGACACTTACAGGAGCCGGGCTTCTGGCCTGATGCCGACTGTTCGTTGGTTTGGACGGTCGTCTGTTCGCTGACTTGTCGTTTACACAGAAACTTCAAATTTGGAGGAAAGACTCCGTTTATGACGTTTATAAACGTACGGTGGCAAAAATTCTCAAATTTCGTCGCGTTTCTGTTTTATGAGAATTGTTTGATTTGTTAGATTAGGGTTGGCCACTGCGTGTGGTGCGCCTGCAAGGCGCACTTCGTCGCGTGTCGGGACGGGCAGAGGTTAGCGAATGTTATCCTTAGTAAAATATGCTCCACCGGACACATCACTGGGGGCGGGAGCCCCCCGGAAACGCCGCTGGCAGACCCAGCTGGCCAAGTCCCCCTGTCTACACCCTCAGAAAAAAATTTGTTTGAATTTAGCATATTTGAGATTCTTGCTGTCAGTTTCTTGAATCAAGCTTACGCATTTAGCTCGATGCTTGATTCAAGCATTGCTCTTTCAAACAGATTTTTTTTTGAGAGTGCAACCGAGGTGCCATTGAAGCGGAACTGGTACGACGGTGGGACGAGCCAGCTTTTTTAAAAATCAGTGCGGGCCTATTGGTAATTTTATACAATAATATCGATATAGGGTATATCGAAAGCTTCCAATATCGCGATGTATTCTGTCGATAAATTTGATACGATGTGCATCCGCAATGCGCCATGGTACGTACCGCGTATGAGTTGATACGCTTTCCTGAAGAAAGATTCAGGATCAAAAACGCCCAGTTCAGTAGGACGTAGAACACTACATGACCCATCGTACTGGTTTGTAACGTGACCGACGCACGTGAAATCGTGCGCGTACGCGTATGTCCAACCTCCAACTTGTCCCCTTGCCTCACAAGGACAATGCAGCTCTAGGCTATCAGACAATATTAAGCTAACCATACCAATACATCCCCTACGCGACGTGGCACCGAGAAGGCGACAAGGCTTGCCTGCGAAGATGTCGGCCAGTGTTACGGCCGTGTGCGTCTTGTCAGCTTTGACCGATCCGTCGTTTTTAATTACAAACGAGTTTGAAAACCTCGCGAATGGCGACGGAAAGCTTAAAGTTCCATTTACTGCCTCGATCTCGAGCCAATCAATACATTCTTAAGGGCGATTTCAATGTGCTAGGTGGTTCTGCGCGTCGCTGACTTTACAGACCCCAACGGCGAGATGCACATACGAATCCCGAAGGATGCACATGCACACTGTCAGCTCGGCCTACTAAGTTCCGGTCGAAAAAAAAAAACGCGACGCAGCACGTGCGCACTGATGGCGTGAGAGGAAGTCTTCATGTCGGGCAAAATCACGGTCATGCAGCCACGAGCACTGTCGCCGGATGGATTGGAGAACTCCCATTTGGGCTATTTTGGGCACTCAACAACTTAACCGCTCTTGCGAATCTGCTGCACGCGACGGTCCAGCCGCGGTACAAATGGCGCGGAAGGCTTGTTTTTCGTTAGTGTTGGTTTGTTTTGAAGTGTGTTAGAGGGCCTGGTACGCTAGTTAACCGAAACAAACGCCGGCATCACGCTCGAAACTAAATAAGTCCGCGGGAACTGACAAAAATCTCTGTTGTGTCAGATTCGTTTGAGTTTGATGTCCTATCCGTTCCAACGTGACCGCGTTGTTAATAAAAGCGTATTACTCACGATTACATTTCCCAGGCATATTCGGTAAAACAAGAGGGCACTCCTGGATTACATAAGTAGATGGCACATACAGGGTAAAGTATTTGTCATGAAGCATGAAGCCGTCGGGATGATGTTATAGCGATTCGAATCGTTAACACTGTAAAAAGTTGTGTCGTTTTAAAACGAAGATCGTTTGATTAATTGGGAACTGAAGACCTTCGTTTTAAAACGAATACTTTTACGAAGATATCTTCGTTTTTTAACGAAAAACGTAAGGAATTTGCAGGTCACTTCCATAGTAGAAAGGGCATTTGGCCTTAATTTTAGAGGCTAACGCTTCGATATGTTTTCTTCTTAACTGTGACGAAGTCAATGTAGCTTATTACATATGCCTAAATTACTGTGTACAATTTTGTACACAATTATGTACGTTTTTAAACATCCATAATTGCGTACGAATTTATCCATAATTATGTACGAATTCATCCATAATTATGTATGAATTAGTACGCAAGGGTTTACGAATAGTTTTTGTACATAATATGGATGCGTAAAAACGTACATAGTAAACGTACGAATTCATACGTAATTATGTGCAAAATTGTACACAAGCAGAATTTGTACATAATTATGTACGAAATTGTGCATAATTATGCAGTAATTTGTACATAATGGCTGGTGTACAAACATGTTTATCCATAATTACGTACAAAAAATTCTACACAACACGTTACTGTGTGCACGCAAATACAGCATTTACGAGGCTTTTACATTTTTAGTGTTTTTTGAGGGATTGGCGCGCACCCGTATCCCTCTTCCCCTGAGCGGCCCAGCCTGGGACCGGGGGTCGGGCCGTACACTACTTTTCACAACCTTTGGTCACCAAGCAGACCATCTGAGCTGTCAGAAACCACGCATGAAGATGAAAGAAACGCAAAATCGTACAATTTAAACCAAAAGAACACAAAAATCGATGTCTAGAGCGCACATGCGGGGCGTATATTGACCTGGCGACACTGTAACCGTTGCATTCAGTGTTACTTATGATCAACTGACCCAGAAACACCCACCCCGACACCTCAGAATGTGACGGGGGGGCCAAAAGCATCAACAAGTACAAAAACTCCGCTTTTTTACATAAAACGTCCGGTAGGGTCATGAAGGAGTCGTCCTATAGCAAAACCGAGGTCATTTCTGGATTCAGCATTAAACAACGAAACTTTAGAGAGCTATCCAAAAGATGAAATCAAAAAGTCGTGTAGTACGACGGACCCTATTGTTAATCCTGCAAATTTAAACAAGTTTTTTTCTGGGTTTGCAGAAATTCCTTGGCTGTACCTGTGTGGTGTTGTGGCGGTGAACAACAAACATTTCCTTATGCATCTGCAACGAGGCATCACCTAATGCGTGGTATGAGACCCTGCACTAGGATATGCATGGTCTGCCTTTTACACCATATGCGTAAAGTCGTTCATGTGGATTTCCAGTGCAGAGCCCCGCCGCTTCCCACTCCAACTACTTCTTTTTTTCTGACATACTTACCCTTTAAAGTTTTCTTTTCACAAATTTTTTCTGCAATATACATATTGACAATATTTTATGTAAATAATTGCACGATTTGATTTAAAATAATCCCCTTTTTAGCATTTCCTGTCTCATTGCCAACCATTGACGGATATCCGTCCACCACTTGAAAGTCAGTTTACCCTATCCTTATGTGGCATTGTATGATTATAACATTGTCTAGCATTATACAGTGGACCCAGTGGTTTTTCTCCCGGTTTCCCTTGGTTTTTGTGAAGAAGTCATCCCCACCACTTCAAAGCAAAGATGAAGTTTTACAACAGGTGCAAGGACATGCGACTTTCTCATCACGGACGTGCGACATTCGGTCAAGCATATTATGCCTGATTCAAGCATTTAATTTTGAGTGTGTAGGTCAGGGCACGATGTTGTGTCGCGCTGGGTTGTCACCCAGCGCCGTAAGGGTAGGCCGCCCACCATACCCGTCTCCTCACTCCACCGCGCCGCTTCTCTTTCCTCCGAGCGCCAAGGTCGAGCCGGGCGGTCTGCGGGTTTTTGTGGGAGAGCGACCAGACCGGTCGATGAGAAAATTAGCTGGTCCAGGCTGGCCCAACGCACCCCGCTCTGTGCCATGTACTGTACAACCCTGCCGCTCAACGCCGAGTACTCACTCGTTACACGGGAAATTAGTTTTCAAACGCTTCGGCCTGCGACTATAGCAAGCGTTTTAGCGTCGTTGCGAGATTTTGGGCCTGACCGGAAATGGAACAGGCTTCTGAAACAATTTCGAAGCCATGCAAGTCCCCCCCCCCCCTTCTTACCCTCTCAAAAACGAACGAAATGTGATGAACAATACTGTCAAAAATGAATGGTTGACAGGATAAAATGCTTGATGAAATGCGTTTTTTACGCTGAGATGCTCTCTTTACGCTCCAGAAGTGGCGACGGCTCGAAAAAAACCACCGTGTATAATGCACATTTCGCAGAATTTACTAAAAAAAGAATCGAGAAAGGGAAAGTTCATATACATATATATCAATATGTTGTATCGCCTAAGGAAATGTAATCATGTTGCTCTTGTGTGCTACGCTGTTTGATACTTCTTTAGCAGATACCATCATTCAGGGTAAGTCACTGTAAAAATTTGTGTAGTTTTTAAACGAAAATTGTTCAATTAATTGGGAACTGAAGCCCTTCGTTTTTAAACGAACATTTTTACGAAGATTTCCTCGTTCTTTTAACGAAAAGTGTGAGGAATTTTGAAGCCCACTTCCATAGTAGTGGGTCAATTCGACGCGTCCTAAGAACAGCGCCAGATCTCCCAGCTCCAGTCAAACGACAGATCGCCCAACTCTGGCCAAACAAGGACAGATCACCCAGCTCCGGTCAAACAAGGGCCGAAGTGGCATTCTCTTGACCTACCGATATATTTGCATATTTGGAATCAGAAGAGCCTAACTCGTCCAGATCTGCAGAAATATCGGTAGGTCAAAAAATTGCCACTTCGGTCCTTGTTTGACCGGAGCTGGGCGATCTATCGCTGTTTGACTAGGGCTGGGAGATCTGTCCTTGTTCTTAGGACGCGTTGAATTGGCCTTAATTTTAGAGGTCAATGCTACGATATGTTTTCTTCATTTCATCCCAACTAGGACGAAGTCAATTTAGCTTATCACATATCCCTGATGACTAGATATCGTACTTAAGAAAACTTCGTTATGTCACGAAGTTTCCTTGATAAATCTAGTTTCTTCAAAGAGTCGTTTAAAAACGGCAATCTCTTACAGTGTAGAAAGAACCTTGGACCTCGTGTACTATTCGATAATAATCTTTAATTTTACTTCACCAGAATGTGTCAGGCGGGTGATCACCGCCTGAGGCCAGCCTCCCGGCTGGCCAGTAGCGGCCATATCACGGTGTGCCCGTGGTGGCACCGTACCGGGCGCGTGGGATATCACGGTTTGTGGCAGATAGTCGGCATGATTAAGACACGGCGCTCAGAGCGAGCGTCCGGATGTCAGCACCGCGCTGCGTGCGCGGGTGAACGCTCACTAAGTATCAACATGATACCCAGCACTCTGCCGTCCCACGCCGCCACGGTACTATATGTATTAGCAGCGCCCACTAGCCAAGTATAGTTCTGACTCGACTCCGTCACGGCTGGTGTCGGCACGTCCGCGTGCCCACCATGTAGTGCCTAGCCGCTCACACCTCCACCGCGCCGCTACGCCGTCTGCCTGCTGCCGTTGGCCATGTTCGGGGTCGGTCGACACCGAACTCAACCTCTGGTTCTCATCAACAACCAACCACCACTGAACCTCTGACAAATGTTCTGCTAACAATACTTTCTTGAGTAATGTCTTGTGACGGATAGAACTAATGCAATTTTTTTTATAAAGTTGTTGGTTGGTGTTTGACAAGAGAAATATGAATGAATAGAATAGGTGCAGTTTTTTTCTTTCATGTATTTTATTTCTGAGTACATCGGGCAGGAAGTGGAAACATGCAGCAAGGATTCAACACTGCGAGTACGAATTTTGATTTTATATCGGTTATCGGCGTTTTGACAAAACATCACAGCCTTAACCCTCTGAAAGCAGAAAAGGCGCGGTCGGCACACCGCGTGGCACCCGCTGATCCTTGTAGGTGCGGGCCGCCTGAAAGTTCATGTTATCGATTAACATGCGCCCCAAAAATCACGGCTGCCGAAAAGTTGTTCCTGCAACGCAGCGTATTGTCGCACGGCGGTGCCAGAGGGAGTGAAGTACATGTGAAGACCGCGCCTTGTCACAGTACCAGAGGGTCCTTATAGTGTCAGTGGTAGAAGGTCTGCAAATCCTTACTCGAATATCACTGCAAGTATCCACGAATTTCGGTGTCGGTCGATTTAAGTCTTGAAATTAAATTGTCCAGCACGGCAAACTGCGTCGTAACTTTGATCGCAGAAAGGAACCGCAGATGACGTAACGGTAGAGCCCGCTCGGTTTTCTTGCGTTTTGTTAATGCGTTCCGTTTTGATGTCTACCGCTTCAAAAACCGTTTCAGTGTTAGTTTCGTTTAACTGTTCGTGCAGCTTTTCACGTACTTCCGGTTTCGTCACTTGCGTAAGCGGACCATTTCTTCCGGTCTGTCTTTGGATATCAATCACAAGCTGAAGTCGATTTAGAAGCTACCAAAGGCGTTTGCGCTGCCGTAGGTGCCAAACCCACTGCCGTAGCTGCCGAGACCGGTGCCATAGCTGGTGAGGCCACCATAGCTGCTAAGGCCAGCGTAGGTGCCCAGGGAGGCACCACCGAAGGAGGCGAGGCTGCCGGCACCGTAGGACAGAGCGGGGGCGGCGTGGACGACGGCGGGGGCGGCGTGGACGATGGCGGGGGCGGAGTGCACGACGACGGGGGTAGGCTGAGCGACAGGGACGGGGACGGCCACCTTGTTAACAACGGGCACGGGCACGGGGGTGTGCACGGCGACAGGCACGGCTTCGGGGACGGCGACAGGCACAGGCTGGGCAACCTTCACGGCATAGGGGCGGTCCACGTGCACGTGGTAGGGCTTGTCAACCTTGTAAGGCACGGCGTAGGGCTGGGCGACGGGGTAGGGCTTGTCCACCTTGTAGGGTACGGCGTAGGGCTGGGCGACGGGGATCTTCCTCTCGACGGTGACGGTGTAGGGCTGGGCCACGGGGTTAGCGATGGTCCTCACGATGTCGGTGTGGTGGCGCTCAGCCACGATGTGGGGAGCGGGCAGGGCAACAGGGGCGGCAACAGCGGCAGACTCGATGGTCACGGCAGAGCTGTCGGCAGCGGAGTAGCCGGAGCCGTAGGCGGCGCCGGCGCTCAGACCAGAAGAGTAACCGGAGCTGCGGCCGGAAGCGTAGCCGGAGCCAGAGCTGAGGCCGGAAGAGTAGCCGGAGCCAGAGCTGAGACCGGAAGCGTAGCTAGAGCTGAGGCCAGAAGAGTAGCTGGAGCCAGAGCTGAGGCCGGCGGTGTAGCCGGAGTCGGAGCTGAGGCCGGAAGAGTAGTCGGAGCCAGAGCTAAGGTCAGAAGTGTAGGCGGATCCGGAGCTGAGGCCGGAGTCGTAGTCAGAGCTGTAGGCGGAGCCGGAGCTGTAGCCGAGGCCTGATCTCAATCCGGAGTCGATGCCAGAGCTGTAGGAGCCAGCACCAGAGCCGATGCCGGAGTTGTAGGAGCCCAGGCGGGAGCCGGAGCTGGAGCCGAAGCTGAAGCCAGAGCGGGAGCCGGAGCGACTGCTGTAGTTGTCGATGGCCCGCTTGGCGACCTTCTTGTCGTCAGCGCCAGCGGCCAGGGCCGCCAGCATCACCACCGCGGACAAGATCTGTAGAGATAAATGATATTTAACTCTTGCCAATGTAAAACAGTGTTAACTCAGGGAGGATTCGATGACTATGCACTGTAAAAATATTTCGTCATGTGACAAAAAATATTGATGACGAATATTTGTCACCTAAATATTTCGTCACTTGACGATTTTCTGACAAAACTTTCGTCACTTCTGGGCTAAACCTTTTAAAGAATGACTTTCTATCATTCCCAGATACAATTGTTTTCCTACGGGTTTTGTCAACGCCGCCTGCTCTATCTGCACCAGAGTCGTGTTGGCTGCAACACACTGCACATGGCGCTCTCGGACGCAGGAAAGCATCTCACCTGTCAGTACTGACGGGCGGGCGGCGGAAGTCAGACAAAATTAATCGGTTTACTTTCGCTGAACTCGCGGACATGCACTTGGCGTACGGTGCATCTCGTTTAAGTGCGCTCGCAGCACAAGCGGCTTTACGGTAAGGGGTACCCAAATCGGTGCCGCCGGGTTGCCTACTGGCGCTCTGCAGGCGCCGAAGTTATGGGGCCCCGTAGCGCCCAAACGGGGCGTTTCCGGACATGCGTTCCCTATCTCGAATTATTTACTTTAACATTCCCTACAACCCCTCCTTTTTTTAAAAATTGACTATGAAACGCCCTGTATATTTAGTGTGCTCGGACTCTCACTTACAATCAGCTTCATGATGGCTCCGGGGAGGTGGACCAGTTTCTGTTCTGATGGCTGCGATGCGACTGGTGCCTCTGCCTGGTCTAGATGCAGTATATAAAGGTGCTCTGGATCCCCCTTCCAACACACAAAAGCAAAGGTCAGGATCATCCCGCGAATTGTCCTTTTTCCTACGGGTTTTGTCAACGCCGCCTGCTCTATCTGTGCCAACTAGAGCGGGTGCCGGGTGCGTATCCGCGTGGCGCGATTTCTCGCCTTGACTCTTGCTTGTTTTAGTGCGCACACAATCTGCTCACTCCAGAAAAAACACATGGACGTGTACATCGGGTGGCTCCGGTGGCAGATGGCAGCGGCGAGGACAGACAAGCAGCCCAAAATAGTGTTCGAAGTTGATGTGAAGCTACGTAAAATGCACTGAGTTGGGAAACTTACTTGCAGAGAATCGTATTCGACTGAACATTCGTATTAAGTGCCGGCGACAATGCGATCTCCCTGCACTACTTACCCAACTCGAATATGACAAGTGTAAAACTCCTTAGGCTGCGGTGGATTTAATGGTGCGTGATGTCACTTTCTTTGGTTGCAAGTGCGCGGTCGGAATGGCTGGTCAAAGCGGTTTTTAAATCACGGCCATTTAAAACTTGGACTGGTGATCGAATCTACCCAATTCATTCCTGTTCAATTGCGCCTTCTCAGTGTATTTTTACGACATTTTGAGACGACCATTCACGCGATATTACACACCCCGTCCTTTGAACAGGAATCTTGTATTTATACATACGTAGTCCTCTAAAAGTGAGGAATACGACGGCGCGTAAGGCATCGTAGGATTTTTAGGGTGTAGCGTACAAGGCATGTAGATTCCCAACTACGAAGTAGACTCACACGGGGGCGTCCAGAGGTGTCACTCTCAGATTTTGATGAAACTTTTTTTACGGGATCTACTGCCCACAAAACCCTCGGAAACCAAATTTCAACTGACCATATAGACCAGTTCCTGAGATAAAAAATTTTAAGGCATTAAAACGGGTACAATTCGAAAAAAAACTGATGTAAACGACGATTTTTTTTTAATTGAAAATACTTCTCTAAGGTAAATTCGACCAAAGTAGGACCCAAAAGTGCTGAAATTTCAAGGAAAACGCTTCAACTCTAGTGGTTTTCAAGATATCGACGTATAGTGTTTGCGGAAATCAAACAACACCTCATGGAAACCGAGATGAAAACGTCTCCGGTTTGATTTTTGACAACAATACGTCGATATCTCAAAAACCGCTAGAGTTACAGCGTTTTCCTTGAATTTTTTTTAAATTTCGTTGTTTGCGTCATTTTTTTTCGGATTGTGCCAGTTTTAATGCTTTAAAAATTTATATCGCAGGAACTAGCCTATATGAGCAGCTAAAATTTGGTTCCCGAGGGTATGGTGGGCAGTATATCCCGTAAAAAAGTTTCATCAAAATCTGAGTGACACCTCGAGACACCCCCTTGTCGGTGTTGCCAGATAGGGAGGCAAAAAGCAGCCCAAACACACAGGTGAAATTGTGCCTCCCTCCGCCTGCCTCCTAGGCAACCCCTTGTCACGAATGTAAATAGTTTGCCTAGTATGCATGCGGGGGTAGGCGCAATCTTGACACCCGTGTGTTTGGGCTAATTTTTGCCTACTTTTCTGGCAATACTGATCAGCCTTCCTAGTGCCACATTGGACTCACACGGTACACGGCGTATCTCTGACATTTTGTGAAGGGCTGACACTAGACTTTCATAAACACCGTTTCATTAGCGTTCTGCGAGACTAAGTCACCCATTGGCCCGACACTCCGGTGGGCTCTGACCTACACCCTACGCCCTTGGTCGCAAGCTTGGTCGTCCCCGAGCACCAGCACCGCGCATCACCATGTAAGGGTCTGACAGTGTTGGTCCGTTCGATATGGTACTGCCAGCTAGAGCGCGCACAATCAGGGATCTGCATAATTCCAATCGGAATGGGTAGGCCTGTAAGGTAGAGTTCTTCAACAACAAATTGACCATTTGATCTGAAAATTCTATTAAATTTCGTAATTACTGGTTAGCCATTGGCCAACTTGTCAATGTTCCGGTTCCGTGCGTGGCGACTCGCAGCAATCCAGCGATTAATATCGTGTACGTGAAATAGAGTTGCAAGCTTGGCTGTGCAAACCTGGTTTCAAATCGGGCAGGCCTGAAAGCGCTGGACTGCCAGGGGCCAGGGTGCGTACCGAACGACGGGATGCGCCGGAAACGCCGGCCACCCACACGACGCGGGAGAGCGGTGCGCTGCCTGCCAAGAGGCGGCCACGGTGCCTGTGCATGTGTTTCTTTTTGGCGTGGTTCATTCTAGACGGCCAAAATCAGAAATTATAACCGCAGGTTAACCCCGCACTCTCAATTCTGAATGCCGCTTCCAAACGTATTTTGATATTACATCGGTTTTCTAGGCCCTTCTGCTTGGTCTGTGAGTTCATTTTTTGTTGCGAGTGCTCATCACGAACATTGACGAATTGAATACTTGTCGGAAGCATCCAATCCTCGTCGTTAAGCTTGGCATAGAACCGAGAATATGGGATACTCCCCTCAAGTATTTTCACTTTCTTGCGAGCTTATGGAATTGAGGGTGCGTAAGATAATAATGGAACTACAGCGCCCGTGTCTCGTCCAGCAGGGGGTTGCATTTTGCCCAATACAATAACGCTTACTTGAGGTTTTTCACGCACATTTTATTGCTGACCTCGTTCATTGATTCCATACATATTCCAAACCACTATATGATAAACAAAACACACGTTTACTCCTTCCTTTGTTGTTCTTACGCAGCAGCCCGTCCCGAAACGTTGTTTATTTGGAAACGGGCAGGAGTTGGGCTACCAGTCTGATGCCGACTGATTGCTCGTTCGAGCGGGCGTCAAGTTCCGCCGCCGCCGTCTACATCATCAGAGGCGCCGCACGGTGCGACGAATACAACCACGGCAACGGAGTAATAGCGACATGCCGACACACATGACATTCCGAAACACTGTCTACTTGGACACCCCTGCCTTTCTCTCACTCTAACCGCCCCCCCCCCCTTTTCCGCCTCTCTATCTAGTGCTCTACATACGGGCCAGAGGGCCCGCAGCTGAGCTTCCGGCTTACGTTTAGCTTCTACTACAGCTTTGCATTTGGATTTTGATGCGAGAACTGTTGCACTTAATTTTAGTTTTTGATTTGGATAATATTATTATTTTTATAGCATAGCGTCAGGTTTCTTAAATGTACACCTGTGTCACGTCCTGGGATGACGCCTGCAAATCGCCGTATAGACCACCAGGGCAACTGACATGTGCTGCAGCGTCAGCGATTGCCTACATGGCAGGCGCCGCTTCCATTTCTATTTTTGTATGCTGGGATACGGTGTTTTAGATAAGTTTTAGTTTTAGATAAGTTTACAGTGGATAAGAATAAACTCACTCTCACTATTATTTTCAGTTTTATTTTGCAAGTCTAATGTACTAATCTAAATACTAATATAAATGTTTTATACTAGGTGTTCCAGCTCAGCCGTGCCAGAGAAAAGGTAGGCAAGCCCGCAACACTAGCCTCGCGCGGGGTGTCCGGCCGAGCACTTTGCAGAGGGGCATGGCGCCACTTTTCCAATAGCCAAAATTCAAACAGCAGAGTAGAAAATAGATATCAATAAAGCTTCCCATCTTTTCGCTCAAATCGGAAAATACGATTGACCGAACCTCCAAAGCGCGTCGTCTGCAGCTGGTGACCGGCTCAGAGCTGGACGCCAAGAGTGGACACCTCGCGAGAGGCTAGTCTTGCGGGCTTGCCTATCTTTTCCCTGGCACGGCTGAGCTGGGACACCTGGTATAAAAACATGTTGTATTCGGATTATTGAAAACAATTTTTTGAAAGATCAAAAGAAAGAAAAGTTTTAATACACCAGAAGCATACAAGGATCGTAAATAAATTTCTACATCCTATTTGCATGCATCCAAACTAATTGAGTGATTCAAAATTTTAGATATTACCACTGATTATAGTTCAGTGGCCTAAATGTTTCTAATACCATGTGTTACACCAATTCCACCATATCGGCCCGTCCTACCTCTCCATTACATGCTATAAAGAGTCCAGCATCGCTGCCTGCTCGTTTAAGTCCTGAGTCTTGCTCAGATAAACTTATGAATCCAACGGGTAGAAATATGAAGCTTCTTCCTGTAGGTGGTGAATCATGAATTTCAGCACGGATGGCTGGCCCATATTGGGTGTTTTTTCTTAACAGTGCCATTATCTTATTTTTTGCCTGGTAAATTAGTTCTGAATATTTCGGTAAAGGTCAATTCCTTTTATTGAAACTTTCTCGTGCAGAACCAGGTTCTTTAAGCGTATAGATACTTGAATTAAGAAAGTACGACAAGAATATCAAATTCGCATCCCAACCGTATTAGATCAGCAGATCATTGCCATATTTTTCTTCGCCGTTTGCCGGGCAGCTCAGATAGCACTGTTAAAACTGCTGTTAAATAGCGATGAAAAAATTAATCAACATTTTCTGTTATTTACCGACTTTCCTTGGAATTTTACTGGACATTTCTCGTTGTTTTATGACTAGGATACTCTGTCCCTGCGGACCATTGCTTCGGGAAGCCATTTTCATCATAATAATCTACCGAATAGTCTGTCTGTTGATCAGAGAAAAGATTTAAACAAACAAATGTATGTTACGTAAATTAAATAGAAACTAGGCAAAGGTCTTTCGATAAACGCACCTTTCTGTCATGTCACACTTTCCTTGCAGCCGCAGCTCAGTTTCCATGGTCTGTTTGCAATATTGCATGAGCATCAGACACTAGACAGTTTTCCCAATGTCTGGATGTGCCGACCACATCGATTTTACCAGCGTGCCCTCCTTCACCACCCCCGCTTCTGTATGACCGCCGCTCTTGCCTTCTTTGCACCATCTGTTCTCCTTGCTTTATTGTCTGTCTTTAAAATCTGTCAAGGCAGTTTGAATCGGGGGACGCTAGTTTTGCAGTCTGCTACGTGTCTCGACCTTTTCCACGAACTCCTCGATGGTTAATTTTTGGATCTCCTTGGGTGATTCTCAGAATATGGGTCACTTTTGATTCCCCGGTCCGCCGCGTCCGATCTCCGCGGACCTACAACGTAAAATTTGATAGATAATAGCTAGCCACTTACTTTACCAGGCGAAGTCGAAAAATAGCACACTTGTTATCAGATCACGCAACCAGGAAGCTTAAAAGGGTCGAAATGTGAACTCCGTCGCTTTCCTATAGTCCGAGTTCATTCAAACTGCAGCAGTTTTCGCGCGCTTACTTGGTGCCAACATTGCTTCGGCAACTCCTAGCTCGGAGCCAGATATTAGAGGTTGATTTACCGGCCCATTACGACCACCCTCATGTAACCACAGTCGAGCAGTGGTATCACAAAAATCCACTCTTGGCTTGGAGTTCTCACAATGTTCCGCCACGGGCCAGAAGAACCACCGGCGGGGACCAAATCATGTTGGCAACAATGGCCTAACCTCGAGTGAGTGGGGGCCTGACATACTAGGGAAAGTCAGGACTTAAGGCTGAGCTGGAGTTCCCGGATGCTGACTGTCTAGCGGCTCTTGGTGCTGATGGGTAAAATGTTAGGTAGGGGGCGCGTCAATCGGTCCATTTCCTTTTTTTAAAAAAAATTTTGCCGCTATGCCTGTGAAAAACTCTTTTTTTTAACTTTGTATAGATATTTTAATTTGTTTTGTTGTTTGTGTTGTGAATCTGAAATTATTTATGGCGTGTATAGGAAAATTGAAGGAACACACGTATAAGTTCTTCATAAACATCTGTATCTGAATGCCATCAAATAAAAAATTGCTGGAATTATTAAAATATTTGCTTGTCTTTTATTCTTCCAATCCATTCTGCTCTTAGTTCAATATATTTCTTGTTGTTTATATCCAACAATCTTTTTGATCCAAAGGGTTCCAGTAGCAGTCCTGTTAGAGATTTCACACGAGACAGGGCTGTGTATGTTAGTCCTGGTGACATTTCTCTCAACGCTCCCATGTTTATGAAAGCCTGCAATTATTGAAAGGGGGTTTAGCAACTAACCAGGCAATTTTGAATGTAGCTTCAGATAGTGCATGCAATTAGCATACCTTTTCAAGAGTCAGACCTTGTGACTTGTGTAGTTCCTTTAATCCTACATAGTCCTTAAACTGTCGAACCCACCTCCAGTGTTGGTTTAGATCCGCCTTTTGTAACCAACACTGGAGGTGGGTTCGACAGTTTAAGGATTATGTAGGATTAAAGGAACAAAGTTCGATCTAATGAGGGACTGAGGGTTTGAGTGAGGAGCACAAAGTGCACCTATGCAAAAACATCCCCCTAGCCAGACCGACAGTAATGTATCCAATCCGCCTTCGTGATTCACCACAAATGGATAGCACAGATTTAGTGAGGGTTTGAGTGAGGAGCACAAAGTGCACCTATGCAAAAACATCCCCCTAGCCAGGCCGACAGTAATGTTTCCAATCCACCTTATTGATTCACCACTTATGGATAGCACAGATTTAGTGAGGGTTTGAGTGAGGAGCACAAAGTGCACCTATGCAAAAACATCCCCCTAGCCAGGCCGACAGTAACAGTTTAAGGATTATGTATCCAATCCACCTTCTTGATTCACCACAAATGGATAGCACAGATTTAGTGAGGGTTTGAGTGAGGAGCACAAAGTGCACCTATGCAAAAGAATCCCCCTAGCCAGGCCGATACCAATGGGTTAGATCCGCCTTTTGTAACCAACACTGGAGGCGGGTGCGACAGTTTAAGGATTATGTGGGATTAAAGGAACAAAGTTCGGTCTGATGAGGGACTGAATTTAAGTGACGGCACAAAGTGCTCCTATGCAAAAACATCCCTCTAGCCAGGCCGACAGTAATGTATCCAATCCGCCTTCTTGCATTCATAGTGGAATGGTGATAGCTGATTGTGATTGTGTAGGATTGAAGGAACGAAGTTCTGTCCACAGAGGGGTTTGTTCTTTCTTCTACAGAGGATTCCACACAAAAATGTTATGGTTTAATCACAAATGAGTAGGACCGATCCAGAATGAATTTCCTTTCATCCTTTCCGTGACATGAATACAAGTTCACTTTGGTATTAGTGAATAGTGCTCCCAATTCTCAATATTTTTGTGGCATAACCTAATTTTTTTAAATCCCATCGCTGCCAGTGATACTTTCGACTCTTTCTGCTTTGTTTACGGCTTTGTTTGAATGCGACATTAATACGCTCCATCTCAAACTTTTTTTACTCCCTCATTTTTTTAAATCCCATCGCTGCCACAGATACTTTCGACTCTTTCTGCTATTGTTTACGTCCGGATTGTCTTTTGCATGCGACATTAATACGCTCCATCTCGAACTTCTTTCTATTCACACCTGACTCTAATAGTCTGATCCAGCAGAGCAGCCAACAATACGTACACTGTAAAAATATTTTTCGTCACTTTACAAAAAATTCACTCTTAAAATTTGTTCAAGATTTTTTCGTCACACATGTTGTGACGAAAAATCGTCACAAAAAACAATTGTATCTGGGGATGATTGAAAATAATTATTTAAAACGTTTAGCCCAGAAGTGACGAAAATTTTGTCACAGGAATATTTCGTCACGTGACGAGAAAATCGTAAAGTGACAAAATATTTAGGTGACAAATATTCGTCATCAATATTTTTCGTCACATGACGAAATATTTTTACAGTGTACGCAACTTTTAGAAGGAGGGTTGGACCAAAATTTGTATCCAATTATCCCTTTCGTGGCAAATATTTTTGAAAAGAAATGTTAAACGTAGAAAACAGCCAAAAGAACCCTACATTAATCATTTCTACCGCCATCATACTGTATTATTGTTACAATCGATACATTCAAAGGTTGGCTACATTGTCAGGTATGGATTTGGAGGTGGTGCACTTGGACCGGACTAATGGGGCTTCGCTGGATAGAAACTCGTTGAAAATAAAGTATTGTTGGCTCAGCCAAGAAGGCGCTGGTGGCGGTTTTTGTTGCTCGAGCGTCGGCGTTTGACTTGGATTACGGTAAGTACGCATTAACGTTGTGAACACCGTGGCGCAACTACGACTGCGAGGACTTGATTTTAAAAATTAATTTTGTCACCAAAAGTTGTCTGTTGACGTCCTCTCAAGTCCCAGAAAGTCGCGAGCTCCCAAGTGACAAGGTTGCCGGGGGAGTGGTAAAGTATTACCGAATCCACAGTTTTCGTCCGATCAACCCGCGGATGCTTTAGAAATCCATCTTTTGAGCTAAGGAACCGAGCTAACCCCGGAAAAACGACGAAAAATGAATTTTCGAATTTATTGTGGTTTCTCGGGTTTTAAAGCGAAACTTAGCCGAGCGAAGGTTAGCCTCGACCATGTTGACGATATGCGGCCTCCTGACTGGTTGGTGCGGCCGAGCTAGGCCCCGAGCGCACGCCATCTAGCGGGGAGTAGGTCAAGCGCGTCCCCGTTCGCCCACCCCGTAGGGCCGTGTGTGTGTGCGTGCGTGTTTCGGCGTCAAACCGGGCGTTTGTTGTGGAGGGAAGGCCCGGAGGCAGGTTTGTGTCAGCCAGTGTCAGCTGTGGTCTGTGTGGTTGCGGTATTCCTGGAGCTTCCCCAACATGCCGGGTGTGTTCGCAAGTTCGCTCTTTGCGGGATGTGTATTTGTTGTTTGGGGGGAAATCCGAGAGGGAAGTTATTGAATTACTGCAAGATGAAGGGTTGTTGTTACCACTCAAAAGATGTGCAAAATGTCGAACAATGTGCCAGCTAAACAAGAACGAGGACTACAAAGGTGAGAATATCAACAAACGGAAATTGTGAAATGTTAAAAAAGGGCCTTGTACTTTCTTTCATTACAGGAAATCGGTAAGAATGTCACGTAGGAAATTTCGGAACAGTATTACAAATACTTTGATTTTCATTTACAGGCGGATATGCAAGTTATTGCAGGAAATGTAAACACTTCAGAAGTCTGACTACAGGGACATTCTTTGAAAAAACCCAGATTTGGTTCGAAGATTTTTTTGTTATTTTGTTTATGTGGGCCTCGAACCTGAGTGTCAGAGGTGTCACCAATTTAACCCAAAAGAGTAAAGTACTCGTAGTACAATATTTCCGATATTTCAGGTAAGGCATATGACTGAATTGATATTCATTCAATGTTTAATGAAGGTGTGTGTAATAAAGGCGTCTCTTTTCAACAGCGATGTCTGCTCGTGGAAACTCGTGAATTGTCCGCCAAGGCGAATTGGTGGAGTTGGCCACATTGTGGAGATTGATGAGAGCGCCGTGAGTAAAAGAAAATATAATAGGGGGAAGAGGGTGCGAAGGGGTGGGAAAACTGTGGGTTCTTGGAATGTATGATAAAGAGGATAAGCAGGGGGTGATAATTCATGTTGAAAAAAGAGACAAATGCACTATGCTGCCAGAGATACAGCAACATGTGAAATGGGGTTCAATTATCTGGACTGACCAGTGGAAGGCGTATAACGGATTGGATAACCTGGGCTATATTCACGAAACAGTCAATCATAGCAAGGAGTTCAAGTCAAAAACAGGAGTGTGCACAAATGGAATCGAAGGGTACTGGAGAACCCTTAAAGGCTATTGCAGAAGCAAGGGAGTCATGAACAGCAAGTTTTTGTTTGATTATGTTGACGAATTCATGTGGGCGGAACAGTTCGGCAAGGATGCATTGAGTAAGTTTGGTAACATGATTGATCATATAAAAGAACATTACCCTGTGTAGCAGTTGCTTTGCCTTGCTCTTCTTTCTATGCTGATTTTGCATGTTGCTTGTTTTCCTACTTCTGCTTCCTGCGTTTCTGCTATTATTATTTTGTTATTATTTTGAAATATTCTATTTATGAATGTGGTTTTCGAGTCAGTAAAGAATCATGAGAACTTGTCCGAGACTACTTCTTATCCCTTCCTTTTCTTCAAACACACACACACCAAACCGATAACCTGAATAGAAGGGTGATGAAATTGATGCGACCCAATTAGGTTAGGTTAGTAAGTTTGTTTGTTTTAGGTTTGATCAGTTAAATGATTGAACCTAAAAAAAAAGTTACTAACCTAACGTAATTGGGTCGCACCAATTTTATTGCCCTTCTATATTAAATTCACCGATAATGGCATGCACATTTGAAATTTCACGGGGGTGGGCGTACGGCGACGCACTTGACTTACACAGCGCTAGATGGCGTGCGCAGGCGACCACGTCAACCAATCAGGAGGCCGCATATCGTCAACATGGCTGAGTCTAACCTTCGCGCAGCTGAGTTTCGCCTTAAAACCCGAGAAAACACGATAAATTCGAAAAGTCACATTTCGCCGTTTTTCCGGGGTCAGCTCGGTTCCTTAGCTCAAAAGATGGATTTCTAAAGCATCCGCGGGTTGATCGGACGAAAACTGTGAATTCAGTAATGCTTTACCGCTCCCGGTTGCCGGTCCAGGCCGGTGTATTTAAGTTTCAGAATGTGAACTCCGTAGCTAATTTTGCTCCGTTCACGAGCCGAAACAGACTTTCATCTTTTTTCGCGCTTAGCTCTTCTTTCTCTTCTATCAGGTGTCAGTCAGTGCCGAACAAGACTAGGGACTATTGTGGTCGAGTCTGGGATGGTCTAAGGGGGGGGGGGGGGGGGGGGGGGGCGGACCCGAGGCTATGGTTTCTAAGCATGTTTACAAATACATGCTGTAAATGAATGCTTTCACTAATAAATCCTTGTTTTGTTTCAGTGTCGCTTTATTGGCTGACCGATAGCGAAGCCCTGGACCGACTGGGTCAAGAATGTGTTGTCTGTCTGTTTGTCTGTCTGCGCGATATCTCGAGAACGGTTGCGGTTTCTGAGATAATTTCTTCAAGTGGTCTAAAATTTAAAATCTGCCGGTTTGGTGAGGTCGGTATGCGCCATGCGCCTGTCGAGAAGGGGCGGATTAGTGACTCGAGTGGGTTACGCTCAGTTAGGTTAGGTTAGTGGCGTTGATAACGAAAGGGTGATGCAAGATACGTTCTGAAGTGAGAACATGAGCGCGGATGCGACCGTGCGGAAAGAGTGACGCCCGCAGGGCGTCCTACCGTCTGGCCCCGCAGGGTCCTACTCTTCAGGTGACAGCCGCCGGCAGGCCAAGGTAGGTGTGCGCCAGGCGTGGAGTGGCGGAACAGTGATTGACGGTGAGCGAAGCCTGTTACGCCACGACGCGGTCTGGCGTACGCTTACCTTACAGCAAAGGAAGGGGGGGGGGGGGGGGGAGTAAGACAAGAAGCCAGATGGAGGCAAACTTCGATGTTGTTATAGTATAAGGTTAGTTATATTCGCACAACTTGTGCAGCTTAGATCACGCTGGTTATCCACACAACTACGTTGTGCGAGATAGATCGGCACAGTTATCCGCACAACCCGGAAGTCTTAGCTTGTGCGAATAGTCGCACCGACTCAATTCATACAAGTTGTGCGAACTAAGTCGGGTCGGCTATTCGCACAACTTGTGTGAATTGGGTTGGCATTGCTCACTTGAGCTTGGATGAACGGATGAACAAAAAACGATACACTGAAACCACTAAACAATATTAGCCAGCTCGGCCCGGTTTTAACAGAGCGTTCGCGCCAGAAAGGGGCAAGAAGGGGTGGGGTTCGGCGCGCGAAACGGAGGACGATCGTTCCGTTCTGCTGCCAACTTTCACAACCAACTTTTAAAATGCTTCATTGAATAACAAAAAGAAATTGTGATGCGGGTACTGAAAAAAGAACAATAATTTTCATTCACAAGTTTTGAAAAATGTAACAATGGGCGGCTAATCCTTCGAAACCACACATAAATTTGCATTTCTATGCTGCTAGGTTTTCACTTCCGATCCTCCTGTTGGTCCCCTATTTTTGAATCGCCGTGACCGAAAACCATTTACTTGTAATAATCCATTTATTAATAGAAAATTGCATGATCCATTTCGTTGTTAGCTGTGGTATCCGAGTGTGGTATCCGAGTGGAGTCCAATTGCAAAAAGGCGCAGTGTGAATCGCAAGTAGCCTGTTCGAAACGCAATTATTTGAGTCGAGTTGTGCGAATAACGCGTTCAGTCTAAACTGCACGAGTTATGTCTTTTGCGATGGAACGGTTATTCGCACAACTTCGTATCTTGATTATATATTAAGTTGTGCGAATAGCCGTTTCGATGTAAATGACACAAGTTGTGCCAATTGTGGCGGCTCGGCTATCCACACAAGTTGTGCGAGGTTTCCTAACATAACCCATGAGTTGATCCAACGAACAGTGTTGTTCCTTACAATCGAACATCTTTTTTTCCGGCAGCGACTATGACATGTTGTAACTAAGTAACTCAAGTTCTACCAAACAATTTTTTACGTTCCTATAAACTAAATTTCGTTGTATTAAATAAATAATTTGCTTGTCTGAAAACCTACTGTAGCTTTAGTTGATGTAACTAATTTCCGGTTGCTCCAACGAATCATCGGTTGGATCAACTACAGATTTTTCTCCGTGTAGATAAACGTACGGTGGCAACAATTTTCAAATTTTGTCGCGTTTCTGCTTTATGAGCATTGTTCGATTTGTTAGGTTAGGGTTGGCCACCGCGTGTGGTGCCCCTGCAAGGCGCACTCCGTTGCGTGTCGGGACGGGTTGAGGTTAGCGATTTTAGTCGTTACAAAAATATCTACCACCGGACACATCCCGAGTGACTTGAGGCGGGTGCCGGAGGCCCCCGTAAACGCCGCCGGCAGGCCAAGCTTCTTGGTCCTGGTGGCCTCGGTTCCGTCCGCTGCCGCCGAGGGAGGACCCTGCGGCATGCGTCCGCGCCGCGACGTTGTGGCGGGCCGATTTCAGCTCGGCCAGCGCTTGAAATCCATGTGGGACACAGAACGATCCGCACGACTTGTGCCATTTCGACTTGTTGATCACTTTAAGTGTGCTTTCAAATCGAGTGCCGTTGTCAAGCTTGGCCACCGGCAACTGGCACGGTAACCTAAATGCTAGCGCTTTTAGCTCTGCCAGTTTCGACGCAATGCTTACGTAGCTGGCGTGTCTTCTGGAATTGATGGGATGGAGTGCCTGGCATTTCAGCCTCTGCCGTGTAGTCCTGACAAATGCAACATATTCCCCTGTCAATAACAAATCGGGGCTTCCAGAAGGGAGAAAAAAATTGGCACGAACGAAAAATTCTTAGTTAAATTTCTACACATGGTGCGGCTAAAAATCGTCACGGTAAACCTCAGAAGATGGAACATCATTTTCTTAATCATCCTGCCCAGATGTGGTGAAAATGTAAACACTTTTATACCGTTTTCTACTTACACAAGCGAATTAAATTGTTTGAACACAAAAGAAAGGCCCCGAGGCGAGACCCGCTCTTTGCCCTCAGTAAAACAAGCTTGACCGTCCCACCGTCAAACCTCAGTGCCGGTTCCGCTCCGCGGCACCTCGGTTCGACAGGAAGACTTGGCCAGCTTGGCCTTCCGGAGGCGATTGCGGGGGCCTCCGGCGGCCACCGCTTTAAGTCACTCGAGATAGCATCCGGCGGGAAGTATTTTTGGAACGATTAAAACCGCTAACCTCAGTCCGTCCCGACTCACGACAGAGCGCCCCTTGCAGGCGCACCACACGCAGAGGCCAACCCTAACCTAACAAATATAACAATTCTCATAAATCAGAAACGCGACAAAATATGTAATTTACCGTACGTTTGCGTCATTAAAGGAGTCTATTGTCCAAAATTCAACTTTATCCGTCAAGTTAGCGCACATCGGTGCCAAACGAACAGTCCGCATTAGACTATTTGCCCGGCTCCTGCCCGTTTCTATCGAAGCGTGTCGGAACGGGCTGAAAATCGCGCGCTTGTAGCGAAATATAATTCAATTGTTGGAAGGTCGCGGGGCGCCGCGCCACTGCCGCGTCCGAAATTACACCCAGAAAAATGAGTTCTATGTTCTTAACGTTAATAAAAGCATCGGCATTCTGCCCCCGATCCCCTTGCTCTCAATAAGGTTGAGAACATCCAACACCGAAAACTCATTTTTCTGGGTGTACCGCCCCGAGGCGCACGACGAAAATGGCGACCTTTCTCCTCAGACACATTTATTTTTTTGAGTTATCGCTAGATAAACTGTATTACTGCAGGTTATAGAAGTATAGTAAGGCTGCGGGGGCGCGGGCGGGCGTCCGCGCACTGTTTACGTTTGCGGGAGTAAGATAGAGCAAGAGGGGGCTCTCATATTGCTGCGCGGGCTGGGAGGCAAAAGGGCCGGACCCGCCTGCGTTGTGCTGCAGCGGGAGTGGCGCAGCAGTGATATGCGTGTGTGTGTGTGCGTGCGTCGCGTGAAGTGCGCGGGCTGGGAGGCGACTGGACCGGGCCTGCCTTGCCTGCGTTATGGCGACCAGCAAAAAGTGATACACGTTACACGTTGCCACGCGATCACTTTCAATGCAGCGGCGCCCTGGAGCCACTAAGCCGTGCTAGCCGCGCTGCTGCAGGGCCTGCAGGCTGCTCAAACGTGGCCGCCACGGCCTGCTGGCAGCGCTGCCGTGGAAACCGCACCGACAATACTTGTGGCACGAGATACGCTTAGCGCACTGGTAGCTCTGGAGAATGACATCGCGCTCACACGAATGTGGCAAGCGTCACATACGTTTAAATAGTGTGCCACACTCGTTTGAGTGTGATGTCACATTCTCTTTATTGTGACTTGCAAGAAAGACGCCTGAGTATTGCTCAAACGAATGTGACACCATACACTAAGGAATGTGACTGTCACATTCGTTAGAGCGTGATGTCACATTCCTGGATTACCAGTGCGGGAAACACAAAAGTGTTCATTCAACTCACTTTCTCAATGCATATATGTGTGACCGATAATTCACTGTTAGAAAAAAAAAGTCATTAGATAGCAGCAAGTGCTGCTAACCAACGGAAATGGCTGACCCATTTTCCGACGAAAGTCGTTAGTAATTTTAAAATGATACAAACCATTTTGGAATGGTTAAAATCAGCCAAAAGGTCATTTCAAAATGGTTTTGTCATTTCAGAATTGCTAATCATCGATGATCTTGCCGTTTTAAAACACTATTTCGTATTGTTTTCAAATAGCCGTAACCATTTCCAGAGCAGCCATTTTAAAATTCCTTTTCTAAGGCAGCTTATGCTAGCCTTCCTTCCAGCCGTTTTGCTACTCTTGCTAGTGCCTATATTATTGTACTGGGGCGGGGGTTCCTCACCCGGAAAAAGGGATACTTGATTTTTCTGATACTTGTTTTTTTCAAGTAAAATTTACTTGCCTTAAGTAAAATTTACTTGATTTACGTAAAATCTACTTAATCTAAGTAAAATTTACTTGTGAAAACCAAGTAAATGCAATTTGAGACTAAAATCAAGAATTCATTTTTCTGGGTGCTGTCATGCTTGGGCCGCGTGCCTCTCGCAGCGTGCCTCTCCGCGGGGAAGGGGGGGGGGGGGAGTGGAAAGGGGGGCGGGGGTGCGTGCAGCTAGTGGGAGAGAGAAGCAGCGAGCGCGATAAGGACGGAGCGATGCTGCGGGCTGGCGCGCGGAGGAGTGGGGGCGGAGTGCGTGCAGCGAGTGGGAGAGAGAAGAAGCGTGCGCGAGAAAGACAAAGCGATGCTGTGAGAGCGAGATGCATCGTAAGAGAGAGAGAGGAAGACTTAGGTGTTGTGGGTGTGCGAGGGATGGCCGGCTAGGTTGCTGGCGTCTTGAGGAATATCACCGTTCGCACAGGCAACCTAATTTACGCTTTTGTGTTGCAAGAGGTGTGTGTGGTGTGTGCTGAAGTTTGGCACCCGGTTTGCAGGCAACTTACTTGACTGGGACAGGGTGGGTGTGGGAGGGTGCTGCGATGTTTTCAGTAGGGGAGTGACTAGTGTTGGTTGAGGGTGTGTCGCTCCTCATTCGCTTCGGATGTGGGTACGATAGCTTTGAGCTCGCGAGTATTGGTTGACTGCTGAAATCCCGACACAGAGCAACCGAACTCTCGTTCACATTCATATTCGCAAACAAGCTAAATTCACGTAGGACTTACTACTCAATGCACGCACTCGCAATAATCAAAAACTCCCTGTCAAATGCGAAACCCAAGGAAATAAACCCGCGAAACTACTAAATGAAAATAATAAATAGAAACAATATAAATATATAATAAATGGAAACAACCGCTGCTAAGTGGTTTTTTAACAGTGATGCCACATGCTTAGCGTGTGTTTTTTAAAATTTTGAATGGTTGAATTTGACACGCACACGACATCTCGTTCAGAAAGCATGATTGGCTACCAAAAGCACTTACCCTGTACTCAAAACTATTGTTTAAAAAATGTTCCAAAATGTTCCAAAATGTTGTAAGGTGTTCGTAATTTGTTTGACACGTATTCCAGTGTCCATACACTTAAATGAATGTCAAAAATGGTTTAAGCAGTGTGAGAACGTATCGAATCGACGTGCACGGTGCAGGGTATTGGTTATAGCGTTTAAGTGTTCAGTTCAAGCGTCCTGTTGTAGTAAAAAAAAAAACGCTTTGCTTGACCGGACAGGGGCATGTTTAAATCCGTGCCATCGAAACGTTGCAAGATGATCACGTCAGCATCTCATTTTGTTTTCAAAACGTTAAAAACTGCACAAAATGGTTCAACATGGGCGTTCTTCAACATGGGTGTTCAAATGTCAATTGCTAGATTATATTCTTGATCAGAGAGGTCAAATCGTACGGGAACATCGTGGGATTTGTCAAATGTCGATTAAAAATTAGCCTTCGATGGTGTGCTCACACCGTTGAACGAATGCGTGCTAACAACAGCCACCATTTTGAATTTGTTCCAAAATTGTAAATGAAGCGCAGGCTAAATCCATCCTACGAGAACGCGTGAGCAAATTTTCGTGCTTCTTTCAAGAAGAGCGCGATTCATATGGCTACAACGCCGACTATCCGTCCGTCGCCTGAGAAAATCTGTTTTTGAGAACTGATTTTTCTGGGTGAATGGATGTGATACTTGTCACATTCCCGAAATTGCCGGTTTAGGTTTCTTTCCGCGTTAAGAGGAAAGAGGACCACTGCTGTTGGCGGCCTCTGCGGGCCGATTTTGAGTTGTCTTCTAACGATCGCCACAGCCAAACCGTTCGATGTATCGACTTCAAACTTCGTGAGGGAGTAGTTAAAGGTTCAATCTAAATATCGGTAGGTTGGAATAATTTTTTAAACCACTCTGACATACCTAAAAACGACCGAGACTTTGAGCTACAATAGCTCATCTCCCCGGGCACGGAAAAATATTCGGGCTCCAAGGTGACGTAGCGACAACCGTCTTCTGTCCAGACATGCTTGTCTGCGTTCAGTGCGTTGAACGGTGCGGACGCCACGACCGGAACGCCAGACCTCTGCACACCGCTTTTTGAACACTCTCAACAGTGCGCGCTGGGCACCTTTGGAATGAAGTATACCGAGCCCCCGGCAGCCGGCCCTCCCCCACACCGCCTGCTCCACTGTGCCTTTTGTCTCGCCAAGTCCCGCCTGGGCCCACATGCCTCGACCGGTGCCCGGCGCGCACCCCCCGCTGGCAGCCTGCCATTTAAACTTCTCACTGCAAAATGAACATTTTAAACAAATATTCTAACACGGCGTACCAGTTGTTCATTTTTCTAGGCTTCTCGAGACAGACAGAACGTTCTTTGACAGACGATCGTACTTCACTCCGTTCGTAAATTATATTTTTTTTGTGCATAGTTCAACGATACCGGAATTTCTCTAACTTCCGAACGGGGTGAGCTAGAGATAACTGTCGAGCGCCATTCTGCTCGTCATGAAGTAGGCTTTAATATGTATAAACCGTGGTACCCGTCCGCCGCGCCATTCAAAATGTTAAAAACTGCACTGGCATCAATGCATGCCCGTACAATGGGGGAACCGGCGCAGCCCCAGCGGGGGGCGATAGGCAGCTCTCGGGTCGCTGTCCTCCCCCATTAGGCATGCGTAGGGCCAGAGGGGGGGAGGAGCGGCAGTGCGGGGGCGTGCCATAGTTTGGTCGCTGCAATCCTGCCTCTCGCTTTCGCGTCAAACCGAAAAATACCCAGATCAAGCTGTGCAGAGGTCTGGCGTTCCGGTCGTGGGGTCCGCACCGTTCAACTCACTGAGCGCAGACAAACATGTCTGAACAGAGGAAGGTTGTCGCTACGTCACCTTGGAGCCCGAATATTTTTCCGTGTCCTGGGAACAAAGATATTGTAGCGCAAAGTCTCTGTCGTTTTTAAGTATCACAGAGCGGTACCTAATTTTTTTTTAACGTACTGATCCTAAGTTTGAACTTTTAACTACTCCCTCACGAAGTTTGAAGTCAAAACCTCGAACGGTTTGGCTGTGGCGATCGTCAGAAGACGACTCGAAAACGGCCCGCAGAGGCCGAAAACAGCAGTGGTCCTCTTTCCTCTTAAAGGGAATTTATCCTCAAAAATTACAACTTTCTTTGTAAACGATAAGCCAGCGTACATACGAGAGTGTCAGAGTGGTTTTATTCGATTCAACATGGTCAAAAATACCCCGAAACCAACTCCTGCTCAATTACTCATCATCCAATCGTGAGATATCTCACGATATTGGGGATAGCATGACTCATTTTTCAGGTACTTCATGTCACTTGAGCCTTCCACTTGGTTTCCATCTTGCCCTCGACGGCCCCGCAAAACAATCAAAGAAACGCTAAGTGGTCGTATCCGCGGTGCATTGCTTTCAAAAGTATTGCCGCCCATCCTCTCAGGCTGATAAAACGCATCGTTACCGTTGATTACGGCATTGTTACCAAGGTGCGCACGCGAACCTCGAAACTGATAACCGTTGATAACCCTCTGGCTAACCTTCAGCAACTCTCAGTCACAGTAATAAGGCGACGTCCCATGTGGTCACAGTTTACGAACTCGGTCGTGAGATCCTGACTTAACGGCAGCAGACATTTGTCTAACCTCGGCCAGCGATGCCCGAACTCTGGGGCAGGTCACGGGCAGGCCCGGGCCGGTGAGAAATGGCGGGACAGGGCGACAGCTAAAGAAATGCAAACGGATTTGCGCATCTCAGTCTCGGCTGGCTTCGGGAGATAACGCTAAACCGCACGCGTATTATCGTGCCGGCAGGGCATAAAACGCGCCCGGCGCCAGCCGCTGGTCAGTCACTCCCGTCCGACCGCCCAAATGTCCGCGATGTGGTCCGTGTGCGCTCTCCTGGTGGTGTTGGCGTCGGCGAGTGCCTCGCCTAGGGTAGCAGCCCCAATGCCGCCACTTCACAACCTACTAGATAGCTTCGCAAGCTGGGAGGCAGCTCTTGAAAACGGAGGTGAGCATAGTGGTTGACGACTCACTTTTACGATAATACACGTGTAGACTCTGCATCGGCAAAACCATCCTGAATTGTCTAAGCTGAGAGAAAGAAACATTTTATCACTAGAAAGATTTGCGCACTTTGCTCGGTTACTCAAGGAACAACGTTTCAAAAGTGATTTTTTTTACCCACTCCTCAAATGTGATTTTTTTGCCCACTCCTCAATTTCCATCTTCTAACCTGCTCTGACTCTACGTTGCGGTAGAAAGAAACAGGGGCCGGACATACGAGCGCGCGAGGGGGGAACAGCTTTGGTAATCGCGTGTACACCTAGCGTGGTACAAGTAATCACATCATGAGATATACGTCAACCGATGTGTTTGGTTATTCCTGGTTTCCCCCTAGACCAAATGTGCATTAGATCGCAAAAAAATCTAATTAAGACTTACAAGTGGTTTAAGTACCAATGATTACTATTGAACCACCTGGTAATCACCGGTAAATCATGTGTACACCTCAGGACACAGTGGTTCCCCCCGCGCGGGCGCGTTCGTTCGAGCGAGCGCGTCTACACTGACTTATCGTTCACGGAGAATCCACAAATTTAGTTAATTTTTCGACATTTAGTCAAAATAGTTAAAATATACTATTACACTACAAGCGATACACATAATCTGGAAAACGCTGAAGCTAGAGGTTTTCACTGTGACGAAAACAAGCCAGTTGGAAGTAGGATACGTCCAAAACTAGAGAAGACGGAGGATTTACGAATTTTGCTGTACGGAGTTACTACACTCTAAGTGTCTAAGAACAATTTTGTCCTCGAGCTGCGGCCAGATTTGAGCACATCTAAATCTAAGGGGCAATATCTCATTGGCTGAGCGATAGCGACCCGACTAGGCTAAAAATGTTTTGTCTGTTTGTTTGTCCGCGCGATTACTCGAGAACGGTTAGACGTAGAAAGCTCAAATTTGGACCATATCTTTCTTGCATCATACCAGAGTCAACCTCCCATCAGGGCCACCGCAGCACAAGCGGTTTCTAAGATAAGTTTCACAGGTGGTCTAAAATTTGTGAAATTTAAAATCCGCCGGTTGGGTGCAGTCAGTATGCGCCATGCGCCTGTCAGGGAGGGGTGGAACAGTGACTTGTGGGTTACGCTCGGTTAGGTTAGTGAAGGCCTGGTTAGGTTAGGCTGAAGCAGGAAAGGGTAGGTAAGGAATGGTTGAGCGGCATTGATGACGAAAGGATGATGTAAGATACGTTTGGATGGTTGGCGTGTGTGCGACTGGGCGGGAACAGCAACGCCCCCAGAGCGCCCTACTGACTGGTTGGCCCCGCAGGGACCTACTCGTCACAAGACAGCAGGCCAAGGTAGGCGTGCGCCAGGCGTGGAGTGGCGGAACAGTGATTCGCGCTGAGCGAAGCCTGTTATGCCACGACGCGGTCCGGCGTACGCCCACCTTGTCTACTTTGGAACAATTTTGTAGTTTACGGATACCAAATTGTCCCTAGATTTAGAAGTGCTCAAATCTGGCCCCAGCCCACGGACAAAATTGTCCTTTGACATTTAGCGTGCATGATTTGCCTGTGAGGCGACACAGCCCCCGTCGACAACAATGAGTGTTTCCACGTGACCTGACGGCCTCGGTCACGGTCACTTCCCAGAGACCCTAGCGTAACTGACCCGAATAAGTTTCCGTCTTCTCGCAATTTATTGACAGGATAGGCAAAAAAAATAGTGATTTGCGGGCTGCTCAAGCTCTTTACAGACGGCTCCACGCGAAGTTCCAGTAAAAAATGTTTTTAGTCGTATAGTACGGCGGGCCACTTTTCTGATAAGTCGAACTTGAAATTTCAACATCTACCCTACTATGACCGCCCCTACTACGGACCCAAGGAGTTTTTCACATATACTGTGGTGAAGGCGTATTTTGGGTTTGAAGGGAAATGATTGGTAAGTTGAGAAAATAATAGGGAGGCGATCAAAGGTAGCACTTGCTACTAACTGACACATAATAAATAAATAAAATAGTACTGACCGGCCTGCAATAGTATCTTCTGCGAGTCCGAATCGTGGCGTACCGTTAGGAGTTGGTCCGCGACTAGCGCTCGGCGGCGGAAATCATGCGGGCGGTGAGGAACGGCAAGGCGCACGTCCCCACACAAAATGTTTACTAGAGCTTTTTATTCTATGTATAATTTTTGCTCAATCCGTATCTGCGGAAGCCTGCACATATGATTTTATCCCTGATTGCGTACATCTATGGACATCTATGGACAAAGATTTGAATCGTTCGAAAAAAAAAACTCTCCTTGTAATTTTACTCGTCGCGCTCGTAGCTTTGCCAACCGACTAAGAACTCGACATTTAGGCTGCTGGGGCCAAGCACAGAAATGCCTAGAAATGGCCTGCTGGACAACGAAATGCCCATGAATTTTGTCTCTGCGCTTTATTAGATCTTTGGACGTACGATTGCTTTCTTCCTTTCTTCAGTTGACGTGCAGGAAAAGTTACTCGACAGTGGGACCCCTGTTCTTCCTCCGATAGACAACACTCGACACTACTTTGGCACGGTGAGTTACTGACCAAATAATTGAAATATTTTCGTGAAACGTCTTGTCGTAATGTGATGGGGATGATTGGTCCCATTGAATCCGTTCTAACGCACTCACTCTGATTCTGTTTTAACTATGGTGGTCGAAGTACCTTCTGTAGGCACTAATTTTTGTTGTGCGAAGACTCTTTCATCAATTTCTATGCCCATTTAGGCCTATTTGGGGCTTCGTGGTATAGAACGAATGTGGTCACCAAATTTCGCAACTCTTTCTAGCCTTCAAGACCTTCAAGCTCGAAAAAAATTGGCCCTTTCCTCGTGCGACCCCATTGCACACCCTCAAAATTGTATGCTTGAATCACGAATATGTCCCCGAGATTACGGCATATGCTAGAATCAATCGTCACACTAAATATGGATGCACGATTCGAGCGTACGCCTTGTATAACGTTAAATGTGTATTCTTGACCCAAGCATTTCGACATTCTCGGGGACTAATTCTTGATTCAAGCATACTATTTTGGGGGTGTACAGTGACAGACGAACGTTTCGAACGCGCGTTGGGTCCGAAGACCTACCTATTTGCTGCGCACCGACTGACGGACCAGGGGTCCACAACTCAGCCCCTAAGTGTACAATGATTGTGTTGATTGTGTATGATCAACTTCAAATTGCTAGCTTGTTTACAAACTCTACATTTCTATTAGACAATTTTGTATACATACAATACAATCCGTCATACAATCCGTCCCACAACTATCTATAAATTGTATCTCAGTTGTTTTGTTTAAAAACGAAACATTTAATGGGACAAAATTGTCCCATGACATTTAGTGTGCGCGTCCCTCGCTGACGAAACTCTGCGAATATTGTGATTCACACCCCAACTCAGTTATCCTGCGGTTGTTCGGCGTGCATGCAGCGTTTATTGTCACGAGGTTCTTCCACCACCAGGCCGCCGTCGTCACTGAGCACGGGTACCCGGTGGAGGAATACAAGGTTAACACTACGGACGGCTATGTGATCACCATATTCCGTATCCCGCCGTCCCAGGCGTGCCTGCAACCCAACAAAACCGTGCGGGCCGTATTCATAATGCACGGTCTCCTGTCGTCATCTACAGACTGGTGCGCCCCGCCAGCGAACAGAGCGATCCGTACGTAACGCCCATGCATGTTACGTTTTTAAGCAAAACGCGACATTGGCCCAATTAGTAACGTAAAGGTGGGACAATTTGTAGCATACGAGGTATGATTTGTCCCATAATTATGCTACCAATTGTATCTAAGTCGTGTTTTGCTTGAAAACGAAACATTTTACGGGAGTGTGCAAGTCGAAGAAAACTCAAATTTAGACCACGTATTTCATTCAAAATACCGGAGTCAAACTCGCCTCGAGGGCGCAGCTCTAGCAGTATCTTAGATAACCCCAGGTGGTGTAAAATTTAAAATTCGCCGGTTTGACGAGGTAGGTGTATGCATCGTGTGGAGGGGCGGACCAGAGACTTGAGTGGGTTAGGCTAGGTTGGGAAAGGTGGGACTTGATCGGTATAATTTTTTTCAGTCCATAATAGCGCTGTAATAAGCGCAATCTCTCGTAGTGGCGTCGTACAATCTTAGTGTTGAGTCCGTAATAGTAGCGTAATTGACGTATTGTTCGTACTAGTATGGAGTATTCGGGATTCGGGACAACATTTTGGAGAGTGGAAACCCCGGAAAATCAACGAAAGCGTGATTGAACCGCCTGTACTGACTGTGAAGCCTTTTTACGCAGCGTACCTGCTCTCAAATTGCTGTTACGACGTATGGCTGGGAAACGCCAGAGGAACTACGGAATCCCGCGACGCCGGCAAGTACAGTCCTGATGACGGGCGCTACTGGGACTTTACCTGGCACGAGATAGGCGTGTACGATGTTCCTGCCTCCATAGACTTCATCCTTAATTTCACCAAACAGCCCAACTTGCATTACGTGGGGCACTCACAGGTAAGTTTTTTGCCACTGTTATAACCATTGAGGGAAGAATCACTATATCAGTGCAAGTACTTAGGCCTAGCGCTATGTGGTGGCAGGTGCAGGTGTGCAGTAACGGGCAGATGAGTACTTATGGACGTGTGGCCTCGGACGTTGAGCGCACCCAGCCGCGGGCCGGCCCAACACCTCCCTCTTTTTTACGAGAGGTGAATTACAGAACCAGAATTTAGAATTTTTTTACGTCAGACGGCCTGAGGGCAGTCTATAAATGCTTAACCTGATACAGAAGTCCGGATAGAACGTAAAATTGGGTACATTTCTATGACTTCTAGGACAGGATTCCTTACGTACACAGGATTTAATAAGTGATTACCCCCTTCCCCTTTTACCAATGGAAAAACCGAACTCGGCGTGAATTTTGCTCCTGTTGTTGCTGACCTTGTTTTAAAAATACTTCATCCTAGAGATAAGGCCATCCGCTCCGGGTTTGACGAAGTGTTTGATGAAATGTAATACATTATGCCAGAGAATAGCGATTGACTATTTGATGTTTTGGCAATCTTTTCTTCTAGGGTTCACTTGTCTATTTCGTTATGGCTAGTGAAGTTCCTGGCAGCATGGACAAGATTAGGTCAGCCCATCTTTTGGCACCTAGTGTGTACATGAAGTGTATCAAATCCGCCGCATTACGTTTGGGGTCCATTGAGCTGACTCCAGTGTGGGTAAGTCGTACGAGCATTTGCCTAAAGCCCCAGTCAACTAGCTTATCACGCAAGATATCAAGTTAATTCACATTCCAGGTTGTGAATGGCAAGGATTTACTTTTATATTGTTTTTCGTGATCCTATCTCAAGTATCCTTTAAAGGGGCCATGCCTGAGATCCTAAAAAGCGGCGCGGTTTGGACAAGGACGCCTTTCCTGTCATCCTTGATATGACTGTTCTTGCGCAAATGCAATGCTTAGCTATCTTTTTCTAATGCAGCTGGTCATCTACCGCACACCCATTTTCGGGTCTTCGCCTACACATTATCTAGTGTGGTCATGCATTAGCCCCAGTCTGGTACCGATGCATCAGCGACACGGTGGCCTACAACCACGCATAAACTAATGATAGACCACGCAGTGTTGCGTCGTCACTGACGTGTTATTTACCAGTGTGCAGTCGCGCATTTGGTTCTCCAGGGTAGCGACGTACCTGTCACGTCAGCTTACCACGATCTCTTTTTCCAGAGGGTCGCCCAGCTGCTTAACAACCGCGCGCTGCTGGAGATACTACCGCACAGCCTTCCACTTGTCTTGTTCGGTGACACATTCTGCTCCTACAGAACGCCCATAACGCAGCAAGCGTGCTTTCTTCTCATAGATTTGATTGGAGGGTCGAACCCGAAGCAGCGGGACACGGTATGGTTGCTGTGCACGCACACGCAATGCACGTTACTTTAATTGAGGCTGGCTATCACCTCGTCCTGTTCCTGAAACGATCGTTGGGAAATTTGAACGCGAAGTATGTCCAAATTAGTCTTAGACGCGTCGAAAGATCTTAAGTCAGAATGACTTTTTTCCTTATCTCCTGGCCGCAAAGATTGACCTTTTCGATATTGAGACTTTTTAGACAGCATTATTCTTGAATTAACAAAAAGACACCAATGATGTTCATGGTTTCCTCTCTCCAGGCAAGGCTGAGTGATTACATGGCCAACTTTCCTGGGGGATCTGCACTCAAGCAGCTGGCTCACTTTGGCCAGCTGATACACGCGTCGTCTGAAGTCTTCCGGAAGTTTGACTACGGGTCGGTCGAGAACATGAAACGTTACAATGCCACGGTGCCCCCAGAATACAACGTCAGCCGTGCCGGAACGAGCAACCTTACGCTGGTGTACGGACTCAACGACTTCCTGGCTGTCCAATCGGTAGGAACTTGTGACTCGTTTGTGACCGCTTAAATATACCTTCAGCGCAATGCACTTTATATCTGACAAAATGCTGCCTTTCGTGCTCTCCGAGAACATTTGCCATGCAACCAATGTTTGTTCTGCTTGTTACATAGAATGTGGACAAACTTCACCGCCTGAACCCCAGCAGCAAGGTCGTCGTGGTTCCTGACGCCATGTGGAACCATTTTGACTTCATCATCGGTCTAGGCGTGAAGGAGAATGTTAATGACGATGTTATCGCGAGAATTAAGGATTTCGACGCTCGCAATCCGTGATGAGCGTCGATTATGCAATCGGGGTTGTGGATCAAGTTTCGACTCGTAGTTCAATTCAGGTTGAGAATATTAGTGTCGCGCAGCAAGCCGCTACCGTGTATGTGAAAGACGTTTCTTTTACTCCACTGCCATGCGCGTAATGTGGCAAGCGTGATGAAAGTCTTGGGTAAACAGCGCGTGATTTCAATTTGCCGAAGTGGAAGTGCCATTAAAACCAGGAGGGCAGACCAGTCCGCAATACTCGCGAACTGTCATAAGTCATACTGTATACTCGACGGCTTCGAAAGGATTAAAGGCAAACATTTCGTAAGATTTATTACAAGTACACAAGGATATTATAATATTAAATCAAGCACAATATTGTAGTGGAGAGCAATGGGAGTCATCCTCAATATCAAGAAACACACGTCAGAAAAGTGAGATGTTGCGTGCTGATTTGAGCCTCGAATGAACTTGATTTTCGGACTTATCTGAAACTTTTTCAAAAAGAAATAAAAATATTTCGAATGTCTGTAACGTACACTTATTTTGAACTCCTATGTTATTATTTTTGACGCATAAAATCATATTCCACACATCACCAGATTGGGACAACTCACAGGATAAATTTAAAACAAATTTCAACCGAGGGGTGACCCACTGCCTGAAAACGTGTACAACTGATTGAAGAATGTGCTGAATGTATGAGAATGTTCTGCCGTCGAGTGTAAAAGATTGTCGAGAATGTTAGGAGAATGTGATAGATTGTTGTAGATAAACGGTAAGGAATGTATGAGAATGTAACAGATTGTTGTAAGATTGAAAAGGAATGTGAATGAATGTGTGATGGGATGCAAGAGTGCCTGAGAATGTCAGGGAATGTAGGAGAATGTGACGGAATGAATAATAATGCGAAGGAGTTTATGAGAATGTATGAGATTGTGAAGGATTGTGTGAGAATGTTTGAATTTGTTTACAGGTTTTCACGAGCTTTGTTCGTGAATGTGTTAAGAATGTGCAAGAATGTTGGAAAATTTGTGGCGATTGTGGAAGAATGTAAGAGAATGCCGTGGATTGTGACCGAATGTTTAGGATTGTGGGAGAATTTGGGGAATGTGAGTGAGATTTTTGGGAGTTGGGCCTCCAGGTGTACAATGAATGTGGGTAGCGGGTCACCCCTCGATTTCAACTGACGTGAAGTTGTCACATGGCACAAATTCATCTCCCATGGACATTCACTTTCCGCATTACAGTGAGACCACACTTAAACTGACGCACGGTTCTACACAGTGCTGTCCCTAAGTTGTGATCTCCACCTTGCTGTTGCTGTTGTGTGGTGCTTTTGGGGTGACTACCAAACATATCGTAATTCTGGGTTCCCCGGTAGGATGTTTCCAAAAAAAATCAAATTTTGGTCAAACAGGGTTCACTTAATACCACTTGGTCTTGAATGCACACATACCAAATTTGAACGTAATCGGACAACGTTTACCCGCATTGTTAAAAAAAAAGTCTAGGAAATCACCAAGGTTCAATTGGTAATTTTTTTTCCGACAGTCCTTTGTGAATTTCCAGAGAACCTTCGGGAATTCGAAGGATAAAATCCCTTGTCACAGGGAGAGTATGCGTTACTGTGAGGTATGATATTGTGGCTATGGAGGAAGACCATGTGTCCTCTATTAAATGCACTTAAAATTTTTGCTCTCAGCAGAGCGAATGCCAATATGTCGTGTGTTGGAAAAAAACGAAGGATCAGTTGGAAAAAAGTTTCCGGAGGACGTCACGAATTCGCAATATATTTTTAACAGTGCGGTTCGCACGGGCTCTGAAAGACCAGCAGTCATGTGCCAAGCGCTGCTTCCACCTCCTTGTCCCCGCTCTGCCCCGCGGCCCATGGTGGCCGGTTTTATCTCATCACATCGGGTGTCTGACAGCCCCTGGTTCAACGCGAGGCACAACACCAGAGACCTCTCCAAACATATCGTACGAATTGTCATCGGTTTGAACATGCCGTGAAATCAACTATTGCAATTGGTGGCACTTCGCCCTGATGCGTGGGCATGGAAGAATAATGAGTTAGCGTCCACCTCTACCTCTCCATGCACTTTACGAACCACATCTCGTACACGGAAACTGTCAAAATAGGAGAAACCGCCTGGAAGGTAGGCATTCGCTGCACTTCCGTGCCCAAGTTGCCTATTCTCCAGGCGGAATTGCCTATGCTCCAGGCGCTCGATACTGTTTTCCTCCATTTTCCTGCCCAAAAGAAGATGCACAAAGTGCATGGAGAGGTTATGATGGACGCTAACACACACTAAATGTTAATGTACTTTTTTGTACATTGCAATGTACCGATCTGAGTGTGGTGAGTGGCTGAGCTAGCAGTTGGCAGCACTGCCCGCTAGCCAGGAAAGGGAGTTGGTACCCCTGGGGGGAAGTCGGAAGTGACGTCAGGGTCACGTGATGTTTCTTTAAAATAAAGTCATCAGTCTCATCCCGACAACCGTGGTGTCGAGTACCATTATTTAATCCCTAAACATCCCCTCTACTAAGACCAAGCACGGAACATGGCGCAGTCGTAATGGATAATCGGATCGCGTGAAGAGAAATCTGAAGACTTCCAGAAAAATAGAAGGAAAATCAAATTAGTGAAGTGTGTGCGCGTGTGAGCGTCGGGAAGGAACAGTGATTTTGTGTGGAACATTCGCCTACGAGGCGTGTAAAGAAGATGGCTGACAAGATGGGAATGGTGAGCCGGCCTGGGCCAGTGAATCTGAAGTCAGGAAACATTCAACAGAATTGGACGACCTTCGAACAACAATTTGAATTTTTCCTGCTGGCGATGGGCCAGGACAAGGCGGATACAAAAGTGAAATGTGCTCTCCTCGGGGGGGGGGGGGGGGGGGGGAGGCAGGACTAGATGCCCTAGAGGTATACAACAGCTTTAAGGATAAACTAATAACAATGGGCAAGGACGCAAATGGGGCGATCGTCGTAGAGAAAGACGAGTCGTTAGACTATGTCAAGGTGATCGCAGAGTTCGACCAATACCGACAAGAAAAGAAGTGTGTTATTGGATGCAGGGAAAAATTTAACTCCCGAAATCAAAAACAAAACGAGCCATTTGCTACATGGCTCACTGATCTGAGGAATTTAGTTAAGGAATGTGAGTGTGATCCAATCGCAGACAGCATGTTGAACGATCGCATCATTTGGGGGACCCACGAGAAAAAATAGAAAGAAAGTCTACGGGCCAAATCAACATGCTCACTGCAAGAAATTATACATATCCACAAGGCGGTAGAAGGGCAGGCCCCAGTGGAAGCCACCCTGAAGTGAATGACGTAGACTCACTGCAGAGACACAATCACTCACGGTATCCTAAGCGGGTCACTGGGAGAGGGGGCACCCAGAGGGGAAGGCCCACTCTATACGCTAGGGGTGGCTTCCAGAGGGGCAGGGCCGGACCACACTCAAGACCTGCTGCCCCAGAAGAGCAAAAGTACAAGTGCAGAAAGTGTGCCAAGTGGCACTCTGCGGCAAAGTGCCCAGTCTATGGTGCAGCGTGCCACAACTGTGGTGGTCTACATAATTGGACAAGGGTGTGCACGAAGCCACCCCAAGAAGACACACCGAGGCCCAAGGCATCCAGGCATTCAAGGCACTCTGTACAGGTCCAGGATGACGTCACCATGGAGGAGGAAGACAGTCTTCGAGAAGGAAGCTGGACACCTAAGAAGGTGGGGTATGTACACTCACTAACTGTATATGAAAGTGGAGTAATTGCCTGTGGTGAACCAGTCCGTCCTAGAAGAGAATATACTGATGTTGTAAAACTTCAAAATGAATGGCTAGTAAGGTTTAAGCTAGACACAGGGTCTGAGGTGAACGTAATCCCATTGGAGGTTTTCAATCACATCAATAACAATTATGAAGTAAGGTCCACGGACACACTTTTGAAATCATTCGGTGGAGTGATCACTGCTCCAAAAGGGGTAGTAATGTTGAAGGTTGAAACCATTTTTGGTCACAGCCTCCCTTGTGCCTTCTACATATCATCCAATGATCCCAGGCCAATACTTGGTATTGAACCATGCCATGATCTGTATCTGGTGAGAAGGGTCGAACACCCCATAAAAACGGTTTATTCCGTGGGGGTGGTTCAAAACCCCATGCTGCCTGAAAGTAGGGATGAGTTTATGAAACTTTACCAAACCTTATTTGAAGGGCTAGGTGAGTTTAAACAGGTAGTCAAAATAAACATTGACCCGTCTGTCCAGCCTTGCATGTGCCCTCCGAGAAGGTACCATTTCTCAATAATTAGCAGATTAAAAGTTAAGCTTGATGATTTGGAAATTAAGGGGCATTGTTACTTAAGTAACAGATGAAATACCCAAATTTGTCAGTAATCTGGTCATCAGAGAAAAACCTAATGGAGATCTGAGGCTCTGCCTGGATCCAGAAACATTAAATAAAGCCATTGTGAGACAAAAGTATGCAATTCGCACTGCAGATGAGCTGCTTTGGAAAATGAAAGACAAATCGGTCTTCTGCCTTCTGGATCTCAGGGATGGCAGGGAATCAAGCTTATTGTGCACATTCTCCACTCCTCATGGCTTGTACCGCTTTCTAAAAATGCCCTTTGGCATCAGCTGTGCCCCTGAGATGTTCCAAATCTTGAATGAACAGGCGTTTCAGGGAACTGGTGCTGAGTACTATTTTGATGATCTCATAGTAGGTGGGAAAGATGAGGCGGAACATGATGCCATTTTAATCAGAGTTATGAAAAGGGCAAGGGAGGAAAATATCCGTTTTAATGACAAACTACAGTATGGAAAGAAAGAAGTAAAATTTATGGGACGGTACTTGTCAAAAAATCAGATCAAAGTGGATCCAGAGAGGGTCAGGGCATTAACTGCATTAGCTGAGCCAGACAGTAAAAAGAAACTGCTTAGTTATCTGAGTATGTTTCATCATCTGAGGAGGCATATCCCTCAAATGGCCACTCTTGCAGCCCCCCTCTATCAATTGCTTTCTAATACCGTATGATTTCAGTGGTTCCCCATACATTCTAAGGCTTTCCAAGCTTTAAAAGAAAGTATCAGTAAAGCACCAGCGTTGGCTACATTTGATCCAAAGAAGCCTATAACAAGGTAGGCGTACGCCAGACCGCGTCGTGGCGTAACAGGCTTCGCTCATCGCGAATCATTGTTCCGCCACTCCACGCCTGGCGCACGCCTACCTTGGCCTGCCGGCGGCTGCCACCCGCCGAGTAGGACCCTGCGGGGCGAGTCAGTGGGACGCCCTGCGGGCGTCACTCTCTCCGCACGGTCGCAACCACGCTCATGTTCTGCCTTCCGAACGTATCTTACATCAGCCTATTCTTAACAATGCCGCTCAACCAGTCCTAACCTACCCTTACCTGCCCGAGCCTAGCCTACCCAGGCCCCTACTAACCTAACCTAACCGAGCGTAACCCACTCGCGTCACTGATCCGCCCCTCCACGACAGGCGCATGGCGCATACTGACTTTACCCAACCGGCGGATTTATAATTTTGGTCCACACGTGAAAATTATCTAAGAAACCGCTTGGGCTGCGGTGCCCCTGAGGGGAGGTTGACTCTGGTATGATGCAAGAAAGATGTGGTCCAAATTTGAGCTTTCTACGTCAAACCGTTCTCGAGAAATCGCGGACAAACAAACAGACAGAGAGACAGACAAAACATTTTTGACCCAGTCGGTCCAGGGCTTCGCTATCGCTCAGCCAATAATTCAGGCTGATGCCAGTCAGTATGGGCTGGGCAGTTGTCTGTTGCAAGTGGGACAACCAGTAGAATTTGATTTCAGATTGCTGACTGCTACTGAGCAAAATTACGCTCAAATGGCTTTGGCCTATGCCGCTGCCAAGTATGAAAAGTTTATTTGGGGGATGCCAGATGTAACTTTTCATACTGATCACCAGCCACTGGTGGCCATTTTCAAAAAAACCGTCCTTAAAATAACAAACTCCAGGTTGAAAAGACTACGCCTAAAAATGTTACATATTCAACCTAAAGTTGAATACCTGCCTGGTAAATTCATGCACATTGCAGACCTTTTGTCACGTCAGACGCTTCAGGATCCTGTCCAGGATGACCCTGACATGACTGAAGTGGTCCATGAAGTGACAAAATGCATTCCTATGTCCCATGACATAAAGTGTGACATCCAGAGAGAGACTGCAAAAGATGCTGGATTGTGTGCAGTAATGCAGTACTACCAGGAAGGTTGGCCTGCTGACAGAAACAGAGTTTTGTTTGCGTTTCAGCTTAACATCACCAGCAGTAAGGTTGGGGGCCGCAACGATGTCACGTTTGCTGCTGGAACACAGACACTCAACCGCACCGTTTCCTCTTCGCTCCTTATTGGACGCGCGGGCGTGACCATCGATTCGGGCTGCGCGTTCTTTCCGTTCTCCAGTAAGGCGTTAGTGCATTGATTCGTCCTGTCGGGGGCTCGTCGTCAGTCGTCCGGGGACCGTTCCATAATCCACAAGCGCTAAACGAGTCATACTGACTTGATCAAGTAGCAACCTTGCATTACCGTCAGGTAATTCGGTCCATAGCACCCTAGATTACGTGCATACCAGCACGGATTACCCCAACAGTGTCCGCGCTCGATCGCCTTAAATTCCCCTTGGTACTAATCACTCAACACTTCCACGATAGAAAGCGAGGGAGTACTATCAGTGAATTAAGTTTTGACCCACCCCTGGGGCGCTACTCCACGCTCGAGGTCGTGGAGAGGTGCTGCCCTCTAGGAGGCCTACTCACGCATACCCAAATATGGCGGCATCAGCCACCGGCAACGTGTTTCCCCTTGGCCCCAGAAAGCCAGGGAGCAATACATAATACGCGGGCGTAGAAAAATATTAAAAATAATGCAGAACAGCTATTTTTACATGGAGACCCGCTAATTACGTTGCCACACGGAGATGCGAGTGGATTCGTAAATGAGTAAGGTTAGTCGCCTATAGCAGACAACGTTGGGTCACCCGCGATTTCTCATACTGCGCGCGAAAACCAAGCCAATTTGAAATAGCCCATCATAAAAGACGAGGTTTTCAAGTTATACATTATGAAAACCCAGATAAATTCGAAAATATGAGAAGACCACGGCCCCTTCGAAGCCGCAGCCGACGAATAAATCGAAAGCACTATTTGTAGCCGTGTGCAGAATTAAAGTTTTACGAATAACGTTATTGCTCTTCAGCGTATTTTACGTTGAGATACAATTAACGTTATATATGTTAGCGTCTGATTAACGTTATTGCTCTAACGGTATCTTAACGTTACATGTTCGTTATTTTTTCCAATAAAATAAACTGCAGCCGGCACTGCCACGTTGCCAGATGATCCCACAGCCTCTATCCCGTTAACGCCCCCTCCCTTTCTACTGCACCCTCCTCTCCTACCATGTTGCCACGTTTCGTGAGCCCGAGCCGAGCTGTGGCTATACGGTTTCTCCGGTCTACCATTCTCGCCTCCCCCCCCCCCCCCTTCTCCCTCCAAGCAGAAATGTAAAATGAACGCAGGACAGAGTGGAACCGAACCCGCGCCAGTCGCGCAACACGGGAAAACGCCCCTAACGACTGGGCCACCGCGCCGCTCGGTCGACGCTTTCCTTTCATACTAACGGTCTCTGCCGCCGGAATACGACGGCCGCTGTCGATGGTTCGCAGCTACGCTGCGCCACGGCACCGGGATCGTCACCTCTGTTGCAGATAGCAACGGCCCGGCGCTGGCGCCCAAGCTCCGCTATGACTCCGGGCGGCCAGAGGTGACCGCGAGCAGGCCTGATGGCGCAGTGGATAACGTCGTGGATTCCGCAGCGCTCGCCGGTACCACATGCGGGTTCGAATCCCCTCCGCTTCCCTCTCGTTTTGCTTTTCTTCACTGATGGAGACAGAGTGTCCATTAATCTGTTCAGACGGGCACGACCAAGTAGGCGCAGCATGGCTCGGGAGTCAAGAACTGTGGCAACGCGTTGAGTGAGGAAAGGGGGAGGGGGAGGCTAAGGGTATGGGCAGACGGTCATCTGGCAACGCTGTGGGTCCCTGCCTTTCGTTTTCTTTAAAAAAGTACATTTAACGTTAATTTTAAAGTTATAACGTTAACAACAATTTGAAGTTACGCAGTTTACCATTAAAGAGAACACGCTATATTGTGCTATTTTAACGTTAATGCTCATAACTTCAAATGGGCGGTAAGATATTTAACGTTAAATCGGTTACCCACCTGTAAAACGTTATTGGCCCTAACTCCAACCAATTAAATCGCCCTTTTTCGTGAAAATATTTACCGCACCCATACTTGAAAATTTAGGCACTGATAGATACTGTAACCCTAACGCATTTAGTGCTATTATTGTTATGACACCCTGATATTCTCCGTCAAAACCCATTTTTTTCGACTATAAAACCCGGCTACAATCACAGCCTTCGGTTCTTACGTCGTCTCTTGGTTTAGAGAAACCCTGGTTCGCAGCTCTAACTGCATTGTAGCCGGGTTCTACCAATGACTGACCACGCCTCGTGGGTGGTTCTTCTATAACACTATGGAACCGACCAAATCTCGCAAATAAAACCCGCCTACAAATGATTTATTAGGGACACTAGCGTCTGGGCTCTAAAAAGGAACCCGGGTCTACGACACTAAAAGAATTGTAGCCGGGTTTTGTCCGTAGAAAATGTGAGTGCTTGCATAGCGTGAGCAGTGCACGGCGAAACCCATTTTTTTTCGCCTGTAAAACCCGGCTACAATCTTTGCCTCTAGTTCCTACGTCGTCTCTTGGTTTAGAGAAACCCTGGTTTGCAGCTCTCACTATATTGTAGCCGGGTTCTACCAATGACGGGCCACGCCTGGTGGGTGGTTCTTCTGTGACACTATGTAACTGACCGAATTTCGCCAATAAAACCCGCCTACAAATAATTTTTTAGGTGCAGTAGTATATAGGCTCTCGAAAAGAACCCGTGTTTACGAGAAGTGAGCAATTGTATCCGGGTTTTGTCCGTACAAAATGTGAGTGCGTACATAGCGTGAGCAGTTCATGGCGAATCCCACTTTTTTGCGCCTATAAAACCCGGCAAGAATTATTGTCTAAGATTCTTACGTCGTCTCTTTGTTTTAAAAACCCGGGTTTGCATCTCTTACTGCATTGTAGCCGGGTTCTGCCAATGACAGACCACGCCTCGTGGGTGGTTCTTCTATAACACCATGGAACCGACCAAATTTCGCCAATAAAACCCGCCTACAAATGATTTATTAGGGACAGTGGCGTCTGGGCTCTAAAAAAGAACCCGGGTCTAAGACAATAAAAGAATTGTAGCCGTGTTTTGTCCGTAGAAAATGTGAGTGCTTGCATAGCGTGAGCAGTGCACGGCGAAACCCATTTTTTTTTTCGCCTGTAAAACCCGGCTACAATATTTGCCTCTAGTTCCTACGTCGTCTCTTGGTTTAGAGAAACCCTGGTTCGCAGCTCTAACTGCATTGTAGCCGGGTTCTACCAATGACTGACCACGCCTAGTGGGTGGTTTTTCTAGAACACTATGGAACCGACCAAATCTCGCAAATAAAACCCGCCTACAAATGATTTTTTAGGGACACTAGCGTCTGGGCTCTCAAAAAGAGCCGGATCTAAAACAATGAAAGAATTGTAGCCGGGTTTTGACGGAGAAAATGTGAGTGCGTGCATAGCGTGAGCCGTTCACAGCATAACCCGTTGTTTTCGGCCAGGAACCCGGCTACAATCACAGCCTTCGGTTCTTACGTCGTCTCCTGGTTTAGAGAAACCCTGGTTCGCAGCTCTAACTGCATTGTAGCCGGGTTCTACCAATGACTGACCACGCCTCGTGGGTGGTTCTTCTATAACACTATGGAACCGACCAAATCTCGCAAATAAAACCCGCCTACAAATGATTTATTAGGGACACTAGCGTCTGGGCCCCATTTTTTTCTCCTATAAAACCCGGCTACAATCATTGCCTTCGGTTCTCACGTCGTCTCTTGGTTAAAAAAATAAAAAACCTGGTTGGCAACTCTTACTGCATTGTAGCCGGAGTTTGGCGGAGAAAATGTGAGTGCGTGCACAGCGTGAGCAGTTCCCGGCGAAACAAATTTTTTTCGCTTGTAAAACCCGGCTACAAATAGTGCTTTTGATTTATACGTCGGCTGCGGCTTCTAAGCGGCCCTGGTCTTCTCATATTTTCGAATTGTAGCCGGGTTTTCGTAATGTATAACTTGAAAACCTCGTCTTTTATGATGTGCTATTTCAAATTGGCTTGGTTTTCGCGCGTAGTATGAGAAATCGCGGGTGACCCAACGTTGTCTGCTATGGGCGACCAACCTTACTCATTTACGAATCCACTCGCATCCCCGTGTGGCAACTTAATTAGCGGGTCTCCAGGTGAAAATAGCTCCCTGTTCTGCATTATTTTTACTATTTGTTTACGCCCGCGTATTATGTATTGCTCCCTGGCTATCTGGGGCCAAGGGGAAATACCTTGCCGGTGGCTGATGCCGCCATATTTGGGTATGCGTGAGTACGCCTCCTAGAGGGCAGCACCTCTCCACGACCTCGAGCGTGGAGTAGCGCCCCAGCGGTGGGTCGAAACTTAATTCACTGATAGTACGTGGCTCGACCATTCCCCATTTCCAGGAGGTGGCACCGGCTCACCTGATCCCAGCTGAGGGCAGTCCAGCCGCTAGCTGCAGGGGATTGCCGGGGGGCGACAACTGTCTACATTACCCTACATTGTACGAACCCCTAGCAGTAAAATAAGAAGAAACACGTGTGTGATAAAACCTCGATCCACTGACTGTGATGATGGTGATGTAAACATTTGTGATGAATCTAGTCTCCTTAGTCTTAGCCTGTCTCAGATAACTCTGGCCACTAGAGAGCACGCAAACCCTGCTGTACTTAGACTAAAAAAAAGGACCACTGTACCTCCTAGAAACAATCACAACCAAAAAAGGCCGTTCTTGTTGCAAGTCCAGAACAATACTCGGTTTAGTGTTCTCGATGTATGCACTCGGCACGAATGCAAAATGTGCTTGCCGTAGCCGAGAACTATGCGACTTCATCCGAGAACACGGTCCCGATAAACACCTCTCCGAAGTGTCCGGACCTCACTCAGTCTCGCCGCACACCAGTCGCCTCGATGGCTCAGTGGGTTCCGTGCCTGGACGGATGGCAAGTCGGATTCGGTTGTGGGTTCGATCCCCGTCGATGCGTAACCAGTTTCCCCAGCATAGTATCGCTGATACTATTAATGTACTGACGAATCTTGGGAATGAACTGTGGTCAGCAAGCACCACGGGAAAGACGGAGCCCATTTTTTTTTACGTAACTCACTAAGTGTTGTTGTGGAGCTAAGCGATCCAAACGCCTCATCCCACCCGAGTGTGAGCAGCGCGGCAGCGCGGGCGGTAGCGCACGTACCACTTGACGCGCGCGTCCGCACTGCAAATCCAAATGCATGACTTCACGCATTACTTACTGCATGGTCCCAGACCATGCAATTCCTAGTGCATGGTTTCCCACCACGCTTTAGGAAATGTGTGGCAGCAGGACCATGCATTAGGAAATGTGTGATTGCAGCACCACGCATTAGCCAATGTGTGGTGTCAGACCATGCATTAGGAAATGTTTGGTGTTCACCCCCCACAACACCACACATTAGCTACAGCCAGGCAGGCACCACACTTTAGCTAATGCATGGTATGCGACCACGCATTAGTAAGAGCGTGGTCTACAACCGTGCATAAGCTAATGTGTGGTCCCAGACTGTAAGTAATGCGTAAAGTCATGCATTTGGATTTGTAGTGCGAGGTTCGAGTCCCGGTCGCTTCCTCGGCTTTAAGAGGAAAACTCCAGAAAGTATGGTGAACGATCGCTGTAGGTGTGGCCACAAAGCGCGGTTCACAATTCCTAGCGTGGACCATCTGCACTGCAAATAAAAATGCATGACTTTACGCATTACTTGTTGTATGGTCTCAGGCCATGCATTTTTTGGTGCATGTCCTCACACCACGCTTTAGGTGATGCATCGTTGCAGAACCATGCATTAAGAAATTGCGTGGTAGCAGCACCACACAGTGGCTTATGTGTGGTGTAAGACCGTGCATTAGGTAATGTTTGGTGTACACCCCGACAACGCACATCAGCTACAGCCAGGTGGGGACCAAATGCATGGTACTTGACCACACATTAGTTACAGCGTTGTCGAGAACCGTGCATCAGTTAATGCGTGTTCTCAGACTATGCTTTAAGTGATTTGCCAAGTCGTGCATTTGGATTTGCAGTGTGTGGGCCTCGTCAAACTTGGATTTGGAGGAATGTTGTAACCCAGTTATATCATGTGCTCAAAAACGATGAAGCGTGAATGTGATGAGTGCAGCCTGGCTGTGGCTAGGTGAGCCGCAGTTCACCCAGTCAACATGACGCGCCTACCGCTGCTTGCTCTGCTGCTGCTGGCGTCGGACACCGACGGAATCAACAACGCCATTGTCGCGTCGCCGCGCTCCGCAGAAGGACCAGCCCTCAGCGCTGTCGATGAGGCCGCGCGCATGCTGCCACTGGTAGGCTGTTACGAGCGCGGAGGCGATACTGGCACGGCGGAAGACATCCAGCACTCTCAAAAAAGTATGCCTGATTCAAAGCTTATTGCAATGTTGCTCGAACCTATCGCCTCAATACCTTAATTCAAGGAGTCCGCGGCTTGTTCGTCGAGTAGAAAGATAGATTCGAGTATCGGGTGTTTGAATTTGCCGCGCTTGATCTTTGCATCCGCGTGCAGAACGCACTCTGCTGGTGGAAGTTAACACTGACGTTGTTGAATTTAAGAGCCGAGCCTGTGCACGGAAATAATTCAGTTCGAGAGTTCTACCAGGTGGATTTCTCTTTGAGATTTGAGTGGTTCTTTGAAAACGTCTAATGGTACTGAGTGCGTGACTCGAGGATTGAGACTTGAGTCAGTACAGCAGAAAATTGGTCGGCAAGTTTGCCTCCCTGTATCTTTTGTTGTAGTTTTCTGCTAGTCTCACGGCCCGTAGTTTTTGTTACCCCGACATTTGTGTGCGCGCAGTGAACAAAATCAAAATCTCTGGGCCAACGTCCTCTGCCGTTAAAGGAGCTAGGAATTGATTCCGCTTCTTGGAGATCCGTGGAGCTTTATCCAGTCACAGTAGGCCTGATTGGAAAACGGGTGCCCGTCACCGGATTCCGCCAGCCTGTTGCCCAGGCCGCCCCCTGTAATTCTTGTAACTCAACTGGTAAGGCAACCATCGCTTTAGTGGCGTCCCTGCAGCGTTGGGCCGCTTATTCTTTTTGCGTATCCAGATTCAGATACTAGCGTAAAGCCCCGAGATACTCTTTAAAAAATTGTATCTAAAAGATACTACCAAAGCGTCCTAGATACTTTCAAATACACTTTACTAGATAAGATGACTTAACATTTTTAGTATTTGCTCACTAGCAGTAACATGTTACTAGGAAACCTGTCATTTCTGGAGAATGTGAACTCTTGGTTGTTACCGAGATGGTGCGCCGCAGAAGTTATACATTGCATTGGAAAGTCTAAGTGTCTATGCTTAACGCATGCATGCTTTCAAAGACAATACATGATCAAAGACAAAATTGTCCCTTTCTTTACATAACAACTCTACGATCACCACATTGTCCACTTGTACCACATTGAGGAGCGTCCATACGGTCACGCTTGGGTTCGTAAGACTTGTCAGTGATCATCACTTAAAGATGGTCCGGACCACGACGGCTGTAGGTGACACCTTACCTCGTGGCCAGCACGAGTCCGCAAGGCACGCACCCCGCCCGCCTGTTCGTGTTCGGCGACTGCCGCTGGCTGCAGCCATTTGTGCGCCTGCTACCCCCGATCGCCTCCGTGACGATGGTGTCCGCGGACTCGGACTGGACCTACGGGCCGGTGCTGCTCGGTGTCGCAGCACCAACCGCCCTGGTCATGCTGGTGGCCGACACACCCGAGCAGCTGGTTGCCTCGTCCAAGCGGCTCACGGCGCTTCCCGAACTCACGCGAATGCTGTTCTGGACCGCGGCCTTCGACTACAGGGTAAGGAACACTGAGTAAGAACGTAGAATACACCTCCCATTCTAAAGCGTATGCTTGCGTAATATTCTTACTACTTTTGTGGATTCCTCTTGGGTGTGACCATCCATTGCCCTCCAGAGGGCTTTACAATGTCGTGCATACTAAGTCAATGTACCACGTATGCAATTCTGTACAATGCAACGTAGAGATCTGAGCATACATTGAAACCTACGACATTGAGCGTTAAAATGTATTTATTTGATCATTGTAACGTCCAACCGAGATCATTGTTCTTGTTACAGTTTGTGTGGCTCATACGGCCAAACCAATGACAATAAACTTGGCGTCTCTGGTGTTCTGTCCGGGCAGGAATTCGCTGCTGCCGCTAACCGGCTGTGGGCGCTGTGCGTGCGCGAGGCGCTCATCGCGACCACGTTTCCGGACGGCGTGTCGCGCGTGTTCGCGCTCGACAACTTCCGCTGTGGTCTGCAGGGCGCATCGGTGCGTACCGCACGGCAAAAAAAAAGTCGTGGAATCGAAGAGTACTTCCGTAACTCGAAGCGTCCAGTGGCCATTCGAAGGTATATTCGGGACTTCCAAGGGAAGACCTTGGATTCGAAGGGTTGACCCTGCGAATGAAGGGCGTGGTATGCGGAATTGTAAGGGGTATACCGCAGCAGAGAGTATCTACGCCGTGGGCGTTAGCCACCAGCCGACTTAAAAATTTGCAAGGCTTTGCTACGCTGATGATGTGTCACGACCATTTTGTAGGGTCAGCCGGCACAGATCACCACTGCGCGGCGGGAAGGGGCGTCCCCTCCCGCCGCGTGGAATGCACACTAAATTCTTATGTACAAATTCGTGCGTAAGTTACAGATGATTTTGAACACACGTAAGCTTATGCATAAAATTCCCAGACCTGAATATCTCGTGCGATGTTTAGAGACCTCGGTAGTGTTGAGATATCTCTGAGAGATCTCTTATTCTCTTCGGAGATCTGCCAACGCCGTCAGAGATCTCTCAACCTCATCAGAGATCTCTAATTACCTTCGGACACATGCCGAACATTTTACGAGATCTCGCATGAAAAACTACCGAGATCTCTGAACATCTTACGAGATATTTAGATCTGGGGATTTTATGCATAAACTTACGTACGTGCAAAATCGTCTGTAACTTAAGCATAAACTGTACATACGAATTTAGTATGTGGCTGCGCGGTGGTCCGACATAGAATCCTAAAGGGCCCAAATTTCACCGACCCTGAGAGTACTGTAACAGTCAAATCAGCTCGGCGTCCCTTATTTGCCGTAAACGTTCGTTCACTTTTGAATGGGACACATGTATGTTTCGCAATCAGGATTATTATTACCATTATTAAGAATATTCAGTAATAATAAGCATCTTTAAATGTTCGAAAGTGCAGGTGGATGAGCTGGACGTGTGGCCGATGGCCGGCACCGGCTGGGAGCGTTCCGCGGTGGTGGCGGACGCGCTGTTCCGGCCGCCGTGCTCCGCGTGGCGTCCGCTGCCGCCGGGAGAGGTGCCGGCCCTGATCCACTTCCGGGAGGACACCTCGCCCTGCATCAAGAAGATAGCCGTCTGGCTGCAGGACGCCAACGCGCGCCTCATTGCCGTCCTGTCGCGTACGCTGCCGTTCCAGGCGGTGGTCGAGTGCCCGGAGCGCGGCCAGACGGCCTTCATGCGCGCCGCCGACTGCCGCCTGGGCGCCTTCTTCAACTCGCGGCCGCTCCCTGTCTTCCTCTTCATGCACCAGGCGCTGGCCACGTTCCCGTGGGAGATGTCGGCGCTGGTGGTGGCCGTGCCGGCGCGCGCGGGCCCCCGCCGCGGCCTGCTGCACCCCCTCACCAGCGAGTTCAGCGGCGACGTGTGGATGGCCACGGCGGCCGTGCTGCTGGCGCAGTGGGCCGCCCTGCTGGCGCTGCTCCCCGTGGACCGCGACCAGGCGACGACGGGGCCGCGAGCCCCCGGCAGTAAGCGTTTAAATTGCGCGCCTAAAAATAATCTTCTGCCCCGTGACAAATTTTCAAATTTTTAGCTGTGGTGATAAAAATCTACCGTAGACATTAGCTCCTGTGCTAAAATGTTGAAGTTCCGGCCCAATGAACTTCGTGCTTCAGCTTCGTGGTCCAAATTTTTGCTATGGTTTTTTTTTTTTTTGCACGTGAAAGGAAAATATTTCGCTTTGGCTGTATCGGAAAATCAAAATGCCGTGGTGGCTGGGCGCCCAGGGGAGAGTGGGGCGCGGGGCGCGCACCTTCGCCCGTGATGGCACGAATACCTCGTTTTCATCGCACTGCACCCCTCCCCCTCTGCCGAAGACGCTTTCAGAGATTTCCAGACAAGCTTTGCTTTACAATATGATGGTGTACAACGCTGCGTTGTTTAGAAAGCTTTGGCGCTTAGTTAGAAATTTAATGAAACAATCGTTATAGGAATATCTGTGCCACTAACTTGTCGGTGACATCCAACCTTGTTCGAAAAATTTACTCCGAAATTGTTGTTATTACGTTTTATTTGAGTATCGCACGGAGAATATCTTTCACATACCTACATCCTTTCTATACCTTGTGTTCAAAAATTCCAAACATTTGTAGAAACTTGAAAATTTGTGTTGCCATTCGTTTGGAATATTTGCTAAAAAAATTTCTCCCAGTGCCCCCTCTCAATTCTGAATTTTTCGATGCAGCAAAATTGGCTTGTCTTGGCGATTTTTAGCCCGTCCCGACACGTATCGGTACGAGCTGGGCTTATAGTCTGATGCCGACTGTTCGTTCGGGCGGACGTGACGTGTGTGCGCAGACTTATCGTGGACGTAGGAAGTTCAAATTTGGAGGGTAGACTTCTTTTGTGGAGTAAACAAACGTACGGCGGTCGAAATTTTTAAATTTTGTCGCGTTTCTGCTTCATGCGGATTGTTTGATTCGTTGGGTTAGTGTTGGCCGCTGCGTGTGGTGCGCCTGCAAGGCGCACTCCGTAGCGAGTCGGGACGGGCTAAGGTTAGCGATTTTAATTGTTACAAAAATATGAACCACCGGACACATCTCGAGTGACTTCAGGCGGGGGCCGGAGGCCCCCACAAAAGCCCCTGTCGAACCGAGGTGCCGGTGGAGCGGAGCGGAACTGGCACCGAGGTTCGACGGTAGGACGGGCCAACTTGTTCTTGCTATAAGTATCGTCCCAAATAAATGCTGTAAGGGCAATACTTGGTTCAAGTATTGCCCGAAACCCATAATTGATGAGCTGCTTGTATCAAGCATAGTCGAGGTTTCTTGACCAAAACACTGGAGTGAAGCATACGGAATTGAGGGTGTTCAAGGTGTGCTGCTACCATCATCAAAGACTCTTTCTAATGAATTGCGCCTGGCAGGGAGGGGGCGGCTGGCGCACACGGGGCTGCAGGCGCTGGCGCCCCTGCTGGGCCAGTACCTCTCCCCGGGGGCGGGGCCCCGGCCGCACGCTGTGGTCATCAGCTGGTTCATGACGACCCTCGTCCTCACGGCCGCGTATCAGGTACGGCAAAGATATGGGGCGAGGCTCGATTCAGCCCACAGATCCGCGCAGAAGGTACTGCACGTGTACGCGTTTCAAGGCGACTAACAAATATTTCGACTAAATAGTACTGCAAAGCAAAACGCATAACTTTACGCAATACTTGGACGCATTAGATGTAGCTTATGCTCGGTTGTGACCAGCGACAGATGTAATGACCTCAAACCACTTACACACTCGTATTGCTCATCAACGTCAGTGGTACCCGCAGCCAATAATCTGGTGGCAGAATGGGAGCGCGGGGACGGTGGTGGGACCGCCCGGGAGGTAGGCAGCCCATCCGGCAGCGCTGCCATCCGGTCCGGATGGTCGGGTGGGCGCCGGCGGATGGTGGTTCCGTCGGGTCCAGGCGTGGTGAACAGACGTGGTGCGAGTGCGGCCGAGACACGCCGGGTCCGTTCGGAACCACCTGTTGAGATTTGGTCTGCGTCTGCGTTCCCCGTTCCCATTTATACGGTGGCGGTGGACGGCGACAGCTTTGAGCTCCTTGGTTAGGCCCAAGCCGTCGGACTTGGACTGCATATGGGTTTCATGTCTAAAGGTCAGGTCATCTGACAACATGTTTTACTATTTCTGTCATTCTAGGTAAGCTACTGGCAAGATGGTAAGATGACCTTGCCCTTTCGGCATGGAAGTCATCTGCAGCCCTATTTGACGTTGCAAAAGTCTAGCTTCTATTGTAAACTATAGAAAGAGGGTTCTTTCTTTGCAGTGTTCTTAACATTTTATCGAGTCTGACAAAAGTGTATCCAGTGACGAATTTTGCATTTACCGATTTCCGATTAAGTTGCTTTAATATATGACACTGCAGCAGGGTGGTTCTTACCAGTCAAGACGGGAAGTTTTCGAACAGTCCTCGTCTCTTGTTTTTGATCGAGGCCCGAGTTTCACTCGAATAAAAATAGAAGTTAGAGACAAACTATATTTGTTTGCAATTGCACGCCCCTGAAATCCGAAGGGAATGGGGCATCTGGGAATAAAGAATTGACCAATGAAGTAACTAATCGAGAAAATAGAGTGTAGTCGCAATTCTATGGCTGGGGTCTGAAACTCGATGGAGCGCACTGACCGGGTGTGCAACCAACCATAGCAACACAGACGGCATCGTCTATCCACCTTTCTCTCCATTTCGCACGCCCGCATCAATTTTTTCCCAACACAGTAACGTAATTATGGATAAACATGTTTGTACACAAGCCATTATGTACAAATAAGTGCATAATTACGTACAATTTCGTACATAATTATGTACAAATTCGGCTTGTGTACAATTTTGTACATAATTACGTACAAATTCGTACGTTTACTATGTGCGTTTTTACACATACATAATTATGTACAAAAACATTTCGTACACCCATCCGTAGAAATTCATACATAATTGGCTGAGCGATAGCGAAGCCCTGGACCGACTAGGTCAAAAATGTTTTGTCTGTCTGTTTGTCCGCGCGATTTCTCGAGAACGGTTCGACGTAGAAAGCTCAAATTTGGACCGCATCTTTCTTGCATCATACCAGAGTAACCTCCCCTCAGGGGCTTAAGCGGTTTCTAAGATAATTTTTAAAAGTGGTCTAAAATTTAAAATTCGCCGGTTGGGTGAGGTCGGTATGCGCCACGCGCCTGTCAGGAAGGGGCGGATAGGTGACTCAAGTGGGCTACGCTCGGTTAGGTTAGTGGGGGCCTGGTTAAGTTTGGCTCGGGCAGGTAAGGGTAGGTTCGGACTGGTTGAGTGGCATTGATAACGAAAGGGTGATGCAAGATACGTTCGGAAGTGAGAACATGAGCGCGATTGCGACCGTGCGGAAAGAGTGACGCCCACAGGGCGTCCTGCCGACTGGCCCCGCAGGGTCCTCAGGTGACAGCCGCCGGCAGGCCAAGGATGCTTTAAAACGTACGTAATTATGTACAAAATTGTACACAGTAATTTAGTGTGGAAACTTCTGGAATATCTGGAAATATCTCGTTTTTAGCCCGTCCCGACACGTTTCGGTAGAAACGTACAGGAGCCGGGCTTATAGTCTGATGCCGACTGTTTGTTCGTTCGTTCGGACGTCTGTTCGCTGACTTATCGTTTACACAGAAACTTCAAATTTGGAGGATAGACTCCTTTTATGGCGTATATAAACGTACGGTGGCAACAATTTTCAAATTTTATCGCGTTTCTGTTTTACGAGAATTGTTTGATTTGTTAGGTTAGGGTTGGCCGCTGCGTGTGGTGCGCCTGCAAGGCGCACTCCGCCGCGTGTCGGGGCGGGCTGAGGTTAGCGATTTTAATCGTTACAAAAATATGTACCAGCAGACACATCCCGGATGACTCAGGGCGGGGGCCGGAGGCCCCCTCGAACGCCGCCGGCAGGCCAAGCTGGCCAAGTCCCCCTGTCGAACCGAGGTGCCGGTGAAGCGGAGCGGAACCGGTACCGAGGTTCGACGGAGGGACGGGCCAGCTTGTTATTCAAAACTTTGAAAGTTTCCGAAAATTTTAAATCTGTAGACTTATTTGATGCAGCAGTAGCACCTCTGGGGCGGGCACTGGTAGGCAGATGCCCGCGGCCCTCGGCGAGCTGCTCGTAGCTCGCGTGCCGCGACTTTAAGACACCCGTTCTTCTGTCAGTGTCATCAGCGTGCAGGACACGATGGGGAGGGGATGAAACATTGACCCAGTACCGTAGTTTTTGACAGCCCCAACCAACCCGAATGTATGGAGATAGATAACAACGTTAACAGCGCCCATGCAGAAGGCGACTAGGCAACAGTGAAAAAAATTGTGTCGTTTCAAACCGAAGATTGTTTGATTAATTGGGAACTGAAGACCCTCGTTTTAAGACCAATATTTTTACGAAGATTTCATTGTTTTTTAACGAAAATCGTAAGGAATTTGCAGATCACTTCCATAGTACAAAGGGCAATTGGCCTTAATTTTAGAGGCTAATGCTTCGATGCTTTCTTTCTAACTATGGCGAAGTCAATTTAGCTTATCACATATGCCTGATAACTAGATGCCGTACTTAGGAAATTTCGTTGTTTTAAGAAGTTTCCTTGATTACTTCAGTTTGTTCAAAAAGTCGTTTTAAAACGACAATCCCTTACAGTGAAAGGCTCACATTTGCACTGTTTGATGAAGGGCCAGCTACTGAGCAACCTTAACGTGGGCAGTCCGTTCAGCGAGATCGACAGCCTGGAGGAGCTGGTGCAGAGCGGGCTGACGGTGACGTACCTGGGCGCGGAGCACACCACCATGCTGGGCCTCTTCCCGAGCAGCGCGCACCGCCGCCTCCGGACGATCGGCGATGGCGACGTGACCGCCATGCTGAGGCCCGTGGCGGACTGGAGGAACGCGGCGCTGGTGCTGCGGGAGGACGCGCTGCCGTTCCTGCGGCCCTACCTGCAGCAGCCGGCCAGGCTGCACGTCTTCAGGTGCGGCGCCGCCAGCACCGCGCCCGGCCCGGCACCTTGCAATGTGACGGAGTGTCGGTTCCAAACGACCTTCATATGCAAAACTGAATTAATCAAGAAAACTTCGTGAAGTGACGAAATTACCGAAGTATCATATCAAGTCGTACGTGTGCAGCTAGAACACCTTTGTCATATTTGGGCTGAGACTCAGAAACCATCCATGCGTCCTAAGAACAAAGCTACAAGTCCTACGCTCCGGATTAACACAGCGCGATGTCCGGCGGTCCGCTTGAACAAAGTCAAATGCGAAGTCACATGCAGCTCCGATGACTTCGCGCTTTGTACATCCGGGGCGTAGGACTTGTAGCTTTTTTCTTAGGACGCATCGCCATGTGGCTGCGTTTTTCAATGCCATTAAAGCCGCTTGTCCGCATTACTGAGAAAGTGATGCGCCGATTCTTCATATTTGTCGTTTCCAAACGAAGAAATCTTTAAAACATTCGTTAAGAAACGAAGGCCTTTCAGTTCTTCGTTTTGAAGCGACTGCATTTTTTTACAGTATAAAAGTATTTTAGCATGTGACATGAACGAATACTTCGTACACGCTAAATGCTTCTGTACAATTTTGTGCAGAAGTGCCCACGAATTTGTGCATACGCAGTTTACGTACAAATTCGTACGTTGTTGTGTACAATATTGTACGCAATTGCGAACAAATCTTGAAAATTGTACATAATTTACGTACGAGTTAGTACGTAAGCTGCGTATGCGTAAATTCGTACGCAATTCTGCACGAAATTGTACCGAAGAATTTAGTGTGTAACCTTGACAGTCACTTCACGATGTTCTCGTCACTCGACTTGCTCCATCTGTAGGCTGGCGGAGACGACGAGCCTTAGCACAGTGTTCGTCGCCAGCAAGGGCTCGCCGTTCGAGCGGCTGCTGGTCACCGTGCTGGGGCGGCTGCGCGCGGCGGGCATCCTCGACCACTGGACCACGGCGCGCCGCCAGGACCCGAGCCTGCAGGCCAGCGGTAATGCTCCAAACGCATCTTTTACACCCGTTCATAGAAGCATATTTGGTTACAACTAATGACACAGTGCCGTGCGAGCCTTCTCAATGGGTTCACTCTAGACCTGGAAAAAATGCCTGGAAAAGAATTGAGCTTGGGTAGGCCTAAAGATTTAACACCCCGTACTCTGCACTGAAAAAAATGACTTATTGCTGCTGTAGCTAATATATACTTCTTTTCCTAATCTTTTCATACCCGTAATACTTGCTTGAGTAAGCCAAAATTTTCGCTGAAGTACGTCAGCGTGCCCTGCAAAAGTATCCTGCGTCCACGTGCATAGTTTCAGAAAATTCTTATAGAGGGCCATAAGGGCAATGCTTAAAAGAAAAAAAAAGTCCAATCGGGTCAGACGATTAGGCAACTCCGTTTCACTTCGTGCCTAAAAAGGTCTAGTTCGGGGTGAGACGATAAGGCGACTCCGTTTCACTCCGTGCCTAAAAAAGCCGTACCTACTCTCCTGATGTTCAGATCCGCCTTCGTCTCGCCGTCCTTGTGACGTCATACGGGTCTGGTGGACGATGCCGTTTGGTGGCTCCATTCCCTAGGTTGTCTCCCACCCCTGCAAACACCGTTTGGACTGTTTGGAAAATTGCCGCGGCACGCGGAAAATGTGTGAAAAGTTGAGGCGAGGGGGAAAGGGGAGGCAGGTGCCGAATGTCCTCTGGGTGGTTCAAGCCTGTCTCATGGGGTATCTAACAAGATACTCTGATCCATAATGTCGCTCAAGTGGTGCCCACAAATGGAGAAAAACCACCAGGAGGAAACAGTTTTTTTTAATACCATACGCTGCAGCTCCATAAAATGAAAATGTCGGCTATGACAAAATTAGCTGATACGTGAGCGATAGCAAATTCTTTTCTTGTGTACAGAAGATGGCGCAGAGGGTCAGGACAGTCGGCGAGTTCTGGGCTGGGACGAGGTGCGGCCCGTGTTCGTACTGTTCGCCGCGGGTCTGGCCGCGGCCAGCGCCGCGCTCGCGGTGGAGGTTTCCGCGAAGACCGACGTCCGGGGCATTGTGTTCGCCGTCATGGCCCGGCTCCTGGTGGTGTTCATGGACCTCGTGTTTCTCATTCGCCGAAAGTAGTTGGCATATTCACGACAAAGAGGGTACTAAACGGTTGTGGAAAATTAAGCCAGTATTTAAAAAACACCGCATACATATAAATATCAGTTGCAAGGGCAATCGAGGAAGGACGCGTAACTAACATGTCGTTTTAAGAAAAATGCGAAAACATTCTGTATACAAATTCAAATTAAAAAATGCTTTTCAGATGGTTCGGGATTTTGTTTTTCCAAACCTTGTTATTCCCTTACTTAACACAGATAAAACTAAAAATACCAGGGCTGTAAGGGCCGTTCGCTAATTACGTAAGGACAATTTGTGCCATTTTTGACCCCTCTCTCTCCCCTATTTGTGAGGTGTAATAAGATTTCCCCCCCGCCCCTACTCTTATGTGAGATTTTTCCAAAACAATTCCTCACGGCCAAAAACAATGAATTTGTCAAAAAAAGAACGATTAAAGTAAAAATACGTCCTTTTATTATTTAATGAATTCGAAGCAAAACCGAAAACAATGGAATTACCAAAAACAGGACGCAGGGCGGTTCGGCTGCGCTGGCGGCGGGTGCACGGTTGTACAGCAGTAGTGTCGGCTGCACTGAACCTGTCGAGCCGGCCTACGCGGCCTATGTGTTCCGTATTCGTTCGGCGTACAGCAACGAAAGATTTTAAAAAAATAACCTCCCCCCGAGGCCCTCCGTAATTAATGAACGGTGTCAGCGTGCAGGAGTACCCCCTTACCCCCGGTACTAAATCCCTAGGGACCCTTTACCCCCGGTATACCAACCCTAGGGATCCTTTAACCCCCCGCGTGGGGGTAAAGGATCCCTAGGGTTGGCTTACCGGGGGTAAAGGGTCCCTAGGGATTAAGTACCCCCCTGGGTCACTAGGTTAGGTTAGTTGGCTGAGCGATAGCGAAGCCCTGGACCGACTGGGTCAAAAATGTTTTGTCTGTCTGTTTGTCTGTCTGTTTGTCCGCGCGATTTCTCGAGAACGGTTAGACGTAGAAAGCTCACATTTGGACCACATCTTTCTTGCATCATACCAGAGTCAACCTCCCCTCAGGGGCACCGCAGCTCAAGAGGTTTCTTAGATAATTTTCACAAGTGGTCTAAAATTTAATATCCGCCAGTAAGGTTAGGCCAGTACGAGCCATGCGCCTGTCGTGGAGGGGCGGATCAGTGACTCGAGTGGATCACCCTCGGTTAGGTTAGGTTAGTGGGGGCCTGGGTAGGTAAGGTTAAGGCAGGTAAGGGTAGATTAGGGCTGGTTGAGCGGCATTGATACCGAAAGGATGATGTAAGATACGTTTGCAAGCCAGAAAATGAGCGTGGTTCCGACGGTGCGGAGAGAGTGACGCCCGCAGGGCGTCCTACTGACTGATTGGCCCCGCAGGGTCATAGTGGTCAGGTGACAGCCGCCGGCAGGCCAAGGTAGGCGTGCGCCACGCGTGGAGTGGCGGAACAGTGATTCGCGATGAGCGAAGCCTGTTACGCCACGACGCGGTCTGGCGTACGCCTACCTTGTTTAGGTTGGCATAGGTTTCTCGAGACCATTTACCCCCTGTGACCCCGGAGGTAACGAACCCCTAGTGACCATGTACCGGGGTAATATATCCCTAGGAACCCGTTACCCCCTTGGCTTCAAATGTAGGGGGGGGGGGGGGGGGGTAATCGATTACTAGGGACCCTTTACCCCCGGTAAACTAACCCCAGGGATCCGGGGGGAGGGGGGGCTAAAGGATCCCTAGGCATGGTTTACCGGGGGGTCTTGGGTCCCTAGGCATGGTTTACCGGGGGGTCTTGGGTCCCTAGGGATTTAGTACCGGGGGTAAGGGGGTAATTCTGCACGCTTACAACGGCCTCTAAGCTCTGCGTCGTCTTCGGATACCGGACAATAAGGAAGTGCAATGACGCGATGTGTGACAGGTGACTGTGACATAGACGTGCCTATGACTACAACATGAATGACTAGGGGAAGTGGGGGGGACCACACGTGCTTCGCGAAGTTCGATATTTCTCTGAAGCGCTTGCTGAGGTGGAGGAAGGCCAGCCCGCAATACCATACACCTATGCATGCGTGCTCTTGCTTTCGTATCTGGCGCTTGGAAGGGACAGATATATGACATCGTCTTCTTGCGATTTTTGCCAAATTTGTGAGTGCGAATGGGTACGGCAAAATTTTAGCTTCGGACCTGGAACTCTAACCCTCGGCGTAAATTTTCCCTCCACGATCACTTTCCTCGGGAGGTGGATCTTTCCTGGCGACAGCGGAATAACCCACGTGGCAGCTGCCGTCCTCACGCCAGTTTGTGTACGCAGCTCGTCCATTCCACGCCTTTGGCATTCGAGTGACGAGAAATATTATTACCCGCGCGCATCTCGACCACCGCCAAGTTCGGAAAAGTGAGATGCGTAGCACTTATATCGAGTGTCGGGATTTTAAACCGTAAATCAAATTCCAAAGTGTGCTTCTAACGGCCTCGAACCTCGCAGCCACCCGCATTGAACCATAGGCTGCGGCCGGTGCGTCCGTCTTCAGCAAATTTTACAAAATCAATTTTAACAGTTACAACAACGACAGACATATTTTAATAATATTTAAACATATTGAAATTACAACTTGGTTGCCGACCACTACACGCAAACCGAGCCAGATATCAAAAAATCTGTTCAAGCAATTGCATTCGGAGCAAATGACCACCCAGAAACAGTTATTTCAGATAGAAATGCCAGAAAGTGGCGCTGTTGCAACGTTTGGAACAGTGGCCAAAGAGCTGCGAACGTTCATATCAATAAGCTCTAATCTCTTGGCCTTGTGGTCTAGGGTGTCGCATAAAGTGTACAGCAAATCGTTTGTTCGAATAAAGAATCATTTCCTCATTTTCACGATCATAAATCGGCAATACAAAAAAACTTTATCAATCAAATTTCTTCCCTCCAACGGTCGGCCGGAGGTCCACTGTTAAAAAAGCCATTAATTAGCAGCAAACGCTGCTTGTTGTGTGCGGGCGCGGATAGCCGCGGATGGATGGGGTGAACCAATGAAAATGGGTGACCCATTGTCCAACGAAAGTGGTTAGTCCTTTTAAAATGATAAAAACCATTTTGGAATGGCCAAAGTCGGGCAAACAGCCATTTCAAAATGGTTTTGTTATTTCAGAATTGTGAACCATCGATGATCTTGCGATTTTAAATAAGTATTTTATGTTGTTCTCCAACAGCCTTGCGAGAGCAGCCTTTTTTTTTAACAGTGTCGTAGCCCCGAAATTTTACAATTGTATTTAATCCAGCGGCCCCGTGCGCTCGTTGTACCATGAAAGAAAGGAATTTGTACCACACTCGTAGTTTCAAGGACGCAACTTTTTTAACGTTCAAAATTGTTAATAGGCAAATAGAACAAGTGTGTCGAGCACCACATGGATTATTGCTTTTCCATTTGGTTCTAAATTCGGGGATGTAACTTGACATGGGTCTACGCTGTCTTGTATGTATAAAAGCCTACATGAATTTAAAAATATCGATTTTTTGTGGGGGGAAAAAACAATTTTCTTAAGTGGCAGTACGTTTGATGCCCAATACAATATTTCCCTCTCGCAATGAGTTAATAACAGGGCCGCGCAGCTCGTTTTTCGTTTGTTCTTTCTGTTATTGATCAATACAAACAGCCGTGCACCATGCCACCACCGCCAGGTGGAATCTGCCGCGGTACCCACGCCTCCCGGAGGAACTGGCTGGGGCGATGGCCTGCAGCTGGCTTCATCCTCCACAGCTCTGCCCCGATGAACTAAGCCAGTAGGTCGCGCTGACCTTACCGGTGGGGCAAGAGGGTTGCTCGAGGGGTTGACAACTCCACTCGCGTATGCATGCCGTCATCAATGGTGATCGCTCAAGGTTATCGGCGGGTTTTGCTAAGATTGAACGTGGTAATCGGTCGTAATCGAACGATAATCTGTGGTTATCACTGGTGATCAGCGGTAACCATTGATAATCGTCGGTTATCATGGTAAAGAATGGCCACAGTAATCACTACCAGTTGGTAACCGTGTGTAATCAAACTTATTTGTATTTGTCAAACCCTTTGGGCCTCTTCTCTTACTGTCCACAGTCATACACTCACTGTAAGCCAAAGAGCGATGTTGATGAGACGTTGATCTATGAACGGGAGTTTTTAACTGTCGCACTCTGAGCGGCGATAAAGTCGGAGTCAAAATATTGCCCTTTGAAGGGGCGACAAAAATCACCCTACAGTGCGCAAGAAAGAACGTTTGGAACAGGAATTCGACTATAAGAAGTTTGCGTATGCTTGAATCAAGTATGCCGCTGTGGATGCACGATGAAAGCATAACGATGTATATTTGGTTCAAGCATCTCTGATCAAGCGATGGAACAGTACCCACGAGAGTGTAAGCAAAACAACAAAAATTGGCCGCACCCAATAAAGGTTCCATAATGTAACGTAAACATCGAGGTTCTCCTCACGTGAATCCGGGGACTCGATTACCAAAAAGTCTGCTCGGAAACAAGTATCGAGCCCTATTCCACTTGAAAATGGAGGTCCGGTTAAACAGTAGAAGTAGGATTGTTCAAACCCTACTGAATTGTTGCTAGGAGAATTCTTTACTTGTTTTAAACATTGTGTGAACAAGGTTAACTTAGGTTTGAATCAATTGTACGTTTAAACGTTTAACGGGAGGTTTTTAGTTTTGAATATAAAGCGTTTAATACTAAAAGAGTACTTCTGGATGTGCTTAGGCTTGGCAGGAACCGCACGTCTCTGACTTGACTTTGATTCAATTGTCGCAAAATTAAAGACCGTTAGTTAAAAAATAACAATAATAACGCTTGTCTGCAGTTCTGACATCAACATATAACTTTGAGTTATTTTGCATAGGGATTTAAAAATACCGGCCAGATTCAATCTGACGGTAAGTTACGGAAAGATTGGTAAGTTACCGTTAGTTTTGGTAATAATGGAAAATATTAATGTAAGCGGGTTTATATCAAAATAGTACGTATTGATACTTTCTCGACGTGGCAGTGTCATTCCCAGCAATACTACCTAGCAATATTTGTAGAGCTAAGACACTGTTCAAATGATTCGTGAAAAGAAAAAAGCGATTGTTACAAAGTTATGGTTTGTACTTCCCTATAGCGGCCCTCCGGCTAAAAGTTAAATAAATGTTTCGAAGTGATTAAATTTGCAAACAACTCTTTGAGGACACGATTTAGGGTGAATTTAGTTCTTAGAATTGGTAGTAACGAGAAAAAGTAAATTTTTCATCACTTTGAACAATCAAAGCTGATTAACTTAGTTTTAAGGGTCTGAAAATTACCAAAAATACCACATCTTCCGAGGTCGGGTAATATTACCGTAAGTAACGGTAAGTTACCGAATCCTTCTGGTAATATTACCGGCCGTTATGCAGCTATGCAGCCACATACAGTTACGCAGCCATACTCGCTCGTTTACTAGAGATGTTTGAATCAGCATTTAAGCATTGAATTCACTAAATATTATGTTTACGCTGAAGGTTCATATCATCAATCCTTGAAGCAACACTAAAATGTTCAGTCGTTTAGAGACGAAGTTTGTTTGATTAATTGAGAGCTGAAGAACTTCGTTTTTAAACGTATATTTTTACGAAGATTTCTTCGTTTTTTAACAAAAAACGGTAGGAATTTGCAGGTCCCTTCCATAGTACAGAGGGCAAAAGGCCTTAATCTTAGGGGGTAACGCTATGAAATGTTTTCGTCCTTTCATAACAACTATGACGAAGTCAATTTAGCTTCACACACATGCCTGATAAGTAGATATCGTTCTTAAAAAAATGTCGTTATTTTACAAAGTTTTCCCGATTAATTCGGTTTTTCCAAAACTCGTTTAAAAACGACAATCCCTTATAGTGAATGATCAGAATAACTCTGTTAATTTAGTATCTTCATTAATCATAGAGTACAAATTATCATTATTAAGATAAAAATTCAAAGAAATTTGGAAACTTCGTGACCACAAATTGTTCTGATATTGGCCGCATGTTATGGGGATATATGTTGTGGGGATATGCGTCCCGAGGCGCGCAACCCGGCAGTCGGCGACGAAGCCGATGCTGCCCCCGGCACTGGACTCAGCAGCGTGGCCCGCTGAGGATCCGACGGAAGACACGGAAAAAATGGACGAAGGTAGTTGTCTATACGAATTTTAATTATACGTGTTTATAACCCAAGCGGCACGAGGGGTCAAGCAGGTTTTGTGTGTACAGGCGTACGTTCCTCGGCTCCTGTCAACACATCGTTCCTTTAAAAGTGGCGCCCCAGTCCCAGAGCGCGGTCTGCCAGTTGAGCCGCGAGCCACGCACAGCAGCACGACAGACTACAGCCTCCTCCATGATGAGGTCAGCCCTCCTTGCTCTGCTGGCCGTCCAGGCTGCAAGTGCCCAGTTCTCATTTTCGGCGAACCTGCCGAAGGCCACCAAGGAGACACACAGCAGTCTGCGTAAGTTGAGTGCACAACATCGAACTGCGACGTCTTAGAAATCAATTTGAAAAAAAAATTGTGACGTGTGCACAAGTGCAACAAAAAGGGTGTTTCATAGTCAATTTTAAAAAAAACGGAGGGGTTGTAGGGAATGTTAAAGTTAATATTTCGAGGTAGGGAACGCACGTCCGGAAACGCCCCGTTTGGGCGCTACGGGGCCCCATAACTTTGGCGCCTGCAGAGCGCCAGTAGGCAACCCGGCGGCACTGATTTGGGTGCCGCTCACCGTAAAGGCGCTGGGCTGCGAGCGCACCTCCACGAGATGCACCGTACGCCAAGTGCATGTCCGCGAGTTCAGCGAAAGTAAACCGATTAATTTTGTCTGACTTCCGCCGCTCGCCCGTCACTAAACACAAGCGGCGGCTGACAGGTGAGATGCTTTCCTGCGTCCGAGAGCGCCATGTTCAGTGTGTTGCAGCCAACACGACTCTGGTGCCGCACGGGTTGCCTACTGGCGCTCTGCAGGCGCTAAGGTTTTGGGGACCCCGTTGCGTCGAAACGGGGCGTTTCCGGACATGGGTTTCCTATCTCAATATGTTAAGTTCCGCATTCCCTACCACCTTTTCGTTATTGGGCCCGAGCGGAGCGAGGTGCCCCTTGTCGCGGCATCGGCGTTTTTAGCCCTTCCCGACACGTTTCGGTAGAAACGGAGAGGAGCCGGGCTTACAGTCTCATGCCGATTGTTCGTTCGGGCGGACGTCGCTGACTTATCGTTCACGGAGAAAGTTCAAATTTGGAGGATAGACTTCTATTATGATAAACGATAAACGTACGGTGTCATAAAGATAAAGATAAACGTACGGTCTCAACAATTTTCAATTTTCGTCGCGTTTCTGTTTTATGAGAATTGTTCGATTTGTTAGGTTAGGGTTGGCCGCGGCGTATGGTGCGCCTGCAAGGCGCATTCCGTCGCGAGTCGGGACGGGCTGAGGTTAGCGATTTTAATCGTTACAAAAATATGTACCGACGGGCACATGGAGTGACTAGAGGCGGGGGCCGGAGGCCCCCGCAAACGCCTTTACCATGTCATTGCATCAGGTAAAAGTATTCAAATCATAATATTTCGTCCAAAACCGCATCGGTTTCTCCCCTCTGCTTTCCCTCCTAGAACCATCATTGACATGTTAGAGGGCCCCGCCCAGCCCAGCGCAGCCCCGCGGCCATGGCTTATGAGGGCCAAATGCGGTGTGTCGTCGGTTAAAATATCAAAATATTCATGCGTCTTAAAAAAATTACAAAATTGTGATCTACATCAATGCATTACGAAGGTCAGTTTAGTTGTCCATCAGGTTCAAATTTCGTTTCAGTAAATTGTAACACTCTGTGATTGTTCGCACCGGCGTCCCGTGCCCCGCGGCCGCAGCTCGTGACAGTGATTCGCGCAAGTCTTCCCTACAATTTCGGTGCGGCCGCGCGGTCTCACGTTTCGAATCACTGAACGGAGATTTGCTGTTTCGAGTACAGAATGTTTTCCCATTTTTACGTTCATAAAATCGTTGACGTACTTTTAACGTTAGAATTCCTGCCCCGAGGGCCAGTCAGCGGTATAGGCGCTGGAATTTTTTTTAATTGACTATGAAACACCCTGTATACTAAATCAGGCAAGTGCCGTGGCAGAAAACAACCAACGTATCTCATCGAATATGTGCAGCTGATCTTTTACTTCTTCTCATGTGTTTTACCCGTACAGTCAATATTGGAGATCCGAGACATTCGTTCTTTTAGAAATTAAACTTCGTGAGTGTGCAGAGGACATCTAGGGGGAGTACTTTGATATAGGACACTTGGGACGTTCACAAGGGTGTCTCCAAATCAAATTTTGAAGGTTGAAATACCGTGACTATCTATTAAAGATTCTCGGCAAAACTCCTGAGCGAAGTAAGGTTTTTAAGACCCAACTAGAAATGCGTTTATGTCAGTGCTGACCGCGTAGATCACGAAACATTTTTCTACCAATCTTAACGGGGGTCGAGGTCTATCAACCCCCAAATTTAGTTCGAGTTACACTTGTGAACATTCCCTTGTAAGAGTCGAAAATGAAAATTACGGCCGACAAAGTGAATGGGCCAGTCTACCGGCGGAGGCATTGCGCAGTTGTGAACTCGCAGTGGATGTCCGCCTGTTACTGATTAGGACTTTGGGCCCTTTTGACATGTCTGTCTCTAGCCGTCGGTGTGTGCAACTCTACCCATCCGGCCAATTCTTGGACCAGACTTGCACATTGGGGCAGTACGTCCTGAAACACGCCCAGTTCCTTGCTTGCTCTGATTCTTAATGCATCGGGGCTCGGTGCCAGAGCGGCTGGCCGTCAGAGTTGCTTACCCTCCTGGGCACCAGAAATATGGATCAAGCAGCCGTTATTTATATTCCCGGCCCTGTTCTAAAGCAGAAAATTCCTATAGGTACCCACTGAAAGCTCGCGACGTAATGTAGATCTGATAATTGAAACAAAAAACATCAACAAAAATTCCAGCGCCTACAGCACTGAGTGGCCCTCGTTAACTGAAAAACGAATTTATTCTAAAAATAGTAATATGAAACGACTCGGTATTGGAACCTACGACGCGCTGTATGCCGACTCGACCTCAGACCGCGCGGTCACAGCAACGTTGTTAATAGGCCTCGCGCGAGCGACTTTTACAAGCCCTGCCACACCGCGGCCGCGGGGAGCCGGCCAGAGCGCACAGCACGGCTAGCTAAGTTGACAACAATACGTCTTGGCAATAAAGGGACATTTGGAAAATATTTATATTTAGTTTAACTAGGACCGTGAAATGTAGCTCGATTTCATGCAAAATGTGCATGCAAACAACATACCTAATTTTGTATTTTTACATTAACTCAGCCGATAAATAATATTTAATTTTGAAGTTGGCTGTATTGGAGTACCGATCTTCCCCTTCTTGCCTCACTTTTGTGGCGCCTTCTCTCTTCCTGCCCCAGTTCTGTGGCGCCATCTCTCGGCGCGGAACTGAAATGCGGCCGCGCGAGCGCGGCTACAATGACACCCCCAGTGGGAGAATAAAGTGGAATAATCGATGCAAAGGGGTCCTCGCTCCGCTCGGGCCCAAAAAAACACTCTGAAACATAAGGGGCTTAGCACAAAGCTTTCGTTGTACCGGTGATTTTGGGTAAAAATAATCTGATGAAGTGAAGTAGACTTTTTACTGTCGGCAGAGGGAGTGCAACAAAAATAAGACTTCGACCCATAGTCTCACGAAAAATATGAATGTCGTTTAACAGCATTACTTGTAACGTTTTTCAATTTCCGTCCCGCAGCTGACTACTTTCCCAAAAGAGAATGCAGACGAAGTGACGAGGCCAGGAAGCTGGGCGAATGCATTCGCCAAAACTTCGAGGACGTGCTTCCGCAGATCGTGCACGGTATGACTACTAGATTATAGTTCGTGCTTTTTAACGCGGCAAACGTCCGAACATACCCAACGTACGGGAGCGCGTACACTGTTTTTTTTTTTGGGGGGCTTATTACGAAGTCGGTTGTGAAATGATACGTTTTGGTCCAGCGGTCAGGTTTGAGCTTGACGTCATCATTCCCAAAATGGACGCGGAAAAGAAAAAAAACGTCAATTCCTCGGGCTTCGGTTTTATCCGGCCGCACGCATAGGCCCGGGCCTGCTTAAACACGAATTCGAGCTCGTCAACATTCACACGCGAGGTGGCTATTCTTTTCGTTGACACGTCGAAATTCGTCCGATGACCGTGCACACGACCTGGGGTTAGGAGTCCCGTACGAACGCCCACTTTCAGCCGCACTTCCCATGAGTATAGGTTTCGCCTCATGTGTGGTGTTCGAACAATTAGAGATAAGCATCACAGCCCCTGATTTTCGTCTTGTTGACACAAATTACAGGTGGACGCCTTGGAGTTCCCAACTTGGCGCCGTACTTCGTAGAGTCAATAGACATCAGCTTTAAATCAGAATCGGCTAAGTTTAGGGTCATCATGAAGAATATATCTGCTGCGGGGCTCGACGGTACAAAAGTCACGAATGCAAGGTGAGTATAGCAGTAGCGTGGTAAACCCAATACGATGGGGGTTCCTTGAAGCCGCGGGAGCGGGGGGGGGGGGGGGGGGGGGGCAAAGCATCCTTAAAACTTATTTTTACTTATCTCTCTTCTCTATCTTTCTCTCCTTTTCTCCTCTTCCTTCCTTTCCCTTCCTATTCTCTCCCCTCTTCTATTTTATCCCCTCCGCGGTATAATTCGGCTCCAATCGCAGTATTTTGTTCGCATTATAATATTGTGCTTTTGGAAAAAAAAACATCAAATTACATTATACTCGTAGGGCTGTTGAAAGAAGTATACTCCAGTTTTAAACAGACTATATCGATCGATGCAGTTCAATCTGTCGTAAAACAAATGCAGCGGAACCTGGGTTCATTTGTCATTCGTTCATTGCATTTTAAATAATGTCTTTAGAGCGGTGATATGTCTGCTAGTTGCGTTAACTCGAACAGTGTGTAACATCCGCGGGAGTACGATGTCACATTGTGACTCGCAAGAAAGACGGCCGATGCACGATCATACGAATGTGACACTTGGGGCGTGATGTCACATTCCTGGATTTCCAGTGCATGTGAGGCTACGGTCATTTCTTTCTTCTAGCGCTGTGCTAAAGGACAACTCTATGGTCGTGACTGTGGGCGTGTTCTTCCCGAAGATAGATGCTCCTGGCTCCTTCGAACTATCCAATGGAAATTTCGGCAGCCTGAAGTTCGGTGGAGAGGGGCCTTTCAAGCTGTCCTTTAGTAAGTGTGAAAACGTTCGAGTTTATGTCGTAACTGGAAACCTTAGAGCGACGTTCGCTAAACGTCACCTTTCAACCGCGACATTACAAAGAAAGTTGCCCTATCAGGGCGACGAAATTGTGACTCGTAAAAGGCGAACGACACTCTGAGATATGCAGTAACACATTCGCGATGGCGTTATTAACATGCTTTTTCGCACAGAGGACATGAATGCCACCTTGGTAATACACGGCGAGAAACGTCCCGGGGAGAAGTACATGACGGTGACTCGCGTGGTCCCCTACTACACTGTCGGTGGTATGCGGGTTTTCGCCAAGGGTTTGGTGCGCGGACGCCCGTACCTCAGTAAGTATACGAAGTCGATCACTAAAATATCCTAAAATATCTTGTGACGTTAGCACAACTTAAAATTTGGTACGAGCATTTAAACTTACCCTCTAAATGTCTATGGACAATTTTGTTCTTGAGCTGGGGCCAGATTTGAGCACATCTAAATCTAGGGACAATTTTGCATCCGTGAATTACAAAATTGTTCTCAAGTAGATGAGATTTAGATGTGCTCCAATCTGGCCCCAGCCAAAGGACAAAATTGTCCTTAGACTTTTAGAGTGCCAGTCAACTGTTTAAATTTACTAACGTATGAAAAAAATGTAGTTGGCCCAAAGAAAAATTTAGTTTTGACAGCCTTCTTTTGGTTTTACCGAAGAAACATCTTTCATCAAATTTTTGTTGACACAAAATTCACATTCATTCGTGAAAGCCGGACGAAACGCCGTAACAAAGGTGAAAATGAAAAACTGCTCATGATTTCAGCGGACGCTGCTACTAACTTCATCAATCGGTTCTGGCGCGAAATGGTGGTCGTCAGCAGGCCATACTTGCTGAAGCCATTCGCCGAGCACGTGTCCTTGCTGGCCAACGCCGTGTTCCAGTCGCTGCCCTACGACCTCATCTTCCCCAAGTGAAAAGACCTGCCCGTTATAGTAAAAATATTTCAGTATATAATCCTACAGTCACTTTATTTCCATTGTATAGTCCTTGCCCTTAACTGCAACTTGCTCTGAGACAACAAATTTGCGGAGCACCACATGCATGTGGACCGCATGTAACGCAAAAGTTTAGAAATTTAGTGGAGGAATGCGAGTATGGCCCTATAATGAACAGCATGTTCAGAGATCGCATCATATATACAACCATGACAAAAAAAAAAGATTGAATCCGTGGCAAGAACTGATTTCGCAATGAGCGCAATTGTGGGGAACTTTCCGAACGGGGCACCAACAGAGAGGCAGGAGCGGTGGCTAGCCTTGCCCTGCTCAAGAGAATTGAACAGAAATGGTCGAAAATTTGAAATTAATACGCACGTGTCCGCGTCGGCGCAAGGACCTTTCTGCATTCTGAAGCATTTTGAAAATACAAATCAACGCAGATCGGCATCGGAAAGAAAATTTCATTCTCAAATTAAATACATCCCCCTGGTTCCGGTTTAGAGATAAGTGCTCATAAGATGCATAATTGTATGCTGTACAAAGGTCCACATAGACCCAAATTGTAAAGGCACATCAGCAGTCAGACGTCGTCCGATTGAGCTGAATTTTTTTTTGAGGGGGGGGGGGGTGTTTATTAATGTATTGGCACCTGATATTCTTACAACCCACCCAACTTATACACTTCTGTTTTTGAACGGGCCACCCTGATGACACCGCCGGGCCTATTTTTGTCACTTTGAACCCCCAGAAATGTATGAAAAATATAAATTCCGCAAAAAAATTTATGAGGGATTTTCTACCAAAGGTCCTTTTACCAGCAAAGTTAGAACAAAATCGGGGATTTACACCTCGTGTCACCCCCTAGTTAGTAAGTCCAAAATTTGAAGCCCCCGGGCTCGATGCAACCAGGACTCCGGCCCAACACGGGATGAAATTTCGGGGCTAGCGTCAGGAGGGCTCGGCTGAACCCGGGCTCTGAGCTCAAAGTTCATGTCTACCGTGGCAAGTAATAGTTGAATCGTAAAGTCGCTTCATTTCCAATTGTATTTTTTTAATGAATGATGTGTTTGTTATATACAGATACAAAATGAGATTTGGTTTGTGAAAACATCAAAGAAAGGCACACACTCACATAAATAACAGCAATAAGTATATAATACAATAACAATTATTAACACTTAGTATAACGAACACGTAAACTGAGGCTTTTCACAGAACAGCGATCTTGGCACGAAGATATCCCACAACTCGTTCTGTAAGAAAATTTTATAAATGTATGAAACAGTACTTGTGAACATAAAGCACGACATCTGAGGCCTTCTAGTGTTATAGAGTGCTTACCGTTTTTCGTGGACAATGTATTCTGGCTACAGCCTCCATAATGTAAAAGGATATAGTCATTGAAAGACCTAAAATGAAAATTGATATATTGCACTTGTCGAAGATATGATTATATGCATTCTTAACGTGTAAAAAGGCAGTCATTTAAGGAAAAAAGCACAAGAAAATACGCGACATGCCCAAGCATACCAATACTGATGAAAAGAAGCATGGCGAAGTTTCCTCGCGTTTTCACTTGTACGCGCATGGGGTCCCAGGAGAGAATGGCTGTAACAATAAGAGGAAAAGTTGTACGACGGTGCACAGTATCGTAGCGCCTGCAGAGTCAAGGGTAGGCCACACATCCAACGGCAGAGTACTGGCCTTAACACCCGGCAGCTCTCTATAATAAGCAAGTAGCATAGCGGAGCGCCGGGGAAGTCTAAAACAATGACTGCATTTCCGTTATTTGCAATCAGCAGATCTTGTCCCGAAATTCTATGCTCTGTTATAGAGGTAAAGTCAGCGCTTTGTACACTTTCCCGCGCGTGCGGCCGGCCGTCTGCTTTGTTGTGTTGTAAGACGGCGCTACGCTCCGCCACACGGGGCAACCTGCGTTTATAATACAATCACTGAGAATGAAAAGGTCGCCCAATTTTCAGGCTTGAGGAGGCTGTTTTATGAACAAGACCACGCTCTCAAAGTGTAAGACCACAGTAGTCTCAGCTAGTTCGGAGAATACCAAAAATGGGCTCACATGGCCTCTTCTGATAGAAAGTGCGGAAAATACAACCGGGCAATCAAGCCTGGTCGGCTATATGAATGTAATTGAAACAAGGATAAATTCAATTCGCTCAATGTGTATTTGAGTCGACCATATTTTTACTGGAGGGGCCATATTTTTGTTTCTGGTAACAAACAAATTTCATTGACCGAGTTCTTGTTGTAAAAATCACAGTAATTGGCGAGGCGATTTTGTTTTCCTTATGCGTCTGAGTTGAGGTGGCCACGATGAGGCCTTTCACTAACATCCTCATCTCTTACCAGAAAAGGTCATGCGCGCTCCATTTTCGAAGTCCTATGATCAAGGTAAAGCAGGTGTCGAATCTTAAATGTTTCGTTTTTAAAGTTTTGAAGTTGTCCCTTGCCGCCCCAAATGGGGAGATGATCATGACTTTCTCTGTCTCTCTCTCTATCAGTGACGAGTTTTTATCCTTACCGATGCCGAAGACGTAGAGGAAGGAGAAGTAGGGGACGACGAAGCCCAGCGTGGCGGCCAGCAGCATCTCGTGGCCGACGGCGGACACGACGACGGTGATGAGCCTGGCGGCGGTGCCGCTCAGGCCGTGCGCCAGCAGCTCCTTGAACACGTACTTCTGCAGCCAGCTCTTGACGAACAGGTTCCAGTCCCGGAAGAAAGTCTCGTGCGTGGACGCGTTCCACCAGGCCTGTGAAGCACGTGACACAAGACTCACGCATGGTTCTCACGTGGTATGGGGACCATACATGTTTTGGACTTGTCTGCGCAGCGTCGGTGCTTCGGCTGAAGTTGCTGTCTGATTCATTGTAACCCAAAATATCTGCCTAAAACAAGGTGCACATGCTTGCACTATCGCAATCGTCGTGCGTAAGCTAGTTCTTACATTAGACTTGTTTTCGAGGAAGCTAACGCGACGCCTGCTGCATGGAGTATCTTACCAATACAGCCACGCGACGTTCACTCGCTGAGGTCTGCCAGACCCCCTCCCTCTACCTCTTGTAGTTAAATGGTTCCTTCATTCTGCTTGTTATGGGACTTTTCTATTCCATGAATAGACATTTCATTTAAAGGTAGCAGAAATTCAAAATCTACAAATAAAGTCCAATCGGTCTCACTATTCAACTCCAATTCTCATTTTCTTTTGATGCCAGGCCCAAAATAATCTGCCGTAGAACCGATTCCGAGAGGGTCGGGTTATCGTTCTTAAATGGAATGTCTCGAAATGATTTGATTCGATGCTCACCACCAGTGCTATCAGGACTACAAATTGTCCAATCCTTGTGTTTAACAGATCGTCTCAGTTAAGATGCATTTAAAATCAGGGACATATCGTGGGATAAAAATGTCTTGTTATAGTTGTTGCACCGATTTACTGCGAGTTGTGCGTACACTACTGGTGGTGGGCGTGAAAGCAAATATACAAAAGTCAGATATGAGTCCCATCGCCTGTTGAATGGAGGAATTGTTCACTTGCGAAACACAATTTACCTGAACGAATCTGTTTGTTGGGAAGCGCATCAACTCTGCAAACACAGAGTTCCAGGAGTGCAGGGCAATGGAGGTGCCCACAAAGAGCACGACGCTGCCGGGGGCCATCCGCATTGTGGTGATCCAGTACGTGGCCAAGTAGAGAGGCAGCCCGCTCAGGCTCGTCGACTCGATGAGGGCGGTGTCCGCGCCGGCGCAGAAGGGCCGCAGGCCGCTGCGTACGACCACCATGACCATGGTGCAGACGGACAGAGCGAAGATGCAGGCGTGGCGCACCGCCACCAGCAGGCGAACCCGGGGAGTCCTGTTGGCAAGCGGCGACACCATGTGCATGTGGGACAGGACAGCGCGGTTGACTGGACCAAGACTTGAGACTTGCGTGCGTAATTATTTCAGGATATGGCAAGGGATTTCGCAGGACAGTGACCCAAATTTGTTCAAATTTCGATCTTTTACAAGTATTTTCTGCCCGAATGACAGACCGTAAACGCTTAATGCGATATAAAGTCTGGTCCGAAACGCAGTGTTGAGTGCATTTCTGTGACCTCTATGACGGGATTTCACAAAATTTGTAGAGAGCGTGATTGCCCCCTCGGGCGGACCGGGCAGAAGAGTGGAGTAAGCCAGTGCGCGGTCCAGTGGCGCAGAAAGACTCCGATTTTTTTTTTGGGAGGGAGGGTATGCCGCGTTTTTTGCCTACATCCAATGACGTACGCCATTTCGAGTCATTTTAGACCTCCGCCTATCAAACCGCGTGCACACCGAAAGTTTTTTTTTCAAAGCTTTCTTAAATACTGTTCTTCTGAGAAAATATGCAAGGAATGGCTAAACCGCAAAAATAGTAGGAAAGTAATATTCAACTACATGGCTCGTAATCATTGTTAATTATTGCTCAAGTATATCCCCCCTGCACCTATAACAAGCCGTAACGGTTGATCAGTCTACGTAACATAATCTTTAAGAAAACGCTTGTTTTTTATGACCTCAAATAAAATGTTGTAAATTAGCAGCAAGTTATAGCTGCTATTTGATTGGCAGCAACTCTCATGTTTTTAAACAGCGTGTAGCCGCTTTGGTCTGTCTTAACAGGTTTCCTGTCGAGATAGGAACACAACACGGAGGGACAAAGTTGACAGTTATAGGCCAAAACCTCTTTTTAACAGTGTATGCAGTTCTTTCTAATGCATACAAGCTGGCGCCCGTCCCTCCGTCAAACCTCGGTGCCGGTTCCGCTCCGCTCCATCGGCACCTCGGTTCGACAGGGGGACTTAGCCAGCTTGGCCTGCCGGCGGCGTTTGCGGGGGCCTACGGCTCCCGCCTCAAGTCACCTAATCTGCCCGGTGGTATATATTTTTGTAACGATTTAAATCGCTAACCTCAGCCTGTCCCGACTCGCAACAGAGTGCGCCTTGCAGGCGCACCACACGCAGCGGCCAACTCTAACCTCACAATTTAAACAATTCTCATAAAACAGAAACGCGACAAAATTTAAAAATTGTTGCCACCGTACGTTTATCTACATCATAAAAGAAGTCTATCCTCCAAATTTGAAGTTTCTCTGTCAACGATACGTCAGCGAGCACACGTCCGCCCGAACAAACACCCGGCATAAGACTATAAGCCCGGCTCCTGCCGTTTCTACCGAAACGTTTCGGGACGGGCTAAAAAGCGAGTGTTTAAATCAGCGTACATCTCCACCCCATTCTGCCGCTCACGTGCTAACCTACCGCTCGTAACTGTCTCTGTAAATGAAGGTGGGCGCGAACATGTAGAAGACCAGGTGGCACAGGCTGTCGTTGCTTGGCTGCTTCGCCAGCGCCGCCCTCACGTGCTCGCGGAGGTAGGCGAATGACTTCATGAAGAGCCGCGTCTGTGAACATGCACAGAAAGCAAGGAGGGTCAAAGATGGCAGCCGGCACCGATACGAGCCTGCGATGGGATGCGGATACCTGGTACCTGGTGCTAGGAAAAACAAGCTGTTCCGTCCTACCGTCAAACCTCCAGCTCTGCTCCACAGGATTGACCGATTGGTCCCTCACTCCCCAAAAAAGTGTATACATGATTGTGAGAATGTGTGGATTGTCTCGGATTGGCCCGGATTGTGGGTAAATTTCTTAAGGATTCTGTCATATTGTCCCGTGCCGGTTTCTCGGAAATGACCTTTTTTTTAGAAAGCTGGCCTACCTTCCAGGGGGTGTACCTGCAAAAGAAGCCGTTTCCGTCATTTCTGGGGATTGTGGAATGTCACGGGTTGCGTGGATTGTCAAAAATTGTGTGGAGGCGTGTATACTGATCGTCTCTGGTAAGGGACCCCTCGGGATTGACAGGGGGAGTTGATACCTTTTGCGATGCAGCCAACCCTAATGCCCCCCAAAACAACAAACGCGACAACATTCGAATATTAATGCCACCGTACGTTTGTCTCAGTCCTAAAAGAAGTCTATTTCATACGAATTTGAAGTTGCTGTGTACAGGGCGCTGCGATCTCATTCAGATAAGCCGGATGGGTTGCCTACCCGCCCGGCGCTCGTCAGAAGCTGTCGCCCACACTCTCAAAAAAATCTGTTTGAATTTAGCATATTCGAGATTTTCGCCGTCGGTTTCTTGAATCAAGCATGCGCATTTAGAACAATGCTTGAATCAAGCATCGAGCTAAATGCGTAAGCTTGATTCAAGAAACTGACGGCGAGAATCTCAAATATGCTAAATTCAAACAGGTTTTTTTGAGGGTGCAGTGGCATCGGGGCCGCGGAGGGAGTGCGGTGCCGTGTGCGGTGCCGCTGGCCGGCTGGCTAGACTGTTTCTCTGGGCACGAACGCATCTGTTCGTCTCTGTCGTTGCCGGTCCGACCCGCCCCTTCGACGGCAACCTCTTGCAGCGGCGGGCGGAGACAAAGCCGCCAGCGCCAGCCAGCCGGCCAGCGGCGCCGCACACGGCTCCGCACTCCCTCCTCACGCCCCTCCCGCCCCCTCCGCTGCCCCGATACCGCTTGAGCGACTGCTTCTGACGAGCGCCGGGCGGGTAGGCAACCCATCTGGCTGGTCTGTATGTGAACGCAGCATACTGTGTACGGCACAGTGTTCTCAATCGGGCGGGCAAGGCTCGGACAAGCGAATCTTCTGTCTCTCTCATCTTGTAAGGGCGGCATAAGTGTGACAAAGACAGAAGATACCCGAACTTGGCCGTCCGACTGAGAACACTGACACGGCAAATCAGGGAACAGACGTCCGAACGGTCACCGTCTATGGCCCGGCTCCTGTCAGTTTCTACTGAAAAGTGTGAGGACGGGTAAACTCAAGTTTGAAAGTGTACGAATAAAATAGGCGGTATCGGCACACTTCGAATATCATTGAAATGTTCGGTTTCCGTACGCACATACAGAGGTTCAATTTAGGACTCTTTGTGTTTTCAAAGGCCCAAATCACTCGGCAACTTGCCTGCTCAGCACTCAGCGCCAAGACCGCCGTAGGGTGGAGGTTGGCCAGGCGGCTGATCCACAGCGGCCCCACGAGTATGGCGACGTGCAGCAGCGCGGCGGCCACGCTCCAGCACCAATCCCAGGCGGTGCCTGAAACACAACCACAGAACAGTGAACAACTGAACACTCCCGTCAGCACTCCATCTTTGCCATAAAACTTACGTGACCATAGGTTTTTAGGAAAAGTGAAATAATGCGCATGTACTGTTAATTAGCTAGCTTCAAGATCTCGCTATAACATCTTGTTTAAAAAACGTATTCCAGTTTGACGGTTTAGTCTTAGTGTACAGATCAGAATAGACTCTCGAGCCGGAAACTAGAACAAACTACAACTACTCAGCAGCAGGAATGGCAAACTAAGAGGCAAGAGTTAAAGGAGTTTAAGGCGTCGAAATTTTAAAATCAAATTTCTGAATTTTGTTATATAATGCAAGACGATTCTAACCTTAACCGTGTACGAGAAACAGCTGTGCATCTCGCTCGGGGCCGAATTATGTTAAGTATGCTACTAGTCCCTACTACAAGCAAGGGCAGGCTGCTGTGGAATTTGTGGTTATCTTTCTTATTGGAGAGCAAAGAAATTCGCCAGTAAATAAAATGTTCGTCGATTGTCCGCAACACGTCGACTGCCGACACAAAATATGTGTGGAAGTCAGTTTTCAAGAGAGTATTACTTACCAGCACCTGCGAATTTCTTGTGTAAACTCGCTCTACCGTACCGCCAGCATATGAAGCCGAGGTGGCCCACCACGAGTGCCGCGTTGCACGCCGTCCACAGCGTGAAAACGATTGTCAGTGTAGCAGGACTGAACGAGGTGGCCACGAAGTTCCAGTCGACAATAGACAACCTAGCGAAACATAAACACGTGAACTTACAAGAAACTAAAAACTGTTTATTCCGAACTGTTTCCGTCGTGTTGACATAGTATTCTTATTTCCTTGTTTTTATGTTACCCCAAAACTAAGTTAAGTCAAACTAAGCGAAATAAAGCTCCCTGTGATATATAAGCCAGAGGGGCAACCACTTGCACTCAATCCCGACCTGACTTACAAGAAGTAGACAACGACCATACTAGACCAAAAATGAGGAGTTGAAGTCCGGAGAATTTCCTTGAAATTTCGAAATATGAGTAAGTTCCGACAAAGTGATACACCCCGGAGACAGTCGAAATTTCGCCTCCTCCCCCCGTTTCGTATAGCTGGGTACTGTACTCGGCTATAGCATATCATCTTAATACGGTGCGGAATGCTGACCTGTTCATTTCTGACGCACGGTTTACGCATCCCAATTTATGAGGTTGGGTCAGGCGTCGCCCCCCCCCCCCCCCCCATTTTGTCGACCCTAATTACGCCCCTGGGTTGCGCACCTGCCGTTGTCTCGAAAGTCGTCGATGCAGGCGTTGACGAAGTAGTACAGGGCACACAGGAGGGCGCCGTTGTAAACGGTGACGAGGCTGACGCTGAGGCTGCCGCTGCTGACGCGGCCCTTTTCCTTTTCGCACCCGACCTTGAGGACGTCGCCCGGCGCCGCTGTCACCTGCACGACGGCGGAGTCCGCCGGCATCGCAGGATGTGCCGCTTTCGGCGCGGCCTTCGTCATGATGAGACTGATTGACTATCTGAAATTCAGAAGCCGGCGCGCAGGCCGTCGTTGGTGGGTTTGCACGGGACACGCACAAACACGAAGCTTCTGGCGTACTCTGAAAAGCGAGAGGTGCGATGCAGATTTGTAGCCTGTTTAGGGAGAGGGCTTGAACATCGCCTGGGAAGCGTCCTCCAAACACTGCCCTCTGAGGGCGTTAATTCAGGCACGTCGCTAGCCGGAATTTTCGGAGGGGTCAGGTTGTGCTTTTTGCCTGCTTACAGGCTAAATATCGTGCCGGTTGCCTACTATTCAAGCGGCCTTCTAAGGGCTTCCGGTGGGTGGGGTCATGACCCCCCTGACCTCCCCCTGAGCTACGTGCCTGCATTAATTTACACCCTCATCTCCCCTCCAACTTCCTCTGTGTATTAATCACTTTGTGCGGGGCTGGCAAGGCTGGCAGACCGGCCAGCCAGGACCGCTGCGCAGTGGAACGAGCGGCACACCAGTCCGCCTGGACGGACATAGAAAACAGTTTTCCTAACTGCAAAAATGTTTTGAGTCACAACATCATCGTCATTTCGTCTGTGACAATATTTTTTTGTTTTCCAGATTTTGCCAGAGTGTAAAATGACGAAAAATATTTTTACAATGTATTTATTTTGGGGCAAGTTTAAGTAGGCGCCGGTGCCATAATATAGTTTATGCGGCGCTATGACCGGAACGTCACTACTACTTCCCAACAGGAATAACCAACCAAGTATGCGGAGTCAACGGTTGAGTTGATAAATAGCTAGTTCCACGAGGGCGACGGCACACACAGACACTTGTGTGTGTGTGCGCGCGCTTGTTGTGGCGGGCGAGTGCGCCTGTACCCAGCAGACAGGTTTCGCTGCCGAGCGCTGGGTCAAGTTCAGGGCAACGTCTGGAGCCATACGGCAACGGCACCCGCTCCCCTACCTGCATCACCGCGCGGACCCGGCGGGAAATAATAAAGAAACATCCGTGTTGTCGCCGGTTATCGCCCCCTTTCGAATTGAAATTGAGAAAATCGACGATACAGTCCTCAAGTACACTCAGACAAGTCGATTCTCGGAACAAGAACAATGTTCTCGGTTCGAGACAATTTCGCACTCAACTTCGTCCAGTATATTTTTATCTTAACGATATTCTTGACTTCAATCCATTTCTCTGCACCCTCAATTCTGTATACTTGACTCAAGCGTTCTTGCCAAGAAACAGACGATTCTTGTCACAAGCATACATGCTCTTTTGGCTATACTTTCCTTGTATCAAGAATCGCCATGTTTTTTGACAAAACCGCTTGATTTAAGTATACAGAATTGGGGGTGTGGGCTCAAGTACGGAATGTTCTCGGGTGTCACAACTCCACCGAGACAAAAAAGTGGAGATGTTCTGGACGAAGGTGAGAGCGAAAATGCGCTTGGAATTTCGAGCGCACTCGAGTATTCTGAATACCTTCGTTGAATAAATTGCCACCGGCCCGACCCAGATTCGAACCCTTGATCCCCGGGCTGGGAGTGTCGCACTATGACTACTACGCTACAGCTTTGAGCCACAAGGGTGCGAACCATGGCGACGCCACAATATTAGCTTGTTATAGAACCGAGAGCATTGGCCGAGAACATGAAATCGAGTGATGCTCTGTACTCGGATCGAGAACCGATTTTTCTGAGTGTAGATTTTGTAAGAAAGTCGTTACAAAACAAAATTATATACATCGTGAATATATTAACGGATCTTCCTTGGCTGTCTTTTAGGATGTGTTATGCTCACATACAACTTCTTCTCGAAATCGAACGTTGAACCAAGACCACTATCAATTAAGAGCATTTGCGCGTTCCTCTCAAGTCTCGCACTGTTAAAAGCTTACGAAGGGAAGTTCTTCGTATTGCAAAGAAAACAGAGGCTACGTATTACGAACGTTCTTACGAACTATTTTGTTAGTGATGCGTATTCACTGTAAAAAATTGTGTCGTTTTAGAACGAAGATTGTTTGATTAATTGGGCACTGAAGACCTTCTGGCATACTTATCACATATGCCAGATAACTAAATGTCGTACTTAGGAAATGTCGTTATTTTACGAAGTTTCCTTGATTAATTCAGCTAGTTCAAAAAGTCGTTTTAAAACGACAATCCCTTAAAGTGAAGAATTCGTTAGTAACTTACGAAGAAAATACTTGGTGAGGTTACGAACTATTTCTTCATCAGCTTACGAAGTATTTTGTTCGTAATTTACGAACAAATTATTCGTAATCCCAACCAAATAGTTCGTAAGAACCTTCGTAATACATAGGCGCTGTTTTCTTTGTGGGCTTTTTACAGTGCGGGGGTGTCCCGTCCCAGCCCCGGGAGTGCGGTGGCGCGTGCCGATTGGTCACTATTGTCACACCGCGAGCGGCTTGTAACGCATCCGCGTGTTTGGTGTGAATTGGCCGCCGACTCGGTCCGGTTCGAACATTTGGCGCGGTTGTATGTGTCCCAAATTACCACCGTTTGCCATTCGTTTTGAACACCATATATGTCGGCTCGGCCTTCCCCGTTGGTTACTATAAAACAAACGGAAGGCCGATATTCGTGTCTGTTCTTCGTGCGTCAGTAACGTTTTTTTTTTCCTCAGGCGGTTTGGCCGGCTGTCTGCTGAAGGCTACGCCAACGGTTCCAGTCCTTTGGTGTTTGAGCCATGGGTCACAGGTAACAAAGGGCGTACACCGTGTTAAGGTACATTGTGTTTTCCAGAATACCTGTTCGGATGTGCCTTACCAGTGCGCTGCCGGCGGCGGAGCAGCTTTGAATCGCATGGCAGCATCTGTGTCGGGTCCGACGGGATTCGGACCCTGACCTACAGGTTGTGCCGGGCTGTGCCGTTGGCCACTCCGCTGCCGATACTTCTACGAGGAGGTATACACAGCTCTGTGACCTCTCCCGCAGCGCTCTGGTCGGCAGTGTCTCCTAGACAGTGTTGCCAGGAAAGTAGGCTAAATATAGCCCAAACACATAGGTGTCACACAGGCCTACTGGGCAAAACCCCTTGTCATGCATGTCAATAGTTTGCCTAGTAGGCAGTTAAGGTGAGCCTACAGGCTTGTTTGAATTTGAACCGAACTCGAACAGTTTCCATTTTTAAAGTTTCGAACCGAACAAGTAGCGTTCAAATTCGAACAAAAAATAAACACAGAAGAAATAAAGAACGGGGGTATAAAACCTCAGATTGACCAAAGCATTCAGAAAAGGAAATAAGGACCACCATTCTTAAATGTGACCAGTCTGACATTGCTTTTCTATACAATTATTACATTTGGCAAAGACAAGTTGCCAATTTGTCAAAAATGTGTTCGAAACCAATCGGATCTGCCTCAAAATCTTTGAACAGTTCGAGCACGAACACTTGCTGCTCGATTCCGATCGAACAACTGCATGTTCGGCTCGGTTCGTGTTCGTTCGAATTCGAACATGTTCGCACAACTCTGGTAGGCAGGCGGAGGTGGGCACAATATTGACGCCTGTGTGTTTGAGCTACTTTTTGCCTACGTTTCGCGCAACACTGCTGCTCCGGCAGGGCCGACGTGTCACGCAGCGTGAAGCAGCCGACGCTTGATTAATGATTGTCTCGCAGGGCGTCCGCGACGTTGTCTGATGAACGCAAGTCCGGGTTGGCCGGGCACGCGCTGAGGCCACGGCGCCTGCCGGGTAGGCAACCACGGCTCGTGCAGCGCTCGCGTGCAGGGCGGGCTGGCCTATCCTAGCATTCGCAGGCGCCCGGCCACGCCAGCGACCACTAGGATCAACTGAAGGCGCGCGACGCCCCAGCGCGCTTCGGATGCTCCACACCTATTAGGCCACAGGGTGTCGCCCATTAAGTACATCCGAATTTCGCCCGCCTTAATCCTGCGGCCGTAGGCGACCGCCTGCACATGTATGCACTGCACATTTCTGCGCTCGCCTACCCACTGGGCGCCATCTGCGCAGGGACTGGCCAGCTCGCGGGTTTATCTACCGGCGATTTTACGGCCGTGGTAAATGAAAGAACCATAAAAGTTGGGGCGAGTAACACATGCAGCACAGTGGCCAATAGGACGAACAAAAATGCAAACAGTACGTTTGTGGCCAGCGTGAAATCGTGCCGGCTGTCTGTTAACACAAGGCAGCTGCTCCACAATCAATCCTAACTCGTACATTATTATTTATTTGTACACTATTGTAAACATTTGTCTGCACCCTATGATGTGATGATCCCTGGATCCAAAAAATATTATAATGTTGACCAAGTGACTATTAAGTAGTATTGTAATATTTTTGGCCCGCATAAAGTCCATCACGAACAAGTTATGCAGTACAGGAAGGACCATGTCGAGGCGTTATCTCGTGTGTCCGACAGGAGATTCGATAGGGTCACTTCGAATGCCCACACAAAACGAGTGCCCACGCATAAGGTAGAGCGCAATAACAAGTTCGACTGCATATGTAAAATATTGAGTAACAGCATCAGGAATCCCAAACCATTTCCAAAGAATTTGATTCATGATTTTAATGCTCCATAGAGGTTCCAAATAAATTTTTCACGTCCGCCCTCCCAGCAAAAAGTATCTTCAGTTCGTAATAAAATATTAAATCTGCAGTTTAATGACGCTTGTTCAGAAAACTACAGTTTTACTTGGATCAAAAGTACAGGATAATAAGACCAGCACCAGCTATGGTTTTCTGCACCAGCTACAGTGTAACTGCAGTAACACAACAATTTGGGCGCTGCAGTTTCATCGTAGATGCGGGAACTTGGCTGACCTGGGTCGCAGTGCAAGGTCGGTGGGCAGAGGCAGGCAGCTCCCGGGGCGCCGATCGCCGTCAATGAGAGGGAAGCGGCCGTCGTCGCGCGCCAATCGCCTGCGCCTCCTGCAGGGGTCCTGGTCCGGCAGCGTCCGCGGGCCTAGCAGGAGCGTTGTGTTTCCTCCTCGCACGGCCGCCAGAGTATATTTGACAGTCCCGCCCTGCCCTACCCGCAGAGCCGACGCCGCAGCGGCGGCATTTGCTCGGGAAGATATTGTTTTCTTTTCTGCTTTCCTGCGGAGCGGCCCACGTGCCCGCGGGGAGTTTGGGAACCCCAAAGTCCCTCCGTGCCCCCTCCTCCTCCTACATGCCATTGTGTGTATGTGTGGGAGGGACAAAGCGAGGAAGGGGAGGGGGGAGAGGAGCGAGAGGGACACAGACAGGGAGAGCCACCCGCCGTCCCGTTGGCTGCCTCATCCCGCCCCGAGCGGAGTGTTGTTGTGTTGTCCAGACGTCTCGGACCGCGTGACAGCGTCAGATCTGTTTATGAAATTGCGACAAGCGCGGCCGTCAATCGCCAGCAATGCGTATGTGAGCGATTCCATACCAAAACGCCAAGTGATTTGCCTCATGGTCTTGGATTTCTCTGAAACTTTGAGAATTGATGTTTTGAAGGTAAAAAATCCAAAAAATTAAAACATTTACATTTCAAAATGTTCTTGACAGAAAAAAAAATTATAAATTTGTCTGCATCTTATTTAACGTGTCTATCGATTTTGGAGATTCTTATACCAGAGGACCCTCAAGGTTGAATTTGTCAAAGTAAGATCCTGGGGATCACGTCAACGTCTGGCTAACAGTATGATCAAAAGAAAATCCGTATTTAAAAAAACCAGCAAGATTGTAAAGCACGCATTCTTTAAATTTATCTTTTTTTCAGAACGTCTTTTAATTTTTTTTTATAAGGTAAGCTTTTGAGCAGTACTGGTAGTTCGTTTAAACACATTGGACCTTAATAGTCAACATTTTTCGCTCCGACACTTCAAAAAGTGAACTCCGCATGGATGTGACTTTTGTTCCTTGAATTCTGACAAAGCATATGTTTCTATTCCCTAGATTTAGCTTCGTTCTGCTTAACGTATTTTAGAATTTGATACACTGAATATACTTTATACTTTATATACTTTATACTTTATAGTCCATAAAGTAATTCTTGCACCAAATACTATGTGATAATACAGCACACAGGGTTTGATTGATGCCACTAGGTCCAGAGTGCACACATACCAAATTTAAACGTAAACGGACGTTTACCTGGTGCGCACGGACCTCGAAGGACCTGCCGTCATGTGCGACGCGCTAATACCAGCTACCTGTGCGGCAGATCTCAGTCGCTGGTTTTATCTCGTCCCATAGGATGTGTGGCAGCCCCTGGCTCAACGCGGGGCACGACGCTAGAAACCACTGCAAACTTATCGTACGAATCCTCATCGATTTGAACATTCACTTTAATAAACTATTACAATTGGTGGCGCTTCGCCTTTCGTGCGTGGGCATGGGAGATTACTGTATTAGCGTCCATCTTAGCCTCTCCATGCACTTTATGCGTCTTCTTTGGTACACGAAAATGGATGAAAACAGCGTCGAGCGCCTGGAGCATAGGCAATTCCTCCTGGAGAATAGGCAACGTGGCCACGGATGTGCAGCGAATGCCTACCCTCTAGGCGGTTTCTCCTATTTTGCCAGTTTTCGCGTACAAGAAAATGCGCTTAAAGTGCAAGGAGAGACTGAGGTAGACGCTAACACATTAATCTTCCATGACCACGCAAGAATGCCGAAGTGCCACCAATAGAAATAAATGATTTCCCTGCATGTTCAAATCCATGACAATTCGTACGATATGTTTGGAGAGGTCTCTGGTGTTGTGCCCCGCGTTGAACCAGGGGCTGCCAGACACCCGATGTGATGAGATAAAACCGGCCACCATGGTTCGCGGGGCAGAGCGGGAGCAGGCACGGCCCGGACAAGGCGGCGGAAGCAGCGCGTCGCACGTGACTGCCGGTCTTTCAGAGTCCGTGCGCACCGGGTAAACGTTGTCCGATTACGCTCAAATTTGATATGTTTGCATTCTAGACCAAGTGGCATCAAAGAAACCCTGTGTCAGCAAAATTAATATTTTTTATGTACCCCACTGTACATTTTCATTGGCTCGAAACTAGATGAGGTTTGTCTTCATCACAGTAAAAATCCTACGAAGACCGGGCTTCGTATTACGAAGAAAGTCTTCGTAGGCTACGAAGAAAATGAGGCCTTCGTAGGATTCTTCGTATTACGAAGTATTCCTTCGTAGCCTATGAAGGATTCTACGAAGACTTCATTTTCTTCGTAGATATTTTACTGTGTTATTATCCAGAATGAGTTAAGATGGCACCGATCCCTCATTTCAATATACCAGGTGCCGCGGATTTCCTGGGGTATGCAATGTCGCAACGCACTGTATCTCCGTCTTTCTCGCTCAGGTGGACGCCTGAGCCTGAAAGAGGCGGAGCCTGTGCTTTAAGGGCCAGCACTGTACAATATGTATAATAGGAATGACATCAGCGAAAAATGTTAGATGGCCACATTTTAAACAGGGTGGTCTTTGTAGAACCGTTGCCACTTCGTGAGCGTGAAGAGGGCATCTAAGGGAGTATTTTGATATAGGCCACCACCGGTCGGAATTGAAAATTACGGCCGGCAGGGCGAAAGTTCTTGCGCCTGGAGGATAGGCAACCGCACCGGTAGTAGGCATGGCGCAGCTCTTAACTCACTCGCACCACTCACAGGGGACGTCCTCCTTTTCCTGATGAGAGCAGTGGCCCCGCCGACTTGCCCGTCTCTAACCGTCAGTGTCGGCAACCTTTCGCGTCCGCCCATATCATGGACCAAATGATGCACATTGATGCAGCGGGTCCCTAAACACGACCTGTTACCTGCCAGAGCTACGTTTCTGCACTCACTGGCCCGGCGCTCCCTGGCGTTCGTACCTCCCTCCGGACAATGGCCGCTGACCCGTAGTGTTGCCCACCCCACAGGCGCGAAAACTTTCGCTCCAACGGCCGCAATTTTCATTTCCAACCATAAGTGTCCTGTACCAACATCCTCCCGTAGATGCCCTCTTCACGCTCCCGAAGTAGCGAAGGTTCGTCAAAGACCACCCTGTATAACAGGGTAGATCACTTATTAAAATACATCCTTAGGGGAGTCCACATTAAAATTACGGAGTAAAGACCGACATAGTTTTGATGATATCCTATCGTTATATATACCAGGTGTCCCAGCTCAGCCGTTCCAGGGAAAACGTAGGCAAGCCCGCAACACTAGCCTCGCGCGGGGTGTCCAGGCGAGCACTTTGCAGAGTGGCATGGCGCCACTTTTCTCATAGCCAAAATGCAAACAGCAGAGTGGAAAATAATTATCAATAAAGTTCGAGCAGAAGCTGGTAGCCCGTTATTCAGACACATTTTAGTTCCAATCGGAAAATGCCGCACGGATGCGAACAGATTAAGAATGACCTAACCTCTGATGCGCGTCGTCTGCAGCTGGTGACAGGCTCAGAGCTGGACGCCAATGGTCGGCACCTTGCGAGAGGATAGTGTTGGGGGCTTGCCTACCTTTTGCTGGGACCGGCTGAGCTGGGACACCTGGTATATAAATTTCTACAAGTCCTCTTCCAGATAAATGGGATTGACACCAGTTTAGTACATGGCCTATAATACTACAGCGGTCCAATTTTTTAGGTTACTGTGGTTTATATGCTTTTGACACAGACAAAACACCAGCCGAAAATAATCTTCCCAACGATTTATAAATAGTTGGAGTAAAATGTGTAATAGCTTTAACAGTTGTTTTGTTTTAAGAAGCCAAACTGTGGTTCAGATAATAAATTAAATTTGTACAAACATTCTCCGAGCGTGGGCGAGCAAGCCGTACTGAATTATATCCATTACATTGTTTGAAGTCAAGTACAATCAATTTGCAGCATTTAATAGGTCACAGTCGTGTTTTTTTTGTGTTTGTAAATAGTCATTCCTTTGTTTTAACCCACTCCCAACAAGTCAGTTGAATAAAGATCAGCAAGCAAGAGAGACGTGCTTCTGTTGTTGTATCTCAACTCTCACAGAAGGAAGATAGAGGCACAAAATTTTATTTAGAACTAAAAGCCATCGGAGCCTTTGATCCCTTAACTACGTAACACAGAGGCTTGATACGACTGTCTGTGAAACTCCTACAACACGATAAGCTTGTTCTCCGAGTACTGCTTTACTTGTACGGTTTAATAAATGTTTTCAAACGAAAAATGTAGTTTTTTTTTATCGTTCAGGCAGCCTTAGATTTTTACCCAAAGCCAGAAACACGTAGCCTTAAAAAGCCTTAAACTTGACAGTATGCCAGTATGAATACACTGCGGGGCAGCGTCGAGTGTGTCGAGCGTAAGCGTTGCTCGGAATCCGTAGGTGATGCGATACGCATGTGCCACCCCCGCCACTCGGGCCCGGCCGCACACGTCTGCGGTCGATACACCAAAATACTTCAATTATATTGTCGAACCGGTCTGCCTGACCGCCGGCTACGCACAAATACGGAATTTTACAACAAACAGGCCGGCCCATTCCTCCGGCAAACCCTCCACTGCGCTCCACTGGCACCGACAGGGGGCTTCGCCCTGCTTCGGTTTCAAACGCAGCGTGTCGGGCCGGACGAAGAACTGGGGCTTAACCGGTTTCCGTTCCTTCCGTTTCGTTCGCCCCGTACCGCCTCTCGCCGCGGTTCGTCGACCATGCATTCTTGAGTCTGCACCCCACTTCTCGTTCAAAGTTGGTTAGAAAACGTAATTATACAGCCGAAACACGGTGGACGTAACAAAAAATATAGGAACAAAAATGGCGTACAGCACTGTCGTTTGCACGGTGATATGATGAAAAGATATAGCAGAGCTGCCCTGCAGACATTAATAGTTTATGACTGGGGTTTACTACAAGGAAACTTTTGAGCAGCCGTAATTCCCCTGTACGCCTACGAGAATCTGTTCTCGGAAGGCGACCATGCCTCCCTATCGAAGAGTATTGCGCTCTCAAAAATTGCAATCCCATTGAACTCAACACGTGTCGTGAACGTTAGTAAGTGGAGAACGAATTTGTCGCCGAAAGAAATATTTAGGTCTCAGCCGGGACTGGAATGTGACCCTCGTACTGCGAGACCGGCACAGACTACTATCCTACGAGCACTCCTCTGCAGACTAGTAATCCAATGCTGCATCACATGGTCTGTAGAGAACATCGTCTAGAACACGATCGAGATCATCGAAATTGAGAGACGCTCTGCTTTTGCATGAAGAACTCACTTCCTGTGTAGCTTCCAAGTCGTTGCTAGACCCCTGAAGTTTGAAAAAAAAAAAGCAATTATTCCAAAATGTAGTGTACTCAACGTTTTTATACGACGTTCAACATTTTGAATCTTCGTTCAAACAAGGAGCCTACCAATACAGTTTCAATTCTTTTCGGTTCTGAATGCCGTATGGTCACGCCTGCCCTTAATGCTGCCTGGTGCCTCTCGGGGCGCACCTGAACAGCCGGCGGGTAGGCAGCCCTACTGACACCTCGGCCTGGCCCGAACGCGGCTCCCGGCGCGTCACAGCAGCGCCGCGCGAGCAGGCATCCCTTTTAACGGGAATTTGCATGCGTCAGAGTGCGGCCACCGGAGCAGCGGCAGCATGTCGGCGCTGTGCGTAAGGCTTGCGCACACGGAGCCATACATTATTCAGCATCATTCAGCAAGCAAGCATGTACCCCTGAGCAATAATGTGCTGAGCGACGCACGGCTTTTTACGATGCCTGGGGAGTTCCGTAAGCAAGCGGAATACGTACAGTTGTCATTCCAATGTGCGCACGCACATTATCTATAGTTACGCACAAATGTATCCAGGAAAGCGTACAATTTGAAAAGTGCGCTTGCCCGCAACTCCGCTTGCTGACGTTTTTGGCAGGAACACTAGCCCTCAAACAGTTAGCTCGTGGCTGTTTTGTTGCAATTAACATGCATTTTGCTCAAAAGTTAAAAATGCATAAATTAAAACGTTTTAAATAAAATTTTATATAAATACAGATACACTTGCGAATCCACGACTTAATTAGTGGACGTAATAGAAAAAAGGTTTTCCTGAACATTTACTGTGTGTAGATGAAAGATCCATGAGCGTTTGGAGTGTGGAGCCGCAATTCGGAAGCGCTGCGACCAGTGGCGTCGTAAATGCGAAATGACCGGGGCTCTGTTTAAACCGCGTAAGCGGGCGAGGGGGGGGGGGGGGGGGACGTCTTAAAATTTACCTCCTTTCCCTGGGACTCCTCGGGACCGCGCGATTGGAGTGAGTCATCCGTCGGACGACGTCATTCAAGGGCATTCAACTTCATTACGCATCAGGGTGTTTCAAAAAAATAAATTTTGCTCACACAGGGTTTATTTGATGCCACACTGCAAATCCAGGTGTAGACCTTTTTGGTCCACACTTCCTTGCGTGGACCACTTTGGTCCACACTTCCTTGCGTGGACCACTTTGGTCCACACTTCCTTGCGTGGACCACTTTGGTCCACACTTCCTTGCGTGGACCACTTTGGTCCACACTTCCTTGCGTGGACCACTTTGGTCCACACTTCCTTGCGTGGACCACTTTGGTCCACACTTCCTTGCGTGGACCACTTTGGTCCACACTTCCTTGCGTGGACCACTTTGGTCCACACTTCCTTGCGTGGACCACTTTGGTCCACACTTCCTTGCGTGGACCACTTTGGTCCACACTTCCTTGCGTGGACCACTTTGGTCCACACTTCCTTGCCACTTTGGTCCACACTTCCTTGCGTGGACCACTTTGGTCCACACTTCCTTGCGTGGACCACTTTGGTCCACACTTCCTTGCGTGGACCACTTTGGTCCACACTTCCTTGCGTGGACCACTTTGGTCCACACTTCCTTGCGTGGACCACTTTGGTCCACACTTCCTTGCGCGGACCACTTTGGTCCACACTTCCTTGCGTGGGCCACTTTGGTCCACACAAAGAAGCGTGGACCACGTTGGTCCTGCCGTGTACACAGATGCACACTCCGCAAGAATTCAAATCCCGCGCCCGTCAGCCCCCGGAAGTTATCCGCTTGGCTGCCGCCGGGCGCCAGTCGCGGCACAGCTTCAAAAAAGAACTGTTAGCCACGCTTGTTCACGCAAGATAATATTGTTAGGCTGGTCAGTAGGGTCTTTGAATATTAACTCAAGTAAATACCAAAGTGCTTTAGTGAACGGCTCTCCTGTCTTTCCTCACCTTTCCTATCTCTCCACGTTGAACCCGGAATACACATACAAAACAGTTCACGCAAGGAAGTGTACCAGAAACCACTCCAAACTTATCGTACGAATTGTCATCGATTTGAACATGCAGTGAAATCAACTACACACTAAATGTCATGGGACAATTTTTACCCATTATATGTTTTGTTTTTAAACAAAACATAACTGAGATACAATTTGCACCATAATTATGGGACAAATTGTAACTCGCATGTTACAATTTGTCCCACCTTAACGTTACAAATTGTCCCAATGTCGTGTTTTGTTTAAAAAGGTAACTTTTCATTGAACAAAACAGTCCCATAGACATTTAGAGTGCATTTCAATTGGTGGCACTTGGCTTCTCTCGCGTGGGTATGGGTGGGTGTTAGCGTCCACCTCAGCCTCTCCATGCACTTTAAGCACCTTTTCTTGTACACCAAAACGGGCAAAGTAGGAGAAACCGCCTGGAGGGTAGGCATTCGCTGCACATCCGTGGCCACACACTAAATGTCATGGGACTTTTTTTACTCCCATTATTATGGGACAATTTAATTGTAACATACATGGTACAGTTTTGTCACATGGCACTGGTTACTATCTTCGTCTTGTCCCAAATTATGGGACAATCTGATGGGACTCCGGGTAACCGACATGGAATTGTCAGCGAACATCGGACGACTAACGAACGACCGGGAAGAACGCCTGCGAACTCTTGGGTAGGCTAGCCCGCACAGCACGCGTGCATGTAGGAGTACAGATTGCCTACCCGCTAGGCGCCAAGATTGACCAGAACAGCAGGAAACGTTCGCGCTCAAGAGAGGAGGTAAGAAGTCTTACTAAATGTAGTTATTATTGCATTGCCAAAGTATTAAATTTAACCATCCAAAGCATCCGTGCTTTTTTCGATTTCGGCGGTGCTAGGTGCGTGTCGTAAATGGGTAACCATTACAATTAACAATATTTACATTGTCCCATAAAGTTATACAAAATTGTCCCATATAAAAGATACAAAATTGTAACATAAGTAGTTTTGACAATTAGTACCACGTTCATGGGACACTTTGTAACATGAGATGTTTTGCGCAGAATCTCAACATGTCATGGGACAAATTTGTAGCAGTCTATGGGACAAAAAAGTCTCACGCCATTTAGCATGCACGTTGCCTATCCCCCAGGTGAATGTGCCTATGCTCCAGGCGCTCGATACTTTATTCATTTTTGTGTACAAAAGAAGACGCGTGAAGTACATGGAGATGCTAAGATGGACGCCAATACACTAATCTCCCATGCCCACGCAAGAAAGGCGAAGTGCCACCAATTGAAATAGGTCATTTTACTGAATGTTCAAATTGATGACAGTTTGTACGATAAGAGTGATTTCTGGTATCGTGCCTCCCGTTGAGCCAGAGGCTGCCAGACACCCTATCGACCGAGATCCGCGTGGTAGAGCGGAAGCGGGCAGGGCCCGAACAGGTAGCTGGTATTGGCGCGTCGCATATGACTGCCAGTCCTTCGAAGTCCGTGCGCACCGGGTAAACGTTGTCCGATTACGTTTAAATTTGGCGTGTGTGCATTCTAGACCTAGTGGCATTAATCAAACCCTGTGTGAGGAAAATTTAGTTTTTTGAAACTCCCTAATACTCATGGTACTTACTCCGGGTGTTACCGAGGCATCCTTAGAGTATTCCCATTCCCCGTACCAGTTTTCTTAAATCGGCATTATGGAATGACCGTTAATGGATTACCTCAATTACACTGAGGATAGAGAGTAATGATGTTTATCAAAATAAGTCACGTGACGTGGCCCCTTTTTTTGGAATCCTGGAATCAAGTTCAGACTAACTATGTGGTAAAACCTTGAAAGTGTGGTCCAGTTTTTAAAACAGCATCTTTAAACCCCTTATCGATAAAAATTGGGTAATGATTATGACTCTTCCATTCGCAGGGTACGTGCGTACTAATGTTATAACGCGGAATAGTTACGAATGGGAGAGGGGGAGGGGGGAGGGGGGGGGGGTGAATGCACAAATAACCGATTACTATATTATTATGAGTACGGATCTGAGTCTTAAACGGCCTAGTAGATGCGTACACACGTGGAGGTGAGCCTTTTCTGCGAAAGGACTCTGGTGCCGAAGGTCGCATTAATGCATCGCCCTTTCCACTCCCTCTTGGCCTCACATTTCTTCCCGTTGTTCATTATTCATGACTCTCGCCTGGTAAGTCGGCGAGACGCTATCGGTTTAGTCAACCGAGACCCTTCGCTGGTAGGTTGCCCACACGGTCGCCGGCGAACTTGATATATTGCTCTATTTCTTGCTCTGGGTCACTTGGTCTGGTATCAAATGGGAGATCGTTTTAAATATTTAGAAAGAAAATTACCCTTGCGCGATAAGCTTGAACACACTTGGCCTCGCAGAGACCAAAACATATTGTATCTTAAGTTCGAAATTCAACCATTTTGGTCACAGTACGAGGGTTGCTGAGTGTAAATAAGGAATGTTTTTCGTACTTGGCCGTGGCATTTGCACTGTTCTAGTGTCAACGAAATGCGCGATGACGCACAATGAAGTAAAAGAAAAGAGGGGAGCGGGCCAGAGTCTGAAAGTTGTTTACAGGATGGCTTCTCTGGAAAATCCTTTATTATTTCCGCTCATGGATTTCACGGGACATCGGGAATAATATTCTGGTCACAGGAGCCGAAATGAGACGATTTTTGCTAGTTATTGCTTTAGATATACCTTTGTTGCCATACAATTGGTTCGTCGTCGGACTTACGGAGTCGGAAAGTAGTCTCAGGGACCATCCAAACAGAAGCATCCCCTCTCGAGGCGCACCTCGCAGTAGGATTCTTACTCAACATGCTAAATACCAGAATCTGAACAAAAAGAAGTCTTGGTTTAAGAAGCACCCTCTGACACATACACATTTTAAATATGTTTTAAACGCGCGTGCTTGATGCGCAACCATTTTGACATGCACAAACTAAATGTCATGGGACAATATTGTCCCATAAAATGTTTCGTTTTTAAACAAAACATAACTGGGTAAAATTTGTAGCATAATTATAGGAAAATTTGTATCTTGCACGTCCTAACTGATGTCGTGGTTTGTTTAAAAATGTGACATTTCATTGGGCAAAATTGTCCCATAGACATTTAGAGTGCATGCTTGCAACAAGTTATGCTTGACAAGCATGAAATTGCTGTGCATTCCCCAACCTCAGTGCGATAGTCTTTAGGAAGTTTGTTTTGGTTCGCACGGTTTTCGTGACAGCAAACGGGGCTCGTTGCCGCATCTCGCCCTCACGCGGTTCAGTTCGGCGATGTTGACCTTCGCCACCGTTAGTGCGGCCGCCGGCATTACCATTCGGCGGCTGGCCCTCCGGACGACCACACGTACAGGCAGTCGGTGCCATGATGAAGACTGCGTGCCTGTTAGCCGTCGCTCTGTTCCCGCTGGCTCTCGTCGCCGCTCCTGCAGGTCAAAATGGTGAGCGTCACCCCACTTCCAGTGCTTCCAGTCGAGTGGCCGAGTTCACTGCACGGAGTAAAAAAGATTAGTGGTTTTAACCTGCGTTTCGGTTGATTTTTAGGCAAATTAAACAATTTTGGTTGTGACAAGTTAAATTTAGTTGTGGGAACTCAAAGTGCGTTGGGGTAATTAACCATTAGTTCGAGCAATGGAAAGTGAATTTTCGGTGCCTTCCGTAGGTTCAACTAATGGTCAGTTACCCCAAACGCTTTTTAAGTTCTCCTACATTTAACACATTAACTACATTTAAGTTGTCACAACCAATATTGTTTGACTGTCTGAAAATCAACCGACATATTATTTAAAGCAACTAATGTTTTTTTCTCTGTGTGGTCCGACCCTGAGCTCTATGCCTTCGCTTTGGCATACTTTACACTGTAAAAAGCTTCAAAAGAAAACAGCGGCTACGTATTGGGACGTTCTTACGAAGTGTCGTAAGCTTCCGAAGTATTTTCTTCATAAGTTACGAACAAATACTACGTAATACCAACCAAATACTTCGTAAGAACGTTTGTAAAACGTAGCCGGTGTTTTCTTTGCAAATACGAAGAACTTTCCTTCGTGATCTTTAAACAGTGTACCCTGTGAATGTCGAATGCCTAGGGTGTCCGCATAACTTTGATATATTTAACACTCCGATTATGACCTGTGTAATTCGGACATTTCAATACAAAAGGTACAGACCTTAAGAAGAACGGGGCACTACATGGCTAAGCAAGGCACCGTTTAAATACTTTGTTACCATACCGTTGAAAAAAAATTAGAAGTCAATGAAATAAAAATAAAATCCAAATCGTAGTATCGGATTGCTTCAAACTTATATTTCATTGATGTGCGGATGGATTCATGGGAAGAATACTGACTTTCCTTTTATATTGCCCTTTCTCTCTGACACCACGTCGTTTACCACAGGTGCCACAGAGCGCATGCCGAGCCCCGCGTCCAGTCAAGCCAGCGTGGGAGATTACTGCTTTTCAAGTTCATGCAACCGATCAGGTAGGCTCCGTGCGGGAATCAAAATCGCAGTTAAAGTGGAGTGACGGAACAATTATTCGCGATCCACGACGCGTTCCGGAGTACGCCGACCTAGTCCAGGAAGTGTGTACTAGGCTCTGCGCGTAAACACTGGGCCTATTGCAAGCATGCTCCAGGTGAAGTGTGCTACGTGGACACCTGAGTGTGCCTGTGCAGGGACGGTCTTTTTGGGTCCGAGCGGAGCGAGGAGCCCTTTGCAGCGACTTTCACGCTTCTTCTCTCCTCCTGCCAACCATTGTTGCCGCTCATAGCCTATGAGTTCGCTTCCCATTCGAACTATCCCTAGGTTTCATTTTTTTTTTCATTCACCGTTAATATCTATTGCATAAGTTCTAAAATAATATATTTTCATCAAATAAATTACAAACTCTCATTCAAAAACCCTATTAGCTCAGATTCAAAAATTCAAAGTTAACATTAAAAGGGGTTCCCACTCTCAAGCCTCTCTAGCTTCTACATCCCTCCTCTGTGCACATTTTTGCTTCTCTGTATCCACATTACCATCACTGTATCTGTACGAACCAAAAACTATCAAAAATATATTTATATCATATGCTACCTTATAATTACATCAGGTACAAGTATTCAAATCATAATAAAAATAACATCAGTTTCTCCCCTCTGCGTTCCCTTGGCCGCGCGCCGCGGCCATGCGGCCGTCATTGTCTTGTGAAAACCAAATGTGATGTCGTCGGTTAAAATATCAGAAGGTTTATGACTCCTAAAAAATTGCAAATTTGTGATTTGCCTCAATGCATTACCAAGGTTAGTTGCATCGCGTTTAAATATCGTTTCATTAATTTTAATATTCTGTTATTGTTCCTCGGCTTCCCAGTTCGGCGTCCCGTGGCCCGCAGGCCGGCGCCGCAGCTTGTGACAGTCAAACGGACGGCCTCTTCCTACAATGTCGGTGTAGCCGCGCTGTGTAAAGCGTCGAATCGCCGGAGAGATAGACCCCGGTTCGAACTTTCTTATTTCTACGTTCATAAAATCGTTAACCTGCTTTTAACATTGGAAATCCTGGCCCCCGAGGACCACTCAGCGGTTTTGGCGCCGGAATTTTTTTTGTCACTCTCCGACGACTTTTTGAGTGCTTGCGCACCCACAAAACTGACTTCTCGGTTGAAGTAGAATTTTGGCTTAAACCAAGATTATTTACTTGGATCAAGTCTAATTTAGCCTTATGCGGCTCCAATGCCTATTTTGTCCTCACCCAAGGGCCAAATTTTCTTCGTTCAATATATAAGAAGACTTGAACCAAAACACTTGTCTTATCGGGTATTGGTTCAAGTAAAAATTAGCATGATCCAAGTAAAAACTAGTATAGGGGTTGTCCAAGAATACGTTTTTCTGGGTGCGCATGAGCGAGGTAAAGACGTGGTTGGTAGCACGTCCCTGCAAACAAACGTTCACGTCCTATTCTCTGCCCACGTTTTGTTTTTGAAACTCTACCTCCCTGAAACCTGCACAGCCTATATGAACGACTCCTTACGCCGTGCCAATGTCTACTTTGCAGCGGCGTTTATGGAGAAAGCCATAAATCCTCTAGCGGATCCATGTGACAACTTCTACGAGTTCGCGTGTGGCGGCTACGTGCGCAACACGGTCCTACCCCCGCACGAGGCTGAGGTGTCCACCATCAGCCAGATGCAAGATAATTTACTGCGACAGTTGCGTGATTTGCTCTCCGAGCCGATTGCCACAGACAACAAGGAGGCCTTTAAGATCGCCAGAACGCTTTACCAGTCGTGCGTTAACACAAGTGAGTGCAAACCTGTTCAAGATGGCAAAAAGTTCATTGCGTCCTGACGTTGTACATCCCTCCAGCCTGGGACGAACCCTCAATACCGGTGGTACACCAGTATTTTGAAGGTGGTAGAAACCTTTTTGGTTTGTTCGCTTTTCAGTTTTTCTGTAGCTTCACAAAAAGTTTTTTTTTTAAATTATTCACCGATTTGTTTAAAGTAGAGATTGGTCTGTGGAAAAGCGTACACACTAATACATTTCTTGGCTGTATGTAATGCTATATTTCACGAAGCCCTGCTCGAGGAACTTGGCCTTGACCCAGCGAGGAATGTCCTGAAGGCCGTGGGAGGCTGGCCACTGCTCGAAGGGGACAGTTGGGACGAGCACAACTTCGAATTGAACGCAATGCTGCTCAAATTAGAGGATCTTGGACTAAGCGCTGCCTCACTATTCAGCCTGGATATCGCGTCTATTGGAAATGGATATTCGGTGCAGGTAAGGACTGCCAGCATTAGAATCGCAATGATATGCAGTTCCGTGTCCCGATTACGATGGGTGTGGGCTGGCTTGACGTATACGGGTGGCACGAAAAGTGTTAATGGACATTTCTTTTACTCGCGAGGTCTCTAGAATCACCAGTGAGAGACATGAACTATGTCCGTAGGTACTGCGCGGTCACACATGGCAGTTGCTGGCTAAGCTATGGCGTACCGGCATTAGTGGGCCCTATCAGTTGTTTTAACTTATGTGTATTACTTTGTAGGTCACACTACCGAAACTGAATATCGACCTGACTGGCTACGATTCTAAAACTGCAGCGAAGCGTTTCGACGAGTATGTGAACCTGATAACAAATGTGACCACACTGTTCGCTCCTGCGGATGCTAATCTTACTAAGATCCAGATGGAAATAAGCCGCATCGCTTCATTCGAGCGAGACCTGAATTCGGTACGTTGAACCATCGCTGGCACTGGAGTCTATGGTAACAAAACAAACTATTCAGGTCACTGACTTACGCAAGCTTTAGTGTCCATCGCGCAATTTGCAGTTTTAAGGTGACAGTTAACATAGGCATGTTCTTTGAAAAGTAATTTGTTGCATTGCATTTCTGCATATTGTACAACTGTTCGCTATACAAAACCGTCTCAATGCTTAAAGCGCCGAAGTTTTCTTCGTTGTTGCGGCAAACTTGTGTTTGCAGCACATGCCCAGTCTGGAGGATCGCTGGGCTACGGGGCGCCTAGCAGCAATGCGTACCTTGGACAGCCTGAACACGAAGCATCCGTACGTCGACTGGTCGAGGTTGATCAGCCATCTAGTGCCGGCCAGTTACAACGTTACTGATGAGTTGCTCGTTAGCGTTAAGCCAATGACTTACTTCGAAGGCCTTGGGAAAGAACTGTCCGGCGTGGATAAACGGTAAGTACGGTGTGCAAAGAGGCGGTGCTGTGAACTTTCGAGTTTGGCCGGCATTGAGAGAAGCCGCCTAGACGTCGTGGCTGGCTGGGGCTCCGAGTAGCAACTGAGTGTAAGGGTCAAACATCCTTCTCAATCCTTCCCAGCTGCACTGCTCCAGGCCATGGTGTATTGTGGTATACTCACTATTACGGGTATTACGTTGGTATGACGCTACTGACCGCACAGTAGTAGCTTCAGTGGGTGGCGGGGACAGTGCGGCAGGGTAGCGACCGGTTATCTTGCAACTTCTTTCAACTTTTAAACCTGCGCTAGCTTTGACTCGCTGGTCAGCGTGGTTAGGTTACCGTGGTGCAGGCTAATGTTTCCAATCGGGCCGGCAAGCTCTGCGCGTCTTGACCGAGCCGCGTACGAAACGTTGCCCGACCAGCGTCGGAGATTGGCTCGGGCAAGATTCGGGCAAGGTTTCGCACGCAGCCGGGCAGAGCGCGCTCGGCTCGCCGGCCCGAATGGAAACACCAGTGCAGGCACGTAAAGTTTCTGGTAGTTCCTAGGACGCTCTGGCAGACATGTCTGATAACCTAACAGCTTTCATTACTTGGGATAGTCCTGTCAGAAAGTCTGATAAACTATGCCTGGTAGCATAATGATCTGCATCAGCTCGTCGATCTAGAAGCAAAATTTGGTTTGATAAACCTCAAATGGACAGTTTTTTTTTTTCAAATGAGGCGGATTTGCCTTAGACGTATGTCTGTCATATACGTGTGTATTTCCTTGAACCATTTTAATATCACACGACATTTTGAAAGAGAGTATCGGGATCTAAGATCTAAGACACTTCGAGCGTTTTTACCGGTGTGTGAGAATTAAAGCATAACAAATTTATCAAAGCTATCAGACGTCAGCTTTCTGAGGTTTACATATCAGACTTCCACCAGAGTCGCCAGGAAAGCAACCATCGTAAAATCATTTTACAAAGTGTCTCTTTAGCACGCTGGTGAACTATCTGGTGTGGCGGGCTCTCCACCAGCATTTGCTCCCGAACCTCAACACGGCAATGAGGACCATGGTGACGGAGCACAGCACGCGACGCGTTGCAGAGGGAGTGGAGCGCTGGAAGGAGTGCACCAAATTCGTGCACGAAAGGTACGCGTTTACACAAATGTCTGCCCGCTACAGTGCCTTGTGAAGGTCTGGACAACTGCTTCCGGACCCTTTTTATGCAATTGTCTCCCTATATTGTCTTTAGAGCGCCGGTCTTGACGTCCGCCTTGTTCGCTCGTCGTTTTACATCGGCCGACATGCTGGCAAAGGCTCGGAGCCTAGCCGAGGAGGTCAGCACAGAGATAGTGAATCTCGTAAAGGCAGCTGACTGGATGCAGCCTGAAGACAAGTGAGTATTCTGGGAACTCCGCAATGAGTTTTTCATCACCTGCCGCGTAGCCTACCGCAATGTATGACACTGTACTTTTCATATGGAGACACGCTGGAACTCGCCTCTAGTCTAGAGTGCGGGCGGGCGGAAAATGTTTTCATTAAAACTGAGCACTTGCTATAATTTTTTGTAACGTAAATTGGTTACTATACTTACAAACGTTTCTCTCTTAACACAAGGTTACATGCCGAAGCGCATGCAAACGTTAAAGTTAAATTCATGGTTGGTTACCCTGACATCGTATTTAATGACACCTATGTGGAGGGGTACGTTCAGGAGGTAAAATTGTGCGTTTTAGATGCTGCATGCAGATTGCACGACAGGGCATTCAGTACTAATTCTGGATTGCAGAAACAGAACCCGATGCTGGTGGACACATTCCTGAAAAACGTGTTAGAGCTGTCCAGGATCCTACGGCGGAATACATTCAGGAGACTCGTTGTGGGCTTCACGTCAGAAGATGTTATTGTCAATTCGGGGAAAATAATCGACGTGAATGCATTCAACTTCGACAGCATTCTAGGTTTGTCTTTATAGGCTCAGCTGCATCCCGAAGGCACTGGTCGGCAAGCAGGCTGGAAACTGCACTGACATTGAGTTCTCCGGGAGCTCAGGCTGTGCCCGGCTCGCCTGCCGGCGGCCTTGCTGGACACCGGCGCCGCTGAGGCCGGCTACGCCACCGTCGAAGGCCGCTGACATCTAAATTCAAGTGGTGGATGGGTCAATAGATTGCAAATTAGTAGCGACGCAGTCATACGCAACATCTGCGTTGCCACCAACGATAAAATAGTCTCAGGACTAAATTGAATTTTCGTACCACGAGAGAAGTCACTAACAGTGCTCGTGGTCACCGGAACAAGCAGTCAGTTTAGACAATGTTTACTATTTCTCGCTTGCAAAAACGCATTCAACATCCGCTCGCATTCCACGGCTGTAGTGGCGGAGCTTCCGCCATGACGACCTCCTCTTTTTCTGGTGCCTAACTAAATTTTTGAAACCTTGGGTGGAATGTCTTTTAGGTCTGACACTCGGCATTCTCCAGGACCCTGCTTTCAACGCCAATCGTCCTCGCTACTTGAACTACGGTGTGATAGGCTTCGCAATTGGCCATGAATATTCCCACTCGTTCGATTTAAACGTAAGCTAAAAGTAACCCTAGTTTTGACTGAAATGGTGAACAAAGTAGGGGCCATACGGCACAGCTCGCCACGACGCGGCCCGACGAAACACAACTTGGAGCGGGGCGAAGTAGCTTCGCGGCGGCCCGACACCAAGTGGTCGTGACACATGGCTAGTGAGAGCTCTTCACAAATTCTCCGTTCGGTTCGTGGCGGACGTCCGAGGCGGAGATGGTCTCTGTTGCGGTACTCTTCATAACCGCGTTCTGGCTGGATCTGGTCCAGGTCTTTCCGGAATATGATCGAAACATTTAAAACTTCATCCCTCGGCCCATCAGGCATGATTGTCAAATTTTAATGAAACGTTGTTCGTTGTTCTTTTTAAACGACAAAAAAAGGTCCGTGTACTGTTTGTACACTGCAATGTACAGATTTGAACGTACATTATAAAGTACAACTATACACATTACAAGGCACAGCATTATCCGTTGCAACGCCTGATAATCGTATATTACATCCATCGTACGACTTTTGTGCTTTAATATATAATTTTTAAGTCTTGGACTTACAAAATTGTACACAGGACATAGCAATGTACAAAACTGCTTAAAATGTACATTGACTTTTAGTGTGAACGGTGGAATGGCTCATCACTTGATTGATGAGTAATCATCACTTTTTCATTGACAGTGATATACACCTTGTTGGCCTCGCCCAGCCCGGACTGTTTGACAATGGTGTGTCTTATTCCACAGGGAATGATATTTGAGAACACTACTTTGGCGCAATTCCAGAAGAAGTCACAGTGTATTATTGAGCAGTACAGCAATATCACCGACAAAGCGACTAACCTTACGGTCAGTATGTCAGAAATGTAAAGAAGTCCATGCGATGTTGACATCAGTTGTGATGCCAACCACATTTAACCGGGCTAAAAAAGTGTTATATGGTAACATACAATTTTTATACAACTGGGCTACACGTTGTATACAGTCATGTATGTGGACGTTGCTCGTGATTAGATATATTATATACGGTGCACCCCGGTAGACCGACCCTTATTTTCGCCGACCTATTATTCTTGCCGACCCCTCGCCGACTCATATATATTTATTATTTATATTTATTATTATATTATATTATTTTTAAGGCAATTGAAATTGTTGAAAAATTGTAAATGGGAAAAAAATTATTTTATTTTTCTTGAATTCTTTTGACTAGATTAGGTTAGGTTAGCTTAGGTAACGTAACCTAGATAAATCGATTAAATAAATATAAAAGTAATATATACATAGTATTTATAATATAATAATCAAATATAATATAATAATATAAAAAAAAATTATAAAATTAATAGTTTATTAGGGATCATAAATACTGGGGTCAATCGGGATCACCTCTTTATACACCGCATTTCTGATGATATAAACATCATATAGGAGGAAAAAGTCATGTATGAACCATATAAACCTATATTTGGAATCATATGCGAATCGTGTGTGCTTGACCCAAGCATTTCGACTTTCCCGGGGACAAATTCTTGATTCAATTTTACAATATTTAGGGTGTACGACCATATACATTTCATTAAGAAAATGCATGGTGCTACACCACGTTGAGAACTTGTTCAGCCCTTGTTTTGCTCGTTATTGACGAACTTGGTTTGCGACCAGGGAACCTGCTTAGAGTATGTAGTTCAACACAAAATGACGTTCGCTGCGTTCACGTCTGTCCCCATTGACGTCACGTTCCTGAAGGGTGCGGAGTGGGTTGAGCTTCGCGTGTCGTTCCTACCTCAAATGCATTGCGAGGACAGGATCCCCGTGACAGTAGGGGGGAGTTAGTTGAAAATTGTCCTAAAAGCGTGACGTCGTTTATAAACAGCCCCTAGCTGCACGCGCGTGACAAGCGTCCTGAACCCTCAAAAAAACTATTTGAATTTAGCATATTTGGGATTCTCGCCGAATCTTGAATCAAGCTTACGCATTTAGCTTGATGCTTGATTCAAGCATTGTTCTAAATGCGCATGCTTGATTCAAGAAACAGATTTTGTTGAGTGTGACAGACGACCCTGCAAACGCAGCACGCTAAATTACTGTACTTATGTGCGCATAATTACGCAGTAATTTGTACATAATGGCTGGTGTACAAACATGTTTATCCATAATTACGTACAAAAAATTGTACACAACACGTTACTGTGAGGAGTTGGCTGTCTCACGCGCTCGCTTCTTTGTCGGGTGCAGGTTAACGGCGTCCTCACGCAGGCCGAAAACATCGCGGACCAGGCCGGAGCAAAGGTGGCGCGCATCGCCTACGAGAAGCACGTTGCGAAGTTCGGCCCCGAGCCATCCATCCCCCTACAGTTTCCGGCCGGCAGCCGTTTGGACCTGTCTCCGCAGCAGATGCTCTGGGTGTCACTCGCCCAGTTCTTCTGCGCGAAGCAGTCCCTGCAGGAGCTGGAGAAGAACATGCACGTCGAGTAAGATTCCAATCGGCTTTTTGCCCAGAAATGGCGGTATTCGTGGCGTACAATCAACACGGTCTGCATGCACTTGCAGGCACAGGGAGAGGGATGTCAGAGTTTTAAATGCAAATTTTGCTATGTACTAACGTACGATACCACCAGGGGCCGCCTACAGCGGCGCTGCCTCCGTTCTCACTATAGGTTTTGAGGGCGCGAATCCGGCATGCACAAACCCTGAACGGTTAATATTCGCAAAACTCTGCAAAAGCGAACATAAGGATGTCTAGGCACAAGCTTAATTTATAAGGAATGCTAATACATCGATACAGCATTGCGTTAAAGCGTACCGGATTCCCCTATTTCGCAGAGGTAAGAATAAAATACGAGGCAATCTATTTTTCGTACTTACTTTTTCGAAACAATACCAATTACACACCAAATGTCATGGGCCAGTTTTGTTCCATTAAATGTTTCGTTTTTAAGCAAAACATAACTTAAATACAATTTTTAGCATAACTATGCGACACATTGCACCTCGCATGTTACGATTATTTGTCCCACCTTTACGTTACAAACTGTACCAATGCCGTGTTTTGCTTAAAAAATCTCATGCGACAAAGTAGTTCCATGCACATTATGAGTGCATTTTTGGCGTACGAACTTGTTATATTAGCATTCCTTGTGATCGGAGCTCGTGCTTGGACCACCCGTTAGTGCAGTTTTCAAAAGCTTTGGCGGATTTTATCGGCGCTCGCCAGAGTCGCGCCCTATACACCTGCAGGGAGGACACGGGCAGCCCCGCTTCCGCCGTTGCCGCCCCTGATATCACCATCACCCAAAGTTTTAGCCATGGCAACTGTATGAAATTGTCCTAATCAACGGAATACTTAGATTTAACATTAGTTCACTTTATACTGGGGGAATTTGAAGCCTGCGCGTTCGAATGTGTGCGTGCGAGACTAGTGTTTTAAAGGGTCGGAAAAGACAGGATTTTAGTTTTGTCCTCCGGTATTTCATCGGGCCCAAAAACCGTGGAAAAATTGAAAAACTAAAAATGACCTGTTTTGTCTCAAAAATCTGTGTTCAGCTTTTTTAGTCAATCCTGTGGTGTTTGAGCGACAGCACAACACAGGAAATCCTTACGTACAATTTTGTGTATAGTTGCGCACAAAATAAAACCTTCTCAAGTTTATACACTTTTTGTGCACAGTTAAGCACACAAGTGTGCGTAACTACGCACAAAAACGTGCGTAATTGTGCACAAAAGTGTGCACAGCGTCCGTATGTTTAACTTTGTGCGTAAGGATTGTACATAAGGATTTGCGTGAAGGTGTTGACCTGCTTTGGTACCGTGCGCTACTTAAAGTACCTTTCTTGTTATCATCATACGAGTCAGATAAATGTCAAGTCAGATTTGGCCACTTAAATTTTCCCGCCTGGCACGCATCAAAGGTTCATTATCATTTTATATTAATAAACGTTTCACTTGTTTAATGTCAAATATGCGTCCACCTTACTAAAACCCGCTGTACCCACAACCCTTGGATTACACTAAAATTATTCCGATAGCCTATTAAGGCAAATAATAGTAAAAATATGCATTTTTTCATTTTTTCCAATTTTTCCGGCTTTTTTGTTTCTTTCCGTTTTTTCCTGTTTTTTCTTTTTTAAAAAACTTTTTATTGGACACTACGCCACACTAATCCTTTATTACCGTGACATTGTTTCAGGCAACACGTGCCGCACGGTCACAGGGTGAACGGGTTGCTGAAGAACGAGAAGGCTTTCGCAGCCGACTACAAATGTGCTGCGGGTGCGCCGATGAATCCCGTCCACAAGTGTCATATCTGGTGAAAGTAGTACCGACCTCAAAAAGAATGGTTCTCTTCTGTTCTTATGCTCTGGAAGAGCTATATAGATTAAGAAGCTCAAATAGGGCGACGTGAAAATACGTTCTGTGTAAGCGGTGCTCTAATAAAACGACATTTAAATAATAAGGATTTCCTAACAAAAATTTACTCTCGCTTCTCTTAGTAAGTTTCCAACAGAAATCTACAAATTAACAATCAAATTATTTTAAAAATCATGTGTAGCCAAAATTAGGCCACACCTTAGCGAACTCAAAAACGAGAAGTCGGGTTGCACAAGTAAAGACACCACTGGAAGTCCGTTTTTCGTTAACAAGATGTCTATTCGAAAATGTCGCTCCCTACTGGCGACGCCTCCCGTCCTGGAAAAGGACAAAATGTCGCTGATATATTTAAATAGCTTCTCATCACTGGTGTAAATCCTATCAGGAAAAGCTATCAGACGGGAACTATCAGAAAATTCCTTATCTCTGACAAATTTTCGAGCACCTCTGATAGCAAACTTCTGAAAGCATGGTGACCTGATAGCAAGTTTCTGATAGCAGCGCTCTGATAGTTGTTCTCTGGTTCTCATAGCATTTCCTGATAGCTCTGAACTTTTTGACAGCAATTTTATTACGACTTGTAAGCCTAAGGAGACGCGAAAAGATCGCCATGTGGATGTCAGAACTGAGCCTTATCCAAATCCGCGGTTAGATTTGATCTACGATGCACCGATCTCGAGATACAAGAAAAATTATCTCGGATTTGGATAAAATTAAAATGGCCCTAGTAAATTCGTCCCCTAAGGCCCTCTACCAAATTTCAGACGAAAATTCCAGGTACTTCCAATTTTACGACCCTCTCAAAATGAATGCTGTCAGAATATCCTGAAAGCATTTTCTCTAAATGCATACTTCTGATAGCCTGCGATGAAAGCAATGTGTTTTCAGACTATCAGAAGGGCCTACAGCAACCGCTATCAGAAATCAGAAAAGCTATCAGAAAATCAGGAGAGCTACCAGAAAAGCTATGAGGAATCAGAAAAGCTATCAGGAAAGCAGGAGAGCTATCAGGGAAAATATAGAGAATCAGGAAAGCTATCAAAAATCAGAAAAGCTATCAAAAAATCAGAGATTCTATCAGAAAATCCTGATGGCGTTCTTGATTTCCTGATAGGATTTACATCAGTGATGAGCAACTGCAGGCAACATGGCTGGGTAGAATGGACTTAAACTTAAAATTTGTAGTATAGCTGTTCGTTTCAACCCCGATCGTGTAAATTAAAAACAAACAGTAAAAAATGGTAGATAATTTCTACATACTGAAACTAACTGCGTTAGCGGCCAGTGCTGAATTGATCACTTTAGGACAAATTGGCCTGTGCGGAAGTATCTGTGTGAGAACTGCAGTTTTAAGTGCAAACTCCCAACTGCAGTTTTATGACAGTTGACAGAAGTTAAAGTGCACTTCGCACAAATAATAACATTGCGTCCGAAAAACTACTGCTTTTTCCACACATATAAACTCTTTTTTCTATCCAAAACTGTAGTTTTACTGCGGTTCCACGAAGTAGTTTCCACTGCAGATACTCCATTCTCGTTCGGATATTATGGTAATGTTTCTAAGCAACTATGTCGAACAAATCGATCAAGAAAACGACGGAGCAACGCGAGCCGTCTTCACGCGGGCGAATGTACTGGATCTAATCATTTATAGATTCAGGATAAGCTGGTCCTTAAATGCTTTCAAACTATTCAAACCGTTGAACGGGTGCGGTTCGGTTTAGGCCAGATTTTACACCAAAACTGTTTCACGCATTGTATCACTCAAGGTTCTAGGTGCAATTTGTCCCACATTTACATTACAAACTGTAACACGGTTGTTTTACTGAAAAAAGAAACATTTCATGGGACAAAGGGTAGTTTAGGAATGGTCAACGGGCATCGATGACAAAGAGGCGATGTAAGATACGTCCGGCTGCCAGAACATGAGCGTAGCTGCGACCGGGCGGAAACAGTGACGCCCCCGGGGCGTCCCATTGACTGGTTGGCCCCGCAAGGTCTTACTCGTCACAAGACAGCCGCCGGCAGACCAAGGTAGGCGTGCGCCATGCGTGGAGTGGCGGAACAGAGATCCGCGATGAGCGAAGCCTGTTACGCCACGACGCGGTCTGGCGTACGCCTACCTTGAAACGACAAATAGTATCGTCAAAACCACAAAAAAACACCCGACAAGTTTTCTCGTCATAGCTGAAGACACAATCGTCAGGTCTATAAGCCGTCAAACGACAAAAACGCATGACAAATTTTATCGTCATTTGACAATAGGATCGTCATTCAAGTTGATACAAAAGCAAACACTCAAACAAGTGGTCGTAGTAAAAGGACTGTCATAGTCAGATAAAAGTTGAGTCAATTTCAACGTCTCACACCCAACGGTGTATCATTATTGGTTTAGTGACTTTCATGGGTTTCATGGTTGTCATGGGTACCCCATCTTTTAGACGGGATTTGATCACTTCACGACACAATATCCTTACGCAGGTCAACGACACAATTGTCAAGTGACTTTGTCTTGGAGGAAAAATTAGGCATTGTTGTATCGTCAACTTGACGACAAAATTTTTTACAGTGTACGCCTACCTTGAAACGAAACATTTTATAAGATACATTTATCCTAGAGATTTGGGTGTGTAACGTCAGGTCACCACCCCTTTGCTGAGACGCCACATTTGCCACCGGTTTTACCCAAGTAGCGACGTAGTAGACGAGAATTATGCGCGGCTCGACGATCGCCACCGGCACTGCATAGCATTAGCCCAGTCGCACACTCGCCCTCGGCGGCCGACGCTCGGTTTGAACTGACTTTGGCCTTGACTCGCTGCTTCATTCAACCGCCCGCCGCCTCGATAGACAGGCAAACATGGCGGTGCCCTTCTTATCCTTGGTTCTATTCTCCCTGGCTGCGCCGTTGCTTGCGCCGCCTACATCGGCCGTTCCTGTCAACGTCTACGGTGCGTATGATTCCTTAAAATGAACCTAATGTCATTCCGATATATAATTGCCGGTAAGAAACAAATACAATTTCCATTCAGCGAAAAAACAATTTTTCTCTTGTATTAAGAATGGGGGGGTCTCGACGCGTAATAGCAAGGGACAATGTTGTGCTTGACCTTGGGCCGGATTTCTAATCTCAAGACAATGCTAATGGTTCTCAGATTACGTTGTACTGAACTTTGGCTCCAGGTCAAGGAGGAAGATGTTCCTTGGCATCTTAAGTGCCGCACGGCTGGGTAGTGTTAGCTACGGTAGCAGACGTACGATCGGGCGAATTGTTTACCAACACCAAGACAATGCCTAGCGTCGCAGTAGGTCATGCACGGACAGAAAGAGCATCAGAGGCATCACCTCGCGTATAATGCGCAGTCTCCTAAGTGAAAGTCATAGCGCGCGTGCAATCCTATTCGGGCTATGAATTTCAAAATATATCATATACGGCACCAAATGCAAAGCCTATTCTAGCTGAAGCACCATCCAGCCTGAATAGCTGTAGCCCAACATTTGTAATGTGAAATGGTTCAAGACGCTTGTGTTCGTAGGAGCGGTCGTCCCCCCTTTTTCGAAATTCAACAAAGTTAATTTATGGAATATTAGTATATTTTGAGGTAAAAATTTTAAAACATGCTGATATTTTAATAGTTAACTTTGTCAATATTTGAGCTATCGCAATGGGGACAAGTCCATCATGGATAGCTTAGCAGTGATTAAAACAAGGTAGGGTGAAACATTTTTGGACAGATATTGCGGTTTTGGTTGAAGTTTCTGGAAAATTGGACCAATCCTTTTTAAGCCCATGTAGAAATGGCGGAGCTCGGTCGGACCCTCTAAAAATGTTCCAATTTTAAAAATTCAAATTTATTTTTTTTTCTGACGAAAAGGCCGGGGAAAATATTTAACGTTTGTTGAATTTCGAAAAAAACGGGAACGACGACTGCCCCCATGTGTCCGAGGGGCAAGCACTGCCACACAACAAAAACTATGTCATCTGGCTCTTTCACACTCTGCAAAGACCACGAAACAATTGTTTTCCCACTATCACTTTACTGTTATAAATATTAAATCAAAATGACGAGATTTGGTCTATTTCCCTGGCGTGCACTGAAAAACGAAGAGTGGATTTATCACGTAATTTGGGCAGTGCAGGTATGCGTCATTTTTTTTTGGGGGGGGGGGCGATGGACTTTCCATTACTCTATTAGGGAAATGACCCTCGCCCTAAAAGGGAAACGTCCCTCAAACATCGCCCTTCTAGGGCGACAACTCTAGTAAGATCACCCAATGGGGGTGATCATTTTGAACCTCGCTCTTAAATAGTATAGAAATTTGAGTCAAATTGCTCGCCCTTCTAAGGGTGAGGAACCTCACCCTACGATTTACAGTGTGTTAATGGTAACCTGGTTAGTGCGTGCCAAATTACGAAAGGGCTAATGGCATGACTCAAAATGTAAATGTGATTTGAAGCCAATGTACATTCGTCATTAGGCGCGGGGACAAGCTTCAGCTTCAGCCAGTGGTACAGGTTACTTTGGAGGACAAATAAGGGGCTCACGACAGACTTCGGAAAATTACGAGCTCTCATCACTTGCGGACGTCACTAACACGGGCCATTTTTCTGTCGTTCTCGTGTCTGGAAAGTATTCGGCTGAGCAAAGCTTAGGGTGTTTCACGATATTAAATTTCTTACCCACGGGTGTGTTATTGGAAAGGTAAAAGTCTAAAACAGTGCTGTGACGATCGTAAGTGAAATGGATTTTAGTGGATTTCAACGCTGAGCGGGTGGCCTACCCCCGCGTCGACTGCGGGTGCGACTCCCGCGGTGACGGTGCACGGCGGCTGGCGCTCGGCCGTGCCAATCCCTTTGGTTAGGTCCCAAGTAACGCGTGAAAGGCCCGGAAGACCAATGAGACCACACAAAAATTCAAAAATGCCGATTTCATATATTTTTGGCTGAGCGATAGCGAAGCCCTGGACCGACTGGGTCAAAAATGTTTTGTCTGTCTGTCTGTTTGTCCGCGCGATTTCTCGAGAACGGTTAGACGTAGAATGCTCAAATTTGGACCACATCTTTCTTGCATCATACCAGAGTCAACCTCCCCTCAGGGGCACCGCAAACCAAAGCGGTTTCTTAGATAATTTTCACATGTGGTCCAAAATTATAAATCCGCCGGTTGGGTAAAGTCAGTATGCGCCATGCGCCTGTCGTGGAGGGGCGGATCAGTGACGCGAGTGGGTTACGCTCGGTTAGGTTAGGTTAGTAGGGGCCTGGGTAGGCTAGGCTCGGGCAGGTAAGGGTAGGTTAGGACTGGTTGAGCGGCATTGAAAAGAAAAGGCTGATGTAAGATACGTTCGGAAGGCAGAACATGAGCGTGGTTGCGACCGTGCGGAGAGAGTGACGCCCGCAGGGCGTCCTACTGACTTGCCCCGCAGGATCCTACTCGTCAAGTGGCAGCCGCCGGCAGGCCAAGGTAGTCGTGCGCCAGGCGTGGAGTGGCGGAGCAGTAATTCGCGATGAGCGAAGCCTGTTACGCCACGACGCGGTCTGGCGTACGCCTACCTTGTTTAGAATCCCGCGGTAGGCGGAGCAGGTGTACGTTAGGAGGCGAGGAGGAGCGTACCGACATGCATGGGTTAGGTTAGATGCGAGAACCAGACGCAAAGCATTTATGTTCATTTTCGGGTAAGGGCTTATAGGTTTGGTATTGATTAAATTTTCTTACCTTATAGTGTTACTAGTTGCAAAATCAACAGGCATTTTGCATAACGCCGTCCACCTCATGCTTCCACGCAAGCGTAGGCCAGAACACTCATTCCCCAAGCTCACCTTTTTAGGGATAGAGAACGCGCCCCGGAACCAGAGGGTGGCGGATTCGATTCAACGGAGTCGCCGCTCTGCCTTGCACGGCTGACGGGCCAGTAGCTCTGCCTACGGCTAGAGATGCGAAACGGGCCGAGGCTCCCTCAGCGAGCCTTATTGCATCTCTAGCCAGCAGCAGAGCTGCCGATCCGGAGTGGAGTCATACGCCCGAAGTCAATGATTGACGATTCTGCACGTCCATAAACAAGTAACAAGGTAGGCGTACGCCAGACCGCGTCGTGGCGTAACAGGCTTCGCTCATCGCGAATCACTGTTCCGTCACTCCACGCCTGGCGCACGCCTACCTTGGCCTGCCGGCGGCTGTCACCTGACCACTACGACCCTGCGGGGCCAATCAGTCAGTAGGACGCAACGTATCTTACATCATCCTTTCGTTATCAATGCCGCTCAACCAGCCCTAACCTACCCTTACCTGCCTGAACCTTACCTACCCAGGCCCTCACTAACCTAACCGAGGGTGATCCACTCGAGTCACTGATCCGCCCCTCCACGACAGGCGCATGGCGCGTACTGACCTCACCTAACTGGCGGATATTAAATTTTAGACCACTTGTGAAAATTATCTAAGAAACCGCTTGGGCTACGGTGCCCCTGAGGGGAGGTTGACTCTGGTAGGATGCAAGAAAGATGTGGTCCAAATTTGAGCTTTCAACGTCAAACCGTTTTCGAGAAATCGCGCGGACAGACAGACAGACAAAACATTTTTGACCTAGTCGGGTAAGGGCTTCGCTATTGCTCAGCCAACAAGATTGTGGCTCCAGATAGACAACATTGTCACTATGCTTTGGACAAATGAATGTTGTCAGGTTACAAAAATGTCCATCCGCACTCCCAATTTTTTTACTACCCATTAACAAAGTTGTCCACAAGACAGCGCGGCCGAGCGCAGCTGCTCCGTTGAAAAGGTGAGCCGAGCCCGGTCTGGTCCGTGCCGACAAGCCGAGGATGTTCATAGCCGTGCCAGGCGGGGAGCTGAGCCAGGCGGGAAGCCGAGCCGAGGCACACATTCACATTGCGAGCGGAGCGCACGGGAACTGCCAACCGATCACGCCCAAAAGAACACCTCGAATATCTCCGTCATTTCACTTTTCTGACCCCGAGTGTCCTATATGGATCAAATCAGTTCGACGTCCTCTATTTGCCTTCAAAGTTTGTCGACTTTTGAGTCGGACACCTTGTATTCTGATACAATCGGATCAAATTAGCGTCGCTGCATTCGCTAGGTCTATAAGGTCGCTCCGGTTCGACCACTTTTCTCCTGAGTACGTCTTTCAATCCATCGGGCAGCATTGGTCGGGTTAGTCTGCCTGACGTGCTCGTGTTTGCCGAATCTTTTTCAGGGCTAATCTGCAACTCAAAACAGCTGACCTAGATTGGCTGCACACGTGGAACTAAGGCGTAACCTTAGGCGTAACTGAGGTCCTTTCAGCTCGTAAACTTCATTTTCCTAGTGGTTGATCTTTACGTCTGTTGTGCCTGCCAAGAGGGTAAAATGATTCCAGAAAAGGAGGTCCCATGCCGTTTTTAACGGATATTTAATTATCTTAAATTGCAAAAACTACGAAACACGGGACACTTTAGGAAAGCAGCCCACGCAGATCACATGTTCAAAATGAAGGGGTGGTCGGGAAAGGTCGAAAATCAGAAATTGCACGCTTTGGTAACCCAGAATGCACTTAGGTTTAGGGAAAGGTCTTTTCACGACCTCTTTTTCAGTCATGGGGTGCTGTACCCCCTTGGTGTGAATGAATAAAGTACATGCAGGTTCCTGGCGATAAACCCCTGCACTCTAAATGTCTAAGGACAATTTTTTCCTTGGGCTGGGGCCAGATTTGAGCACATCTAAATCTAGGGACAATATCTCATCTACTTTGGAACAATTTTGTACTTTACGGATACAAAATTGTCTCTAGATTTAGATGTGCTCAAATCTGGCCCCTGCCCAAGGACAAAATTGTCCTTTGGCATTTAGCGTGTGGTACACCCCCTGTTCAAAAATCAAGTCTGTACGTTCTGAGACAAAATGGCAGACCCTCTAAAAAGTGAACAGTTAAACAAGGTAGGCGTACGCCAGACCGCGTCGTGGCGTAACAGGCTTCGCTCATCGCGAATCACTGTTCCGCCACTCCACGCCTGGCGCACGCCTACCTTGGCCTGCCGGCGGCTGTCACCTCACCACTACGACCCTGCGGGGCCAATCAGTCAGTAGGACGCCCTGCGGGCGTCACTCTCTCCGCACGGTCGGAACCACGCTCATTTTCTGGCTTCCAAACGTATCTTATCAATGCCGCTCAACCAGCCCTAACCTACCCTTACCTGCCTGAACCTTACCTACCCAGGCCCTCACTAACCTAACCGAGGGTGATCCACTCGAGTCACTGATCCGCCCCTCCACGACAGGCGCATGGCGCGTACTGACCTGACCTAACTGGCGGATATTAAATTTTAGACCACTTGTGAAAATTCTCTAAGAAACCGCTTGAGCTGCGGTGCCCCTGAGGGGAGGTTGACTCTGGTATGACGCAAGAAAGATATGGTCCAAATTTGAGCTTTCTACGTCTAACCGTTCTCGAGAAATCGCGCGGGCAAACAAACAGACAGACAAAACACTTTTGACCTAGTCGGGTAAGGGCTTCGCTATCGCTTAGCCAATAAGACCGCCAGTGTAATGGCACACACGGACTCCTTTACATATTGCATACACGATGTTCATAATTTCGGCTTAGGCAGGACAGCCCTCTGAATGTCCAGGCAGCTGACCCCTCCTTCCCCGTCGATCTGCCACTCGGACATGCGAGGGAGGAGAGAGGCCACGGAGCCCGATTTTTTGCCTTTTTCCCGTCAGCCGCGAACATTTACAGGGCTGTCCTGTCTTAACAATAATAGCGTTTCTGTAAAATAGGTTAACTAGTTGCAGTTGGTACTTAAAATTAGGGGCCATGAGGTCTCTAGCATAAGGGAAGTTTCAAACAAAGATATTTGAAGAAAATTTGCATATAATCACAGCTGTAACATGGAATCATACAGATAGTATACATTTTTATATAGGGTCATATAAAACATTTGAATCACACACGAAGTGCGGCATACTCAGAACTGCGCTGCCCGTCGCCTTCGAAATGTTCATGGGCGAACAGGCAATCTGATCGTGTGACAAAATATTTTAAGAAATTTCCAGATTACAAAGTTGGCGGAAAGTGGGCCCTGCCTCTTGCCGCTGCCAAGTTTATCCGGAGCGATCCGTGGAGAGTTTCTTGTTACGCTGCATCATGCATGCTTTTAGGGCGAAAATTGTGGCCGTGGGTTGCCTACCTCCCGGCGTCAGCCGCCTGAACATTTACAGGCCTGTCCTGTCTTAACCGAGCGTTTCTGTAAATGGGTTTCTATCGTTTTGGTACTCTTATAGGGGCCATGAGGTCTCTCATTAGGGAAGTTTCCCTTAAAATATTTGAAGAAAATTTATTAACACTCTGTAAATGGAATCATACAGATAGTATACATTGATATATAGGGTCATATAAAACATTTGAATCACACACGAAGCGTTATACTCCTCCTTTTTCGGTTCGAAATATTCATGGGCTGAACAGGCAATCTGTTCGTGTGACAAAATATTTTAAGAAATTTCTCAGAATTTGTCGATGGCGGAAAGTGGGCCCTGCGGTCTTAACGTTGCAAAGTTTATCCCAATGAGCGATAAAATAAAGCACCGAGTTTCTTGTTACTCTGCATCCTCCCATGCATGCTTTTAGGGCGAAAATTGTGTCCGTTATGCTCTACCTTGAGCAAACGACCAGTCCGCATGACTATTAGCCCAGCTCCTGTCCATCTTTACCGAAACGTGTCGGGATGGGCTAAAAACGTTTTGGGATAGTAGTCGGAATTTTATTGGCTGAGCGATAGCGAGGCCCTGGAGGCGTGCGCCAGGTGTGGAGTGGCGGAACAGTGATTCGCGATGAGCGAAGCCTGTTACGCCACGACGCGGTCTGGCGTACGCCTACCTTGTTCTATGGCTCGTGGGGTTAGCCTTTGTAACTTTAAGCTCTCCATTTCCGGTGATCCGAAAATTCTGAGATAAAATGTTTCTCCTCACAGCGTAACCGATTGCCGGTTTAGCGCACTAACATTCCGATCCGTGAAAAATGGGTGTCTAACGAACCGTGTGCAATTCATATGCGGTTCATGCGACCTTTTCCCCCGGGGTCCCCTCTGCGATGTCGCTCTTATTTGCACCAGATGGCGCGCATCGCTCCCCAAGATCATCGGGGCCAGCTCTGCTAAACGAGGATAACTGCTATTCCAGTACATGCAACCGAACCGGTAAACCCCAACACTACACTGCCACTACAACAGCCATCTGTGCTGAAATTAATTTTCGTTTTGCATTACGCCAGCTGCATACCTGGAAAAGGCAATTGATCCCTTAGCCGATCCGTGCGAGAACTTCTACAAGTTCACCTGTGGAAATTTCATCCGAGACACGAAACTGTCCCCTCACCAAACTGAGGTCACCGTAATAACCCAGATGCAAGAGAAAGTGCAGCGCCAACTGCGTGACGTACTGTCAGAGGCGATTGACAAAGACGATGTGAAGGCTTTCAAGGTCGCCAGAACGCTGTACCAGTCCTGTGTAGATACAGGTATCTTCTATTTTCATAACTTTGACAATATTCGTTGCATACATTGATTGAATATGATTCCCCCCCCCCCCCCCCACCATTGCCGGGAACAGTTCACCCATGACCAGCAGTGACCAAGGGGCACCCCTTCATCTAAAACTAGTGGTCGAGGACCTTAGCACTTTAACCAAAACAGTATTCCGTAAAATTAAAATCCCAAACCGTGTAAATCTTAGATTTTGATGGAACTTGTTTTGCTCAACCTAGTGCTTATGAAAAGTCCAAAATCCAAATTCCTGAAATAATAATTTTTAAATATTTTAAAACATCAAAAATTTCAATAAAAATCAATCTTTATGACAATTTTATTAAAATTTGAAATACTTTTCAAATGCCTATTTAACCAAAGTGGGTCTCTTCGCTCAAAATACGTTCATATCTCGAAAACCGCTAGAGTTCCAGAGTTGCATTAAATGTTATCATAGAGATCAATTTTTTGAAATTCTGGCTCTTTTTTATTCTTAAAAATTAATATCTCACGAACTTACCACGGCGTATTCATAGATACAAGGTAGGCGTACGCCAGACCGCATCGTGGCGTAACAGGCTTCGCTCATCGCGAATCACTGTTCCGCCACTCCACGCCTGGCGCACGCCTACCTTGGCCTGCCGGCAAGTGCCACTTGGCGAGAAGGACCCTGCGGGGCGGGTCAGTGGCACGCCCTGCGGGCGTCACTCTCTCCGCACGGTCGCAACCACGCTCATGTTCTGGCTTCCGAACGTCAGCCTTCCCTTATCAATGCCGCTCAAGCAGATCTAACCTACCCCTACCTGCCTGAACCTACCCTGACCCCTGCTAACCTAACCGAACGAAATCCACTCGCGTCACTGATCCGCCCCTCCACGACAGGCGCATGGCGCATACTGACAACCCAACCGGCGGATTTATAATTTTGGACACATGTAAACATTATCTAAGAAACCGCTTGCGCTGCGGTGCCCCTGAGGGGAAGTTGACTCTGGTATGATGCAAGAAAGATGTGGTCCAAATTTGAGCTTTCTACGTCAAACCGTTCTCGAGATATCGCGCGGACAAACAGACCGACAGACAGACAGACAAAACATTTTTGACCTAGTCGGTCCAGGGCTTCGCTATCGCTCAGCCAACTAGAGCAAAATATTTTGAATCAAATTCTGAGATTTACACTTGTGCCGTTCCCTTGTCATGTTAACAATAATGTTTGGCCAGTACTACACATATTGTGGGGGGGGGGGTATTTTTTATCATATAACTTAATTGTTGCTTTTAACGATCACTTTGTGGTGAAAGAGTTCGATGATCATTCTCGCCACTCCGTTAACTTTTTTCCCATTTATATGGCTCATGCGAATTAAGCGCGACTTGAAGAGTTGGGCCTTGGACCGGGAAAGCAAATCCTCTCGGCACTGGGAGGCTGGCCAGTTCTTATTGGAGACAGCTGGGAAGGGGAGAACTTCGACTGGATAGCCATGCTGTACAAGTTAAGGGAGAAAGGACTCGATGGAGATTACCTGTTCAAAGTGGGCGTCGTCCCAGTGATGAACGAAAGCTCTTCGTTTTACGTACTATTGGTAAGATAATGCCGCTGTCGTGCAGGCAGCCCCTATCCCTCAAACCCCACCCCCGATCAACTAATGGTTCGGCATTTTTGGTTCAGATTGACAGCCCCGTGCTCCATTTAGATCTCATGGGATATGATGAGAGTTCTGCAACGAAACGGTTCGAGGAGTACGTGAACTTGACGACTTCTGTGGCCATGATGTTTGATCCTTTGGATGGGAACCGCACTCGAGTACGAGAAGAAATGACTAAGATGGTTTCATTGGAGCGGGAAATCAATGCGGTGCGTTACCTAGTCGCAGAAATCGTTATTTACGATGGCACACTGTACGTACAGCTACGCTGGGGTCGTAACTTCGGCAAAGCATAGCTTACTTAAAATAATTTAAATTATTCAGTGTGCTAATATTCTAGAGAGATTTTCATGAACCAACTTGTAACCATCTGAAGGCCTGTTGCACGGGTGTTACGCTACATTTGAGTATAAGGCGCGTGGGGTAATCACCTCTTGAATTCCACATAAAACGTGTTAAAACCAAGCTTGTGCTTCGACCAAGCATGCGTTGTCGAGGGCATAGTATGAGGGATCTAGCAAGAGGCATTTCGGAGAGCAGGCGGGTGAATTTAATATGGACACCGCCATACGAAGCGCGTGTTCCGTGCACTGTAACCGCCTAACGCGTATTTGACCCACAGCAAATGCCCTCACTCGAGGATCGCCGGCACCGCACTCGAGGAGCGAAGCTCATCCCGTTGGGCAGGCTGAGCGAAGTTCTACCGTACTTCCCATGGAAACCCTATGTTGACGACGCGCTGCCAGCGGGCGTCAACGTCAGCGACGATGAACTGGTTGCCGTGCAGCCGATGTACCTGGAGGGCCTGGGGAATGTTCTGTCAAACGCTGAGAATCGGTGCGCGCGCATTTGAGACTGCTGTGACATGACTAGGGGCTGATCGAATTTGTATTTTGGTGTTATGTTATGGGTGGATTTCATTGCACGGGCTCGGTACTGTGCTATGCGGCGGTCAGTGAAAAGTGTCATGTTGCAGGACGCTGGCAAACTACTTGGTGTGGCGGGCGCTCCGCAAACACGGACTTCCCCAACTAAACGCGGCGTCCAGAGCACTGGTTGTCGAGTACATCACAGGGCGAGCCGCCCAAGGACGGGAACGCTGGAAGGACTGCGTCACACTAGTCCAGGAGCGGTGAGGGCTCACTGCAAGTACAGCCTGGATAACAGCCACATACGGTGCAACTAGTGTGTCCATGACACAAGCTGTCGGAGTTTGCAATGCCAACTGATGGTGTATCTAATACGGAGTTTGTACTAATAACGAAATTGTTGTCGTATACCCAGATTGCTTTAGTGTGGTGGCACCAAATAGTTCGTATGCGACAAAGCGTTAAGATTGTTGGGTGGGACGGGACGCGTTTTACCTGCAACCTTGTGGGGACTAACTCGTGCGAATAAACAAATACGTGTCACTGTTACTGCCTCAGACGTGCTCGTGAAGTAATCCTTTTTCTTTACCCTCAGGGCTAGGGTCGCTGCATCAGCCCTGTACGCTCGAAGATTTTCGTCACCAGAAGTTCTGGCAAACGCTAGAATGTTAGTGGAGGATATCAGCAAGGACATGTCGCGGCTTGTCGAGGCTGCCGACTGGATGCACTCGGAAGCTAAGTACGTCATTCTTGTACTCGGCTGAAACCCAGACTATTATTTGTAGTTCAGATCAGATTGCGACCGTAAATATTTGGTTTCAGCTAGATCTTCTGCCAAACTGAAAGCCGATAATCTTCAATTCATAATTGGGTATCCGATGGACTTACTAAATGATACCTTCTTAGATGCTCAATACAAACAGGTTCGAAATAATTGTGGCTGCAGCAAAATCCATGGAGCTTGTTTATCTCATAACTGACAATTAAACACCCGACACACATACATGACTTGCATTTATACCTGACACAAAGGGCGGCCTGCGGCCGTTTCATTTGCTTTCAGTACAATAACTTGGCCGTCGACTCTTTCCTGCATAATATGATGGTCGTGCACAAACAGATAGAAGAAGAGACATTCCGTAAATACCGCTCGGAATTTAAGGGTGCGGATTACACTTCCGTTAACGCAATGGTCGTTGAAGTAAATGCATACTACGTGCCTAATGTTCTAGGTAAGTTTTCGGTGCTAAAACCTTTGGATTAAAGCGGGTGATGACTATTGTCTTAACAGAACATTTAATTAATACATTTCAAGCGTAATCATTAACCAACGTACTTTCCTTAGAGGAAATAATGTGCATCGTTTTTGCAGGGCTTCCACTGGGCATTCTTCAGGAACCAGTGTTCAACAGCGAGAGGCCGCAGTACATGAACTACGGAGGCATTGGATACGTCATCGGACACGAGTCATCACATGGCTTCGACGAAAACGTAAAGAGGGATTCCACACAGAAAGTGACCACGTTTTGCGGTCAGTCGATTCTTGATGACTGTAGTTCCCAAACTACTGGAGTGCCCTGATGAAACTGAGCTTATAATTCAAGACTACAGTAGCCGTAAACTTTATGGAATATTTCGAGATATTTGAATAGTCTATATTTTCTGAACTTCCGAGACTACATAACTTGTTCGATACATATTTAAACTTGTCAGACAGGCTCCTATACCCTCGAAATGACTTCAGGAAAGTACTTCCTAGAGGGTATGTCAATATTTTTATTGTTTTCCATTTTTTAAAAACTCTTTTCGTTTGAACATTGTAAGAAAAGTTTTAAAGTTAAATCCTAAACGGTTGCACCATATTCAAAACAAATTATGGCTGAAACGACTAGGACCTGGTAAGGCCTGTAAAAAGTTTCATCAATTTGGGTGACGATGACCGCAGAACTTCGTCACCTTCTGACTGGAATTCCTCTAAATCGCCTTCATTTTCCCAACCCAATCTGACTTGAAATATTTGATGTCATACTCAGAAACGAAGATTGCCTCAGACAAACTCATTTCAGACAAATCCTCGCCGGACCTCCAACCAACCCCCTACCAGACCCTCACGAAGCCCCCCAACAACCTCCCGCCAACTCGCCGTCGCTCAATCTCCACCAACCCCTTTGCCAACACCTCTGGCAGCCAATAAATCGTATCATTTCTAGCCCGTCCCGACACGTTTCGGTAGAAAGGGACAGGAGCCTGGCTTATAGTCTGATGCCGACCGTTCGTTTGTTCGTTCGTTCGGGCGGGCGTGTGTACGCTGACTCATCGTTCACGGGGAAAGTTCAAATTTCGAGCATAGACTTGTTTTATGACGTAGATAGAGCAACAATTTTGAAATTTTGTCGCGTTACCGTTTTATGAGAATTGTTCTATTTGTAAGGTTAGGGTTGGCCGCTGCGCGTGGTGCGCCTGCAAGGCGCACTCCTTCGCGTGTCGGGACGGGCTGAGGTTAGCGATTTTAATCGTTTTAATCGTTTGTACCACCGGACACATCGCCCCCTCAAACGCCGCCGGCAGTCCAAGCTGGCTAAGACGGGCCAGCTTGTTTACAAGAAAAACCTCCGGCCGGACCTCCCCGACATCTGTAATTCGCGCTGTCAAAGACCTACAGTCCCCGTATCGAGAAAGCAGAATGGGCATTTTAGGCTCCGATGTGCGTTAAAAATGACGATACTGATGGAAGGCACTTTCATAAAAGGAATTGCATGTTAAGTTGGAGCACAAGTCCGAGTGACTACGAAACACGACTGAGTCAGTCAGACTCCTGCAGTCAAAGCCCTTGCCCCGAAATACGACTAAAATGGCTACATTCGGTACGAAATATCGGCATTATCCGTAAAATCTGACAAGACATCGGTCGACAATGGAATTTTAAGGTTTTGACGTACACCCTCAAAAAAATCTGTTTGAATATAGCATATTTAAGATTCTTGATGTAAGTTTCTCGAATCAAGCTTACGCATTTAGCTCGTTGCATGAATCAAGCATTGTTCTAATTACGCAAGCTTGATTCAAGAAACTGGAGGCAAGAATCTCAAATATAATAAATTCAAACAGATATATTTGAGAGTGTGATGTACCAAGCATTCTGTAGATGACTAGAAAGGAGAGCAGATGAATTGGGTTTCAGTGGGGTGAAGGGGCATACTTCTAATCCGGACATCACCCGACGACGTGTTACAGGGGCGACTGGTGAACCACAACGGTACGCTAGAAATGTGGTGGGACGAGGACACGCTGTCGTCTTTCCAAGAGAAGGTGCGCTGCATGGTGGAGCAGTACAGTAACATTACCAACAAGGACACAAACGTGACGGTAACGCAAAAAAATGGTTTCTTTTCGATCTACAGTGTAGGCACATCTCATTTTTTAAAATTCAATAGAATGGAGTGTCTTTACCTTTCTTTTTTCTTCAAACGGACCCGTAACAGGTGAACGGGGTCCTAACGCAGAGCGAAAACATCGCAGACAACGTAGGCATAAAGCTTGCGTACCGCGCCTACCAGCGGCACGTGGCCGCGCACGGCCCGGAGCCTCGCATCCCGCTGCGGTTTCCGGACGGCAGCAGCCTGGAACTGTCGCCGAACCAGATGTTCTGGGTGTCGTTCGCCTACTTCCAGTGCGCCAAGCTGTCACCGCAGGAACTGGACAGGACAATGCGCACGGAGTAAGCGAGCAACATACGCGCTGTTGAAACGCACTGTGAGAGAACGGTTTCCTGACTGCGAATTAGTTAGTGAGGATATCGCCTCACAAGAGCGATAAAATCTATCTCAAGCTCTGGGGAGGATATTGACGTTGCCCAAATTTCACTTACTCTCTGATGTGAGGGACGTCCATGCCCAACTGCACGTGACAAAACGCAACACTCTCGCCCGAATTTGGACAAGAACGCTGTACTAGCTCCCGAGGGGGCGGGGACTCTCTTTCGAAGTACTATATTATATAGGCTGTTATAAATATTACAGGAATTTATTATAAATTACTATTATGAGTATCATAAGGTACTATAAGTACTCTGTTGTATTAGAGGGCAAATTTTAAGCACAGGGCACGCTCTATACAGGTTGTATTTGTAACTTAACTTCGGGGTGTTTTAAGGCTGGCAGTACCAGTTGTCAGACCTGGACGTAGTCCATAGTCTCTCGGACAAGCGACAGGGGAATTTTAGGGAATTGCCTATCTTTTAGGAGCCCTCGGGGACAAAATCAGCATTGTAAGTCCCCCCCCGCCCCCGCGGCCAAACACCCTGGGTGAGAAATACTCGCCGAAGTTTTGGATCACCTTTTCGTTGATGGACGACAGCCTACAACCATAAAATGCACATCAGTGGTCATCCAATTCTTGCAACTTCGCGAAAACGTGTCCCTCGATGTAGACGATGCGTGACTATTTCTTTAGTTTTGAGACATGCCGCACTGTCTGCGGTCCTGACGATAAGGTATTTACGCATTTGCAGACACCACGTGCCCTCCATGCACAGAGCCAACGCCGTCCTCAACAACCAGGAAGCCTTCGCCTCTGACTTCCTGTGTCCCGCGGGATCGCCAATGAATCCAGTGCACAAGTGCCAAGTGTGGTGAAGACCACTATCGAGCATCGTGTCCTGTCGGAGTCGGATGAAGAAATAGTCGCCAGTTAAGAAAGTGGCCTGGAGTCTTCAAACAGCAGCATTATTTTGTCCCACTTCTGCTTCCGAGGCTGCCTAGCCAATAATTTTGTAAACATCTTTGTAAATGGTTGTTCTCAACATGTAGAGTAATTGCTGAGCCAAACTTAATCCTAACGTCATCTCCAACGACTTCTGGCGAAGCCTTCGCTAGGAGAGGGGACGCTTTCCGCCTAGCAGCGGACTGAGGCGATCAGAGTGGGGACCCCTACGCGCCGGCAAGCCCGCCAACCGAGGAGGCCCTGGGGTTGCCTAAATGCCGGGCGATCCGGTAGTGCGAGAGAGGCCAATAGTCACTGTGCGACAAGAATGGAGCGGGCCGCCGGCTCACAGTGGGACGAGCGACCGATTTAGAGGGACTAAACTAAACTATGCGATGGTCCTTTCTTACTGCAAGTGGTTTCAGATACCCTCTTGAGTATTTTAAAACTCTTAAGTGAGTGTAAAAAGATTAGGACTAGCTTCAAAATTTTTGATTTGTTTTCAAAGACGTGAAACTTTAAAAATGTGATTTCGATAATTAATTTCACCAGTGAGTACCAGAGTTTGGACGCGTCGCCGCAGTACGACGCGACGCAGGCTGTCACATAAAAATGCACCGCCGCAGCATTTGCAGCCCCGATGCGGAACGAATGGTCAGTCCCTCCCCACAGAATCCCAGCTCAAACTAACAAGGTGAGGTGTGATGCGGGATGTCGCGTGACTGCATTTGATGAAATTGTAAACTTTTCGCTACAAAATATATACAAACGAGTGGGAATGTGGCCACGAATTTGTGGCCACAAATTTGTGCCCACAATAAACGGTTGTCTTTTTTGGACCGACTGTAGATATAGTCACGAGGCCACCTGTTCGCCCCATGCGCACGCAGCACGCACCCAAAGGCCGCGGATTAATATATCTCGCGCATACCGGGCCCCCATGGCCCCGCATGGGTCTCCATCGATGCGTATCGATGCCCGGCAGGTTTGCCTACCTACCAGGGGCAATTTCGCGATTATTGCAGGTAACCGATCCCCATGGGTTTCCGCTGATGCCGACCGATGTCCGGTGGGTTTCCCTACCTCTCAGGGCCACTATCACAAATATTAGAGGTCCGGCGGGTCTTTCTACATTTCAAGGGCAGTTTGACAAATGTTGTCTGGCCCTGGGATATTTGGGTTCTTTCTCGAGTGGCGCTTGCTATGCGAATGATAATCAGCGAATTTACTTAGAAGTTCATAGTAGTAGGGTTTATTGATTGGCTCGTGGCACTCACACTCTGTGTCCGTCCACTTACCACTCCGGCTTCCTCCGTCCATGGCCGATGTGCCTCGCCCAAGCTCTCGGTGTGAACTGCAAGGACTGGAGCGGGCTGAAGGCCCAGCAGGGCTGCTGCTGCTCTAGTCGTAGTAAAGGGTGGGGGCAAAGGCGCGTCTGCGTCTTATCAGTTCCAGACGTCCTGCCTCAATCCCTTGATAGGCCTGAGGGGCGTTAAACATTATTTGTGGTTCCCATGCAAGCTGCGCTACAGCGGATGCTAGGCGTGCATGGGTCTGACGATTGATAAGCGCGGGACGGGCGTACGTGTGCGCTAGCCACAACACAAATATGGCATATGCCAGGGACCAATGGGTCCACATCGTTGTGGACCGATGTCCGGTGGGTCTGCCTGCATTCCGAAGTCAATTTCTACGAATATCGATGGCCAACATGAGGTTCCAACGATGCGGAGCTTCGTCCGGGGGGGGGGGGGGGGGGTGATTCCGCGGGGATAAAGATCAGCAGCTGTACTCTGGCAAGCCCGCCGCATGGGTTGCCCTTCGCGGCAATTTTCGCAGTTAATAGGGTTCAGTACTGTGAATCAATTAAATAAGCGTCCAGGGACCTTAAAAAAGAATCTTTGGCACATGCTTACACAGTTTCAGCACTCCAGCTTAACTAGCAACTAATTGGCGGACTCAAAATAAAGTAAATTACGTTAAATTTATCCGCCAGTGTACATGCCGGGCCAAACAAGGTATCCAAATATAAACTTACGCAACTTACATCAAAAAACGTAACTGTTGTTTCCGATAATTATTGCGAGTTTCCTCACGATTTTCTGTCGGTTTGGCGGTCTGACCGTCGGCTGTGCGAGTGTCGACACTGTGAACCACCGGGAACATTTTTGTCACCTACGCCTGACATTGCCGAAGTACGCAAAATTACGATGCATATCGGCTCAGTGCAGCACTTTGAGGCGAGGTGACAGAAATGTTCTTGAGTGAAATTTTGAGTTTTCTCACGATTTCACTCGGAAAGATTTGAGGGGAGGGGAGGTTTACTCAGGTATGATGCAAGGAAGATGTGGTCCAAATTTGAGCTGTCTACGTCAACCCGTTCTGCATGGTCGTGGAGAAAAGAGTCCCCGTTGCACATGTGTGTTGGCATCAGAGACCTAACCACAAACTTGACAATAAATGATTGAATGAAGCATTATATGCCTAATATAATGCATTTTTACGCTTTCAGCGATTAAAGACCTACTGAATATTAGCATGATAAGAATGTTGCCTCCTAATTATATTGATTCATGTGTTGACGAGGTTCTTGCCAACAACTTCTTGTTGCAAAGCATTCGTTGGTTGGTCACTTAAACTCCGCACAGCATCCCGATTTAGCGGCATTTGCTTTGATTCAAGAATTCATTTTAGAGGGTGCAGTATCTTCGCTGATCAGTTCCGCAGCCATGGCAAACTTTTCCTCAATGGAAAAGAAAGATTCGTCCTGTGGAACTGCTTGGTAGGATACGGCGGTCCCATTGGCGTATGAGACGATAAAGTTGTGAGTCCACGGAGTAGTGCCATTGACGCTCCGTGAGGCCATAAGCATGCTGCTGCTCGCTGCATTTGTTTCCCACGGCACAAGCACCGTCAACCTGTTGCAGGCGGACATTCAAATTATACAGACAGATTTCAGATTCCAAACTACAGGATGAACGTATAATCGTTCTTAGAAACAGAGTACAACAAGCCCATCACTATTAAGACAAATAGAGAATCTGCAAAAATAAAAAGTAGTTAAGTAATTGCTGCGCACTTATTCTTGACTTGGTCCGCAAGTTAAAGTCCACTTATAATGAACATTTCGTTTAAGCTATCACATGGAGGCTACAATGTTTGCTGGTCTCAAAATTAAACTCAAATCGCATACATCTAAAAACACTACCCATTTAAATTTGAAAAACTTGAAAACTGTGTAGTGATGTAAGTCCAAGCATTATATCGCGCAGACAAAAAATAATGCAGTTCGCTGGTGGTTCTTACCGGGTGCTGTTGCTGCTCCGAGCGGGCGACAGACTTCCATTAAGACGCAGAGTCGTGCTATGTGCCACGCCTCAGGATTGTATGTGAACGTGGTCCATGCCGCGGGCCCAAGCACAGAGGTAGTGCAATTACCGATGCCTGCAACACGGGTCAGTTCCGACAGGTTGTATAACCCTGGAACTATGTCTGCAGCATACTAGTCAGAGGCATCCTAGGTGTCAGAAAATCATTTTACTATCCGCAACCAGTAAAGAACGAAACATACATGTCCCGTAAAGGGAAAGGCTTCACATACATTACATAGAGGAACAGTACCGTTAATGGCGTATGGAACGTGCTACAACTGGTTATGTGCCGTCACGGCAGCGTGTATTTAATTGTGTTACAAACTAACCTAACCTCTCCATGTGGAAGTCTAAGACCTAATTCTAACTACCAGCCCCCCGTGCAAGGCAGGCATTAGGAGTGCAATGCATTTTACGCCTCAGATAAACTTCACCTGCACTTGGGTCGCTGTCGCAAGATCTCCATCGCCCTCCGGATGCAACTTCGTTGTGAGGACGCTTAGCTTCGCCGAGGAACAACTTGTCAGCTGCTCCTCGCTTCTGGGCGGCGGAAATGACATGGTGCGGAGCACCGGTTTCAGGCACCTCAAGCGGCTTCTCCAGGTGCCCCAGATAATAAAATCTGTGCATACGAAAATTAATAAAACTGGAGGCGAGGAATGTGGGGGGGGGGGGGGGGGCTGCTCTTTGTATACTCACAGAGGCAAAGTAATGCAGGTCGCCTAAATCCCCATTTCCTTAACCTCTAAATCCACCCCAGTCACAGGGAAGAAGTGATTACTTCATTCGAATTCCAGTCTGGCAGTTCTTGGATTTAAGCTGACACAGGCGCTCCAAGAGCTCCAGCATGCTTTGTGTCAAATTTTGCTGTATCCATCTCGCAGACAGTGGCCCATATACAGGCGCGTATCTGTGGCAGGTAGGAGCCATTTAACCCCCCCCCCCCCCCCCCCGGATGACCCTGGACTACCTCAGATAACCCCTGACTTCAGTTTACCTGCAACCTCCTTTAAAAATCCACAATATCTTGGATTCCTCTATATTACACCGCATTCTGTTTCTGTCCGATTAACCAAGCCGTTGCCCCTTCGGGCTTAAGGCTACCTACCTCTCTTTGTTACTGGCGTTCTGTGCATCTCGGCAGAGATACACGAGGAACGGGGCTGCCGTGGCCCCCAAATCGGGAATGCTGAAAAATAGCGCACAATTTAATATTGAGTCAAACCATCTGTTCCTCTTGACACGCTAAATGTCAAAGGACAATTTTGTCCTTGGGCTGGGGCCAGATTTGAGCACATCTAAATCTAGAGACAATTTTGTTTCCGTAAAGTACAAAATTGTTCCAAAGAAGATGAAATATTGTCCCCAGATTTAGATGTGCTCAAATCTGGCCCCAGCTCAAGGACAAAATTGTCCTTAGACATTTAGAGTGGATCCTTTAAATCATTTAGAACTTACGTTACCAGTGCTGTTTTTGCACTAACTGCGTAGTCCAAGAAAATTGTTTTGACTGGTTCTTCACCATCAACCGCCTCCAAACACACCTTGATCTCTACCAACACAAAACAACGACGCTCGCCAATTATACAATGATGTGGTCGGATTGCAAAAGCGCAAACACATGCACACTCTCACCCCTCGTAAAGTCGGTAGACTTTTTTAGGACCGCCATTCGATCACCAGCCATGCCTCGTGAAGGAATAATCTCAGTAATAACCAAAGGCGCCCAATGTGGATTAGCTGTGGAAACACGGTAAATATATTACGAAGAAATCCTTTGCTTTTACGGAAGAAATGCGGGCTTTGTAAGCTACAAACAAAACAATGCTTCGTAATACGAATAGTTTCTTCGTATCCTTCAAAGGATTTTTTCGCAGCCTACAGCCTACGAAGACTTCATTCCGGTCGTAGGAATTTTACTGTGCGAACAACAAAGAGGGAAGGAGAGAGTGAGAGGCGGAGAGAGAAGAGGGATCAGGTAAAAAAAACAACAGGTTTTCGCAACTTTGCACATTAGCATATATGCCAATGTTATTGCGTCTAAACATGGGTTCCGATCGTATTGGGTCAGAGCTTGGCGTGCAATGGCAGTAAAGTACTAGTGATCAACATGCATTACTTGTGAACAACCGAGGGAGAGACAATTTCGTGGGACTTGACAATGCAGGTAAGAAATAACCGCACCCTCTACGGCTCTACAGCTGCATTATTGAAGTCAATAAAATCACACTCGTGCAGCTAAGACAATTTCACCGCCCTTGTGGGTCGCTGAGCACTGCTTGCCACCGAAAACCATCCTAAATTGGTTTAGCTCAGAGAATGGAACATTTTAACACTAGAAAGATTGGCCCACTTCGCTCGGTCACTCAAGAAATAACGTTTCAAAAGTGTGATTTTTTTTTCGTGATCTTTAAACCTGCACTGACCCTACACACATGCTTTCACAAAACTGCGAAGGCCCTGTGGCTAACATTGCAATCTCAAGAACTGACCTTTATTTCGAATACGCCCAGAAGTCAAGACTGGTGTCCCCAGGTCACTGCCGTTACCCAAAATGTAGAAACGCATAAAAAATTCATGCCTGAGTCTCTTCTCAGCTCTACTGAGACCCAAAGCGACTCCTTTTGTACTCTTTACGGCAATTTTGAAGTTAAACCTGAAACAAGTAGTGTTAATTATTAAAACAAACCAGCTTGCCTGCCCTTTTGTCAAGCCTCTGCTACGTGATGGAAGATTAGGAAATTAGCTTATCCTGCACATGACAACTTTTTCTGTAAGTTAGGAGCGTTTACCGTTTCCGAAAATTTTCAAAAATATGATGTCACTTTTAAGAGCACCACTGGTACTGTTAATGCAAGAGTAATTGACAGAAGCGGCATTGAGCTGGTTTCCAGCTTTTGTTCACTACTGAACGCGAGAAAAGCCCCGTAAATAGGAGATGGTTATGGCGAGCTGCAGGGGATCTTCATGAATGTAGTGCCTTCTCACCCAACAAACAAATCTGCAGTGTTACCGGGGCAGCAGCCCATGCGAATCGCGTGGACGGAACGATTGTTGATGAGCAGGTCTTCAGAGCGGTCTTGGTGTAGCCCATCGAAGAGACCGACGCGCAGCGGCACGCTCCCGCACATAGCACCTTTCAGCTGCGGAGACATGAACAAGGGGCGGTCACATGCACTGGGTGCTGCGTTAACATACAGATCAGCCGGATGGGTTGCCTACCCGCCCGGCGCTCGTCAGAAGCAGTCGCCCAGTCGCCCATCTTGAACGCGGAGGGAGTGCGGTGGCGCTGCCCGGCGGGCTAGTCTCCGTTTCTCTGGGCACGAACGTATCTGTTCGTCTCTGTCGTTGCCGGTCCGACCTGTCGCTTCGACGGCGACCGCTGCAGCGGCGGCCGGAGAAAAAGCCAACCAGCGGCAGCCAGCCGGAGACACAGGGGCCCAGTTTTCGGGGATGACTATCCTAATTGTGTTAGGAATTTGAACAGAAACAAAAAGAGGGGGGGGGGGCTTGGTGCTCGTACACAGACTCCGGTAAATTTTCAGCCCCGGGGGTACCGCACTCTCATCTCCGCCGGGCTGTGGGGAGGCGTGAGGAGGGAGGGCGGAGCCGTGTGCGGCGCCGCTAGCCGGCTGGCTGCCGCTGGTTGGCTTTTTCTCCGGTCGCCGCTGCAGCGGTCGCCGTCGAAGCGACAGGTCGGACCGGCAACGACAGAGACGAACAGATACGTTCGTGCCCAGAGAAACGGAGTCTAGCCCGCCGGGCAGCGCCACCGCACTCCCTCCGCACTGTTAAAAAAAAAGTCTGGGAAATCACGAAGGATCAGTTGGTAATTTTATTTCCGACAATCCTTCGTGAATTTCCAGAGAACCTTCAGGAATTCGCCGGATAAAATCACTTGTCACAGGGAGTACGCGTTACTATGAGGTATGATATTGTGGCTATTGAGGAAGACCATGTGTCCTCTATTAACTGCGCTTAAGAATTTTTCTCTCAGCAGAGCGGATCTCAATATGTCGAACGTTGGGAAAAAACGAAGAATCAGTTGGTAAAAAAGTTTCCGGAGGACTTCAGGAATTCCCAATATATTTTTAACAGTGCACGACACTGTTTTGATCGATTTTCAGGAAATGCGGATTTTGTGAGTTGCATATTCCCACGGTACTTAAAGTGATGCAATCGAAGAGCGAGGCTCCCAGACACACTTACCCACGCCGACAGGTGCACTTGATTGCTGTTGCCGCCCGTTCTGTGTCGGACGGCCAGGTCCCGCTCGCCGGCGACTCCCCGCCCCCACGGACTGGACGCTGAAGGCTGCCATTGCCACCGTGGCCGGCTGCGGTCCTCACTGACTTCGAAGACTTCCAAGGTCGCTGATGTCCATGGTGTCGACTCCGAGGTCACCTGATCAACTGAGTTAACGGACGTGACTGAGGAGGCAAACTGTCCTTGAAAGGATAGCGACGTTCTAAAATGTCGAGCAGGACTGTTTATGGTAGTGTTTTGTTTGGAACAACCCAGTGCAGCGGCTGTCACTGAACCATCAGGGGTGTCGCAGCAGGGAGTATCCCCGCCGCGGGCAATAGCTACGGCTAAAAAAAATATGCAAGACTATCTCTCGCTAATCATGTGTCACGACCATTTGGTAGGGTCCAATCGGCACAGACCACCACTCCGCGGCCGGAAGGAGCGTCCCTTCTCGCCGCGCGGAATGGCTCCGCGGTGGTCGGACCCTATCAATTGGTCGTGACACGTCATCAGCTAGGTGCTTCGTTTTTCCTGCGCGGGCATGGAAGATTAATGTACTATCGTTCTTCTCAGCCTCTCCTCCATGCGCTTCATGTGTCTTCCTTTGCACACGAAAATGGATGAGAAGAGCATCTAACCGAGCGCCTGGAGCATAGGCAATTCCGCCTGTATGATAGGCAACGTAGGCGCGGATGTGCAGCAAATGCCTACCCTCCAGGCGGTTTCTCCTTTTTTGCCAGTTTTCGTGCACAAGAGAAGGTGCGTAAAGTGCATGGAGAAGCTGAAGTGAAATGTTCAAATCGATGACAGTTCGTACGATAAGTTTAAAGTAGTTTCAAGTATCGTGCCCCGCGTCGAGCCAGAGGCTGCCAGACACCCTATGGGACGAGACAAAACCGGCGACTGAGCTCCGCGGGGCAGAGCGGAAGCAGGCAGGGCGGGCCGGGCAGGTAGCTGAAAGCAGCGCGTCGCACATGACTGCCAGTACTTCGAGGTCCGTGCGCACCGGGTAAACGTTGCCCGATTACGTTTAAATTTGGTATGTGTGCATTGAAGATCAAGTGGCATTAATCAAACAATTATGTGTGAGAAAAATTTAATTTTTTCTAAACCCCATGCAAATAAGTACATGACTCCCTCCGGAAAGGCGTCGTGCACATATGCCGTCATCAGTTTGAGGTGGAGGGGGGCGGGGGGGGGGGGGGGGGGGCAACTAAAAGTGACGGCTGACGGGTGGGGGGGGGGGGGGAGTCGTATTCGTCACGAGCCGAGGCCTGTGTCGTCGACTGTTCGGACTGCCCGGTGGTTGAACGTTCACCGCGCTACGGGTCTAGTAAAGTAATCTTTCAAATTTAAACTGTCAGCATTTCGTTAGGAACTTTCTTAAAAAATTATTAAATTATTTTTAGGTAATAGTGATAGGTGAGAAAGGGTGACAAAAAGTTGCCGGAGGTGGATTACGTCATACATTCACGGCGCCAAAGTCAGGCTGGATACGCGCCTGCTGTCATTAGCGAGAGCTAGGCTTCATTCTGTGTACCGTGCTCTTTGATTCGAAGGGTCAACCTCGCCCACTCTGGAGTGGCCACCCTGTGTATACAAGGTTTGCCCACAGCACTAGCCCCGGCTACCTTTGAATGGTCCTCAAACCCTTCGAGTTACGTAAGTAATAAGGGCCAAAAGTCGGAACTACTAATGTAAAGAGGCCACATGTGAGTATCTGTAACTACAAAAACGGTTGGAAATTTTTATTTAGTCCTTTTACAGTGTACACGCTCATTAAGCGCTTGCTGCGTAGGAGGCACCGCCTACGTTGTTTCTGCCCTTGCTCAAGAAGAACCAGTACTGACCTATTGGCAAAAATATTTGTAATAAAAATGTTTTACCCAAAAATTACCCTCCAAGTGAGGTTGACTACGATACTGTGCAAGGAACACGTGGTTCAAATTTGAGCTAAATTCGCTGTCAGCCAAACACAGACTAATACGATATTTTCTAGTAGGTCAGGCCCTCACTGCCGCTCAGCCAATTTACCCGCAAGACCCGATTTCGATCGGAAGCGATGCTTCCACCCATCACTGATCATTTACTTCGTCACGAAAAAGTCAAGCGCACTTTTATAAAATAGGTACTGGAGCAGTGCACCTACCTTGGCTCGTATCAGACATTTTCAGATGTGATGGTAGTTTGCGTTCGGAGCCGGGCCGCTCTTCAATGAGTACAATCGTACCACGTGGGAGATACTATTCCTTGCTTCCCCTAACAGCGAGAGCAGAGCACAATGTGATCACGGTGACGTCGCAAACTGAACTGCCGCTGGTAGAGGCCGGAAGCTTACCCGCAGTCGGCCTTCCGCCAGTGCCTGTGCTGCGGACGTCTCTGGACTTTGATCACGAGATCGTTCAAGTCGTACAACACTGTATGCCTAGGTCTATACGACAGACATGGCTGATGTAACAGCAACATGTTTGGCGGGTGAAATGAGGCATTCTCCGGGTTTACAGACCAAAGTAGAGTTCCACGGGTGAAAACTTCCAGTAAATCGTCGCCACACCTCCGGTTTCTTCTCTTTAAGAGCAGAATTTTGTTTTGAAGTGAGTCAGTGCTCTGTAATTGGCTTTCCGGCTTCCGCGCCTGCGAGGCAGCCCATAGCGCGTGCACGTGTAGTGGGCTGCCTACCTCACCGGTGCAGTCGCCGACTGAGCGCGCCTCCGCGAGCTCATCAGACAACGGTGTCAGATCAAAGCACTAGCAGATGAAACACCACTCGGCCTACGCAGCTAACTACTAGGAGACGTATTCACGAAACCTGCGTAGCGCCGGAGCAAAACTATTATCATCACCGCTGAACTTTCCCTGCCGAATCTATAGCATTCGTGGCCAGCCCTCCGTCCCGGTTGTCCGGCATTCCCGGCGTAGATGCGAGTGCGGCCCCCCCGGCGATGAAAATTTTCCGGAGTCTGTACCTGTGTACCGGATTATCCTGGTCGGCGAGGGGACCGAAACATCCACAAACCGGGCTTGTAGCGCATAAGGGAGAACTGTCAACAACGCATCGCCGACCACTTCCAGCAGGCGGTCGGGTATTTATGAAACTCAAAGATTCTTGTTGGCTAAGCGATAGCGAAGCCCTGGACCGACTGGGTCAAAAATGTTTTGTCTGTGTGTCTGCGCGATATCTCGAGAACGGTTAGACGTAGAAAGCTCAAATTTGGACCACATCTTTCTTGCATCATACCAGAGTCAACCTCCCCTCCGGGGTACCGCAGCCCAAGCGGTTTCTAAGATAATTTGTACATGTGGTCTAAAATTTTAAATCCGTCGGTTTGGTGAGGTCTGTATGCGCCATGCGCCTGTCAGGAAGGGGCGGATCAGTGACTCGAGTGAGTTCCGCTCAGTTAGGTTACTGGAGGGCTGGGAATGTTAGGCTCGGGCAGGTAAGGGTAGGTTAGGGCTGGTTGAGTGGCAGTGATAACGAAAGGGTGATGCAAGATACGTTCGGAAGTTAGAACATGAGCGCGGTTGCGACCGCGCGGAAAGAGCGACGCCCGCAGGGCGTCCTACCGACTGGCCCCGCAGGGTCCTACTGGTCTGGTGACAGCCGCCGGCAGGCCAAGGTAGGTGTGAGCCAGGCGTGGAGTGGCGGAACAGTGATTCGCGGGCGAGGTTCATCACGTAATTTGGGCGATGCATAGGTATGCGTTGCCTGCTTAGGGCCTTACCATACTCCATTAGGGAAGTGAGCCTCGCCTGAAAAGGGAAACGTCTCTTAAACATAGCAGGGCGACAATTCTTGTAGCATCGTTCTAATTGGGGTGATTAGTTTAAACCCCGCTCTTTTTGGAGTTGTAGAAATTTGAGTTAAATTGCTCTTCCTTATCTCGTTTTGGGGGGATTTTGAGTGCAAATATGTTACATCATTACGCTCTTGAACACATCGCCAACGCGAATCTGCGCGAATCACTGAAAAACAAAGCCGGGAATCCCTTCTTAGGGGGGCTGTCAATGCAGCTAAAAGAACACCGCAACCCTGTCACTAGAATCCGTCCTCCAAATGTGTTCTTGGGCGGCTAAGATAATAGACATGCATGTGATTTTCCTATTCTGTTGCCCGGAGTGATCTTATTGGCTGCACTGACCCTAAGTGTCCATCCGTGTGGCAGCGCTGAATTCTTTGTTTCGGTGACCGACGATCGGCTATGTTTTAAGTTCCGTTGCCCTGTGCATGGATATTAGGTCAAGTTCGAAATGGAACTAACGCCAAACACACGGCGGTGGACGATTGGCCGGTGCGGTGTGGTTCGCCGACCTTCAGCAACGACCGTGCCGTTGAGGTAGGTAGCCCACTGCACAGCCACGCGCTATGGGCTGCCTGCCTCGCAGGCGCGAAGCATACAAACATAAAACCAGAGGTGTAGAACCTCTTAACGGGAATCTGTGCGCTGCCGTGCTTCGTAAGTGGAACGTTATGTTATACTACAATTAAGAAAATGTCATTCCCGCACGTCTCGCTTGTATTTCAACATTCAACAATCGACAGTGAAGCGCGACGTTGATGCTCCCCCCTGTCCCTTAATCTTTTTGAAACTTCAGGGCAGTTAGCGGCACTGCTCTCCCGTTTGCGGGGGACGCTCGTTTCTCGGCATATCAGCGAGAAAGGTCGGGTGTGAGGCGGAAATCCCTGGCCGGGTGGGGGTTCAGGCAAGTAGGTTCCACTCAGCCAGAGAAGTCCAATCTTTGGTGTAACTGTAAGGCCACTTTGTGCCTAAAAATATCGAGATTAGCGATGCGCCCAGCAGGTGACCCTGGCGACCACATACCGCGGCCGTGGCCGGGCGCGGCCGCTAGAGGGCCGCCTTTGGTGCGGGAGCCGCGGCGGTCCGGGGCTCTTGGAACGCCCAGGCCGGCGCCTCCGCGGCCGTGACGGGGTCGTAGCCCTTCAGCCCCACCAGCTCCAGGCTCACGTCCCACAGGCGCAGCGCCGCCTCGTCGTCCCTGCCGATCGCGAACGGCGTCGTCGAGCTGCAGTCCCTGTGCGGCACACACAGTAATTGCTTATGTACATTTTTAAGTTCATGACGTGTGTAAAACTGCGTCTGTACATAAGCCTTATGAATAAAAATTGTCTGTAACTACGACGATTTGTTTACTCAGTAATGCACAAATCCGGCTGATGTAAAATTTTGTACTTAAAAACAAAAGAATTCGCACGTACACTACATGCATTTTTGTGCACTCATAGTTAACTATGTACAAAGTGAATTGTACACATGTTATTGTAGAAATTTAACATAAGTGTGTTAAAATTCTTACATAATATGTAAGAAATCGTACATAGGCTATGAGTGCACATAATTTCATGTAGTTATGTACAAAATTCTCCACAGCCAATCAGTGTGCAACGACCCTCCTCAGTCCGCGCGGACGACTGAGTTCCAGTTGGAGCGGTCAGGTCGGCCGTGCGCTGCCCGGCTGCGTTCGCAAGTTTTGCCCGAACGTCACAGAGGCCATCTGTGTGTGACTTCGGCCGGGTAACGTTTCGGGCAAAGCATTCGAACGCAGTCGGGCGACGCGAGCCCGATCTGACCGCCTGAGTCGGAACACGCAAATCCTTATGTATAATCCTTACGCACTGCACACTTTTGTGCACAATTACGCACACTTGTGTGCTTAACTGTGCACAAAAAGTGTGCGTAAGCTTGAGAAGGTTTAATTCTGTGCGCAGCTGTGCACAAAATTGTACGTAAGGATTCACTGTGAACTCTCAACGAGTCTCCGGCAGATGGCTGCGCGCCTGCGAACGCCAGGGTAGGCCGCCCCGCACGACCCGCGTGTCTGCAGACGTGGAGAGTGCCTACCCAGAGGGCGCCAGGGGCACCACGACGGGCTTACACGTAGTAGAGTCCTGACTCCTTGGCGGTCTTCTCGTGCACGGCGCAGTAGATGCTGGTCTGCGCGCCCTGCCTGGGAGTCTTGATGAAGAAGCGGCCGATGTGGTGGATGAGGAAGGGGATGCCCGGGAAGATGAAGTAATCGAACGTCCGGAACAGCTCCGTGGCCACCACGCCGGGGTGCAGGCAGTAAGAGTTGACGTGGTCCACCCCCGAATCTGCAGAAACAAAGCACCGACGAGAGAGTAGAGAGAGAGAGAGAGAGAGAGAGAGAGAAGGGGGAGGAGGGGGACAGAAAAGTATTCTAAATGACTGGCACAAAGCCTGAAGAGTTTTGTTCCATATACAAGGTGTACCGCAGCCATCATCGCAACGAACCAACTTAAACATTTTGGAGGCTTTTAGCTCTCGCTGATGATGTGTCACGACCATTTGGTATGGCCACACAGCGGAAACCCACGCACGGCCTGGGCATGGACTGGCTCCTGCATATTTTAACGTAGCCTTTTGTCCTTCCCCCACCTATCTCCTGGCTAGTTAACAGAATCTGTATGATGGGGGCAAGCCTTTACCCAGCAGGTGCTCCGTTTTCCCAACGATAATTACCTTTAAACCGGCGGGCGAGCTCCCGTGTGAACAGCATGTTCGCTAGCTTGCTGCGTGCGTAGGCGAGTAATGGCTTGTAGTTTTTCTCGATGCGCAAATCGTCAAAATCAATCTTGTAAACTGGAAAAAAAGGGGGGCAAAGTTAGGGCGCCGTTAAAAATAGTGGAAATTCCTTCGGAAACTTTTTAATCAACTGATCTTCCGTTTTTTCCCAACGTCGTTTAAATTGAGTTTCGCTCTGCTGAGAGTTAAACTCTGCAAGAGGTTCAACAGATGACACATTACCTTCGAAAATAGGCACAATATCCCTCCAATATCCCTACTCCCTGCGACGACATGCCCGGCGGCCCGAAATAAAATTACCAACTCATATCCGTGATTTTTTCAGACACCTCTTAACAGTTGGGGGCCGGAGCTCAACTGAAGATTGTCTTTTTTTCTTTTGTTTCCATCCTTGTACTTCACAAACGAAGCGACAGACTCGCCTCTGACGGACGACGCTCGGGCGCGCGCTCGGTGCCGCACTCGTCGGTTCAATATTCATTACTCCGCTGCAATGGCCGCGCGCTAACTGCCGTACGCAGCGCTCTCGTGTGGCCTGCTGTTGCAGCGGAGCCGCGCCGCGGACACCCAGCCGAGCCCGTCATATTAGCTGCGGGCAGACGCACCCACACCGCTGCAGCCCCGCTACGTCACACGGCACAAACACGCGCAATGAATGACAGCAAGCAGCGTACCCGGAAGAGGGAACAGATCAGTGAGACACGCCAACCCCACTCATCTCATTAAGCAAAGCAGGTTCCCCTTCTGTTTCTTTTTCAGCTAATCACTGTAAAAAATTTTTTTGTAAGTTGACGAAAAATTCGTTGATAAAATAATTGTTTATTAATGTTTACGAAAAGATTCGTCATTGTGACGAAATTGTCGTGAAGTGACGATAAAATCAATGACAACACACGCTGTCAAAATTGACGAATGATTCATTGACAGCGCCGTTATGTCTCGGTTTCAAAATGTATCATGAATGACAAAAAGAACTGTTACTCGACGAATATTTCGTCAAATTTATCAATCCCTTAGCTCTCGCTGATATGTTACGACCACTTAATATGGTCACCCGGACGTTTTCTTTCACATTGAGGTAAAAGTGGCTACCTTTCGCCGTTCACTCCTCTCAATTTTTGAAGCCTACTGGAAAAACAAAGATCAGAAAACTTTTTTTTGCAAGTGTTAGAAAACTGACGATCATTTTTGTCAATTCACTATTCTAACTTTTTCGTCTTATGACGAAAATTTTGTCAAAAAACAAAATTTTTATCTTTGAGGTTTGACGAAACTTCTGGACGGAAAATTAGCCGTGTTTGTTTCGTCGAAATGACAACAAAAATTTTAACAGTGATGGTATGCGTAAAATTGCGTATCCACGTTACCCAAATTATCTATACTTTAAGAACGCGTTCTCTTTCGTCATTTACGCATCCTGTATGATTTTGTACAATAAAGTGCACTCACGTCATGTACAAATTTTACATTGTTGCGTACACATTCGTCCGAAGCATGAGCCATGAGTACACTACACTAATACACATCTAGTGATGTACAAAATTGCCGCGAGTGAAATGCTGTGGTTGCAGCAAGACACCGGACTTCGACGTCAGCGGTCGGCGTTGCCCATCCCCTCCTGGCTCTCAGATGGCAGTGGACTCCGGTCGCTGCCCCGCACATTTCAGTTCGAAAGCCGATCCGCGGCCGCGGCGACGCCGCCGGAGCGGGCGGGGAGCGTTCCAGGCCACCGGCCGCGGCTGCTTTCACTCCCCCAAGACGGGTCCCCGGCGAGGTGCCCGGGCAGCACTCACAGCTGTAGGCCACCGAGGACACGTTGACGATCCTGGCCGGCTGACCCGAGTCCGCCGTCGACGCCCTCATCCTGGGCAACAGCAGCACGGTGAGCAGGAAGTGCCCCAGGTGGTTGACGCCGAACTGCATGTCGTGGCCGTCCTCCGTGTACGCCTTGGGGCAGGCCATGATGCCCGCGTTGTTGACCAGAATGTGAACGTCCTTCACCTCCTCCAGGATACGGCGCGCGCACTCGCGCACCGACCGCAGCGACGCCAGGTCCAGCGCCTCCACGCGCACGTCGCCGGCGGGGCCCTTGCCCGCGCCCTGCTTCGCGAGCTGGCGGCGGATGTCTGCGGCCGCGATCTCGCCCTTGGCTGTGTCGCGGACAGCCATGACGACCAGGGCACCTGCAGCAGCACCAACATGAGCACGGCCAGCCGCGGGCGGACGAGCCGTGGAAAACATCGTCTATGGTTTCACAGTCCATTCGAGTTAGTTAATTTTGAACAATTTGTCCGGCCATAGCCACAAAATTTGAGACAAAACACCAAAATATTAGCAGACAAAATCAACCTCGGTAGCCTAGATTTATAGGTCCACAATTTATAAGTCGGTTTTTCGACGGGAATTTTAATTTGACTCACATTTAGTCGTCTCTCCCGGCCCCTTCTAAAACTGGCGACTACACATATATCGGTTCTTTTCTAACGGCGTACCTCTGGCCGCCAGGTCCTGGGCCGTCTCTTTGCCGATGCCGGTGTTGGAGCCCGTCACGACGGCCACCTTGCCGTCGAGGCGCGCCGCGCTCCGGCAGGTGCCTCCGAACAGCCACACCATGGCAGCGCTAGTGCTTACTGACTTACTGCCGCCCGGCAGTCGTCGCGCCTCGTCAACGCCCCCTCCGCCCTCCCCCTCCTCCGCCGCCCCTCGCCGACCACTGCCGGCTCGGCTGAGAGCTCAGACCTCGCAAACAAGTGCGCCGAGCAGCAGCGTTGCCAACAACCGGGGATCGCAGTGAATACCGCGGCCGCCGATCACAATCAGGGTGGCACCGCGGTCGCTGATTGCTGAGACCGGTTTCGAGCAGCACTGCTATCAGCCCAGACCGGACAGACACCGATGCGAGTGTTGGCGGCAGTGCCGAGTCACATGTTGGCAGCCCTGGCGAGACGCATGATGCGCGTGCCGGCGTGATTACCCCCACCCCGCCGACCAAGCCAGCCGCTCAGCGCCCAGTTTCTTTTTACATACCAGTTCGCACGGCAAAGTCGCCCCGCGGGGCACTGAGATAAGGGAAGCGGCGCCAAATTTCGGCGTGGTCCGGCTCCGGCGGCACATGACAAGTGGTTCCAGTAGGGTCAGTGGTGGCCAAAAGATCACAATTCAGGAGTGGGTAAAATGACACTTTTGAAACGTTATTACTTGAGTATCTGAGCGAAGTGAGCAAATCTCTCTACTGTTAAAAATTATTTTTCTCTCAGCTAAACCAACTTAGAATGGTTTCCGGTGGCAAGCAGTACTCATCGACGTAAAAAGCGCGTTGTAATTTTCTTAGCTGCACGAGTGTGATTTTATTGCCCTCAGTAATGCAGCTAGCGGGGGGGGGGGGGGGGGCGTCAAGTCTTACGAAATTGTTTCCCACGCGGTTGTTTACGGGTAACGGATGTTGAACACTAGTGCTTTAGTGCCATTACACGTCAAGCGCACCGATACCATATGATCGGAACTTATGTTTAGACGCAATAATATTGTCAAAAATGTAGATATGCAAAGTCGCAGAAACGTGATTTTTTTAAACCTGCACTGACCCTACACTGCGCGCATTTAGGCGAGCGGTGCACATGAAGTAACGGCTGAGCGCAGTAGGCGACGTTTGTCTAAAGGTGCCTGATATGTTGTTGGTGGGCCAGCCCGCAATACCAGGGAAACCAGAATCGGCGGGAAACCGCCGATATGGGCTAGGTTTTGTTCAGGAAGACAGGCAAAACGCGGTACAAATCCCTCTAATTGGCGTTTTTTATTCGCGAATAGTATAATTTTGGCGAGTTAAATGCTACATTAGGCGGTTTTGAGGTTCAAGAGTACGGCTGCGCAATACACCCATGTATTTGCCTGTCAGGCAGCTGGAGACGACCCAATCACTTTTCCCTTAGTGTACGTCCTGTCCCGTGCATAGATCGTGTTACTTAGTTCTGATCGTGTCGGCAGAGCACCTTACCACGGCAACTGCAGGCCCCGCCTACCTCAGTGGGGTCGCAGGTAACACTGTCGGGCACCTTCTCCACCCGGCTCCCCCCCCCCCCACACACACACAAAGTCACGTAAATGCCTCGCATTTGATCATAAGGAACGATTGTTTCCTTACTCAGGAGCCAGCTTTAAACACATCTGAACCTAGAGAGGATCCTAAAAGTTCCCAAGAAGATGCAATATTGTCTCTAGATTCAGATGTGTTTAAGTCCGGGCCCAGCCCAGGAGTATTTTGAGTATAGAGCTCGGGCGTCAACCCGCCAACCCCGGATGACAACCGGCGAAAACTCAAGACCAGTATAAGCCTGCAGCCTGAAAGAATGGCTTAAAATTGCGGTGGCCACCGAACCGGGCCTAGCCGGGTCGAGAAACGACAAAAACCAGCCGTGCGCCAGCCCCAAGCAATGTAACCTGTGATACTTCTCAGCCATTGAAAGGGCCTTTTTATACAACCAATTTTTGCATCGTAATTTCGTTGTTTATAAAGAAAGAAAAAACATTGGGAATACGCGGATCACTTCTACAGTAATAAGAGCAAAAAGCTCTTATTGTAAAGTAAAACCCTACCTTCCGGTGGCCTTTTTAGTTTTATCCTCCAATAAGACTCAATAAATTTTGTTTCATACATAGGCTGATGGCGCGGTAAATTGTCATATCTTACGAAGATTTCTTGATTAATTCAGCTGTGTGGAAGACGTTTAGGAACGACAATCTCTCATATTGCAACTATAAATGACTCGTGCCACTACGTTTGTTGAGCGCGCCGCGCCGTCCCGATTCAAGTTTCGATGCGTGTATATACCCAGCGCGCGCCAAGGCTCCACCGGTCTGTACCAGTGCGCGCCCGCCAGGTAGGCAACACATCAGACTCTTCCGCCAGCCTGGTGTACTGCGAGTCAGGGGCTGGTGGCGCCGTATGATAGCCTGACAACATGCCCTCCGCTGCCGCTCGAGAGTGGATCTCGGTGGAAATCGCAGTGGCGTATAACCCCCCCCCCCCCCCCCCCCCCCCGTCACCAGGGACCGGGCTAGGCACCCCGCTTAACAAACGCCTGGATGTAGGCAAAAAGTGCGACATATTCCCCCCCCCCCCAAAAAAAAAAGGGTCTTCCTGCGCCATTGGGAAATCGCGGTGGATATTTTTGGTACACTCTAAATTCAGGGTTGTTTAAGTTAAGTTAATGGTTAGCGCCGTTGAGGTTAACGCGTTAACGTTAAATCGATAATATTTTCAAATTCATTAACGTTATCGATTTCAAGTTACTTTTGTTCATTAACGCATTAGCGACGTTATCGATAACGTCTCCGGATACCGCAGATCAAATCGAATCACTTTGTTGCCCGCACCCTCAATTCTGTATACTTGACTCAAGCGTTCTTGCCAAGAAACAGACGATTCTTGTCACAAGCATACATGCTCTTTTGGCTATACTTGAGACAGACATCCATATTTAAGGAGATTCTTGTATCAAGAATCGCCATGTTTCTTGGCAAAACCGCTTGATTTACGTATACAGAACTGAGGGTGCGGATGGCATTTGGTGCGCCTCACCAGCCAATAGGCATACACGCATACGCTATCGCGGAGCGAGAAACGGAACTACAGGCGGGTGGTATGAGGAATCGCGCGGCGGCCCACATGGCCGATACTATTCGCCATGCGATTTGCCATTCTCATGCTCTGCGCCTCCGCTCTGCAAGAGTTCTTGGTCGTCCCTCCCGTTTTCGGGACTCAAACCGTGCCTGCCTCAACGTTGAAACAAAAGTTAGCACGGTATATACACCAGCTAAGGGCATTTCTGCATCTCGTGGACCACCCGATTTGTTGACAACACATCAGACAAAAAAGAGGGCGCAGTGCAGGAGTTACTTTTCATTCATCTAATGTCCGGTTTGAATTGAACCGTGCCGTCGGCTACACTGCGTCCGCAACACTCGCCGGATTCATTTCTTGTCCTTCACCACGAGCACGCGGTAGAACTGCGTTGCAATCTTCATGCACAGGATGAGGTCACCTACTTCGTCAAAGGCAGTGACCTCCGCCAGCCAGACGTACTTCTCGCCGCCGGGCACGATATTCTCGAGGGATCCGTAGTCAGGGGTTGCGTTGGTCAACCGGTACAAACCCTGCCAACAGCTAGAAGGCGGAGCATTTTCGCGAGCCCGGAGCCCGCCTACAGTAGGGGGCCGTACCCGAACCCGAGGGGCCCTAACTTCGAAAAGTCATTGTACATCGACAAAAAAGGGCACAATAAGGTCTCTAACGGTCAAAAAGTCAAAAAAGTCAAAAAGTCTGAAAAAAGTCGAAAAATGTCAAGAAAAGTCAAACAAATATTGTGAAGTCATACAAATCAAAAAAGTCAATAGCAGGCGAAACAAGTGGAAGTACAAATTAAAATAAAAAAGCATGAGTAGTCGAAAATAGTCAAAAGTGGAAAGGAAAGGTCTCCGCAACGAGAGCTGTCAGTTTCATAGAATTACACTCACATACTCCGATATTATCACAGTTTTCTCCCTCCCCACATTTAAACTTTCGCGCGTCTCTGGTTCGAGGGTTGGTAGCGCGCGCAGTCTCGCGCGCAGCAGTTGGCACTTCGAGCGAACGCTTGCCAAAGGCAACGCCGCATCACTGCGGGCGTACGACAACTATAACAAACGCGACCGGCAGCTTAGAGGCGCAGCGACAGAATTGAAGAGGAAGTGTCATCCGTTGACCGGCAAGTGTGACGAGTGCGACGCCATTGGTCGAGTCGCTGGTCCGTGGCCCAGGCGGATTCATGATCCACCTTGTACTTTTCTTTGCAGGTTTGCAGGTAATATAGAATGCTATGTTTATTTGCGGGCGACGAACACGTGACGGCGGGCGAGGTAAATTATAGGCGAAGGGCTCGGCGAAGGGCTTATACAGTGAATTCCCGAAGTCCTCGCTCATCCTTTTTGATTCCTTCTAATTTGGTTTTACGATCTCGTTGGAATCACCAATCCAGCACCGACGTCGGTGCGGACTGGAGCGATAGGGCGTTCCGGTAAATCACAGAACGGAAGTATGAAGACAAAAAGTACTAAAAGATGGGCGTGGAGGAGGTGGGGACTGTCTCCGTTAACCACGTCCCTCTCCTGTTAGTACTTCTTGCCCTCTTACCTCCGTTATGGGCTGGGGTTGAGAGAAATACCCTTAACGGACGATTTGCGGCTCACAGGTGGTGCCCGGATCGGCGGAGTGGAGCTGAATTGTGCGCTGTGCGGAGAACCCGGGAGAAACGCTTTCATCAACATAGCCGTCTTCGTCCGCAGCTAATATGGGGGTGAGTAAGCGACCCAAGTATCCGGGCTGCGGGAGTCAATTGCGTCCGGCCCCGGGTAGCTGCAGGGTTGGGGCGATGTCTGGGGTGTCCGTGCAGAGTCGGTGCTCGTGTCGCAGTCAATTTACAGACCAATCAGTCTAGAAAATATTATGTTTCTGAAAAAGGGATATACAGGGTGTATATTCACACTTCGTCAATAATTTGGGGGTAGGTAAGGCATCCCTAGAGGATCATTTTTCACCAATGAACTAGTGGGCGCAAACGTCTAGGTACGGAGATAATTGGAATTTTGTAATTGGCTTTCGCGCCTGCGAGTTAGGCGACCCAGTACGCGCACCCGTGCAGCGGGCTGCCTACCTCACCGGCGCGGTTGCCGCCGGAGCGCGCCGCACGCTCAGCAGACGACACCGTGTTGTCCAGAAGGGCTTCGCCCAACGTCGTGTGTTGGGTGTTGTTTCGAAATCGAACACGGCCTGCCATTCTTAACCTTTAATTGCCATACACAGGGGAACTGCACTAAAAAACAAAACGTAGCCGTTAAAAAACAGCGGTCCACAGTCAACAAAATAAAATTAATGAATAAACCGAAAAAAAACAGGGCGCGGCCTTTTTCTAGCAGGACGGCGAGAAAGAGAAAGCAAGCGCTGCACCACGAGGGACCACGACGATTCTAGCGGTGCGCCTTTCGAACGATGAATCGCGATGAATCGCTTTAAATCTCAAGTTATCGGTTTACGTGTAAAGGTTATGGGCGCCGCAGAGACACGGCAACTTTGGCGGTTTATATTTCGAGAACGCGGTTTCGTCAGGCTAAACCCTTTTGTACCAAGGTAGTGTAGACCTTTTCCAATATCCCGGTCAACAAGCGGCCATCATTGCGATCGTTTGGCAATGACCCTGGGCTCGAGAGCCACTTTTCATCTTCTAAACGGTACGGCCTAGTGACCTGCGGTTTTCGACATTGGCATTTGCGGCAGCGGCAAAGGAAAAGGGCACTCCAGCGGGCCAATACTACGTGACCGGTTTTTGGCCATATGACCCTCCCCCCTGTGACCGAGCGTAGTATGTGTCTACCCCCCCCCCCCCCCTCCCTCCACCACCCCGTTTCTCGTAGTATTTACGATTTTGTCCACTTCGCTTTTGTCCAATTCGATCGGAAATAGCTACATTTCAATGATGTAGCGTTTTTGCAAGCTTTTTCCGTTCGGATCTCGTGTTTTGGTGTCCATGTGTAGTGTATGGCATCGAGAAGGCCCGTGATAATTACGTAAGGTAATTAAGCAATTGAACAGCTCCTTGTACGCGATGAGCGAAGCCTGTTACGCCACGACGCGGTCTGGCGTACACCTTACTTGTATTTAAAAAGTAGAAGAATCCAGGGCACACTGGGCGTCAGCGTCACACGTCAACTCTAAACGGACGTACGCTTTAAGTCCACCTTGAATCCGACTGTACTGGGTAAACCAGCTGAGCCCGGAACACCACCTCACTTTATTGGTTAAGTACAGTATCCCACGCGTAGCACTGCCCCCCCCCCCTCCAACATGCAATCTCCGGTCTATAAGAACTGGGAGCCCGCTGCACCCCAGGTCAGTCCAGCCATGTGTGCTTCTAGTTTAATCGTTCTGGCGTTATTGGCGATGTCGGGCGGAGGTAAGTGTACCACTAGTGTTTTACCACTAACTCTCAGCGCCATAAACGTGCACACTACCCTTACAACACGGACACCAGACACGCAGAAAAATGATAAGTTGGCACAACTAATTGATTTGTTGATTTTGAGACAATCACGAAATTCATTTACAGGAACTGAGAATTCGTTAAGGCCAATTCTCGGTTCCCACAGCAAAATTCGTTTTTTCCTATTTTGCCAATGGAACTAAAAATTTGTTCTTGTAACAAAATTTGGCAAAATTGAAGTTCTTGTAACTAAATTTTGTGAATGTCCCAAATCAACAAACAAGTTCGTTATGCCAGTTAATCTTTTTTCTGTGCAAGGTGATACTTAATGTATTTTGAGGTCCTCTATGAGCCTTTGTGGCTTCGAAAAACTTTTGTGCGTTCGTACTAGTGTGGAGGCCAGCCGCAGCGCTTTGGCAGAGAAGCTCATTTGTGCATTATGTGCCCACAGTTAAGCCCTGCGTCGACGGACAATTCACCTGCAAGAACGGCATGTGCGTGATCTTGGACACCTCGTGCAATGGAAATGTAATGTGCTCAGACGCAAGTGATGCCAAGATGGCCACGTGTCGTGGTGAGTTCAATTACCAGCACAGTCGATCTCCAAAATATAGGGGTAGTTTGTACAGCCAAACTTTCCAGAACAAGGTTGTACAAGGTTGTACTGGAATATTTACGATTTCGCGCACTTAAAGTGTGGTTCACTGTTGAAAATTATATCCATAAAACTGCAGAAACTTTCCTCGTTTGTTGAAACCGTAACAAACGGTTACATTTTTCCTCACCGTATCACACAGAAAATCCCGTATTACTGAATTCGCCACCGCACCTAATGACCTCTTAGCTGAGATCTGGGCGGTAAGTTGGCGACGAAAACATTGCGTACGTTTTGTTTGGCGGTCCCCCAAATATGAGTGCGACGGGCTGAGGGATCTGAGGCCCGCAGCGGCCACTTGTTTTTGGCTTTTAAATGTTTCAAAGAATCCCAAGTGGTCAAATACGTGTCTGGAACGTAGGCTAGCACCTGTATTTTTTAATTTTCACGCCTATGGAGTAAATATCTGGTGAGTTACTTTAAACGGCCAGGTAAGAGTGAAGCGAAGTTGAGTGTTGTTGCGGTGGTCGGTCTGAGGGGAGGGGGTAAACAGGTGACGTGACGGACCCGAGCCCCGTACCCCGGTCGCGCGCAGCCGTTTCCACCCGCTGCTCGCACTTACGTGGTTCGTACGAGTGGACAGAGACCGAAGATTTCGGCAATGGGACCAAGTCCGACCCTACACTAGAGATGCAAAAATACCGGCCTTTTTTGAGCTCGAGTAAAAAAAAAAACTAGTAAAATACGTTTTTTTTTGGTAAAATTGTTTTTTTTTCGTTTTTGGCCCGAAATTGTCTAATTTTTATCTCGATTATTAAAACCCACAATTCGACATGGTAAACCCTTGCATTAATAGTTGTTACGGGCACGTGGGCACATACAACGCTCAAAATAAGTTTGACAGACCAACAGACCCCGTCGAAAATTAGACAGAACGCCATCCTCGACGGGAAACGGCCCAGCCCCGACTCCTGTCGAAGCTCGACGAGAGGGTTGCGTTGCCCCGGCCGCTCTAAGTCCAAGTTTCATAGTGAAATAGTGATCCGGTAGAGCGTCGGGTGGATAGGCAATGCGACTCGAGCATACTGACATGCCGAGTTGGTTGCGTACCTCACGCGCCTTGACGCCCACCCTCACCCCTCGCCCATTCAGTCACGTACACCTCTGTGGCAGGCAAGAAAAAAGTATTACCTTGTCATGCTTGTTTTATGTTAGACTGCTCACTGCTACTGGTTAGGTACAACAGTTTTCCCTTTAAAGCATTCAAATAAATAGATGCATTGGGATTTGAATTAATTTTATTTTAATTCTCCTGCAAGACATATTCTCATGTGCACACTCAAGAATTAAATTTGATAGGACATGAACCATGATTTAATTTGATCACTTCACTCCGGTTTTCACTTATTTTCGGTTCTCTCACACTCACCTTTTAAGTTCCTACTTTGCAAGTGCATTTAATTCTGCTGCATATTTATTGGCAGATTATGATCAAACTGCCATCATTACTACTCAAGTAAAAGGAGGAAACAGTGAAATTTATTTCTAAATGGAAGAAACCTTTCCTCTGGGTAGCTTGTTCAGGTAATCTGGCTGTAAGCTGGTTAGGTTATTATACCCATCAAAATAATTAATTTCACCCAAAGTGGCGATGACATTCTCTGAACGTTAGGAAATAACGAAGCGAACTTGAAACGGGACACCATGAAGCCTTACTTGAAATCACTGATCAAATAGACAATTCAAAATCACATTGAAACTACATCTGGCCTGGCCCTGGCTCAGCCTGCAAGCCAGGGACAGGAATGTTGCCAAATCTCACCACTAGATGGCGCTGCTTGTCGACATCTGCCTCCGAAAAACCCCGCCAAGAATTCAAACTTCACGCATACCAGTTCCCGCAGTTTTCGCTCAATTTCCTTGGTTTCGTTTTTGGAGTAAAAAACCAATTTTGGCTCGTGAAAAAACTGTATTTTACTAGTATTTTTACTAATTTTTTTCCCGGGGTTTTTTACTCCGCACATCTCTACCCTTCACCGACTATGCCCACCCGATGCCAGGAAACCGTACAGGTTTGTACACGAGGTTGATCGTTAAACTAATTGCCAGAAGACACCTCGGCAATGTTCTCGTATTACGGCAGAATTTTGGAAGAATTGGAAGAATTTTGTGAGATGTCCCTGGCGAAAATATCTGGGTGCAAGGTCGGGGTGCAGTGTAGGTGACATCCGGGCGAAATCCGGGTGCAGAGGCCTGGTGCACTGTGGGGGAAGTGTGGGTACGGAATGGGTGTTATGGCCCATTTTGTGGGTGCACGATGGGTGCAACATGTGAGTAGCCTGGGTGCAACATGTGGGTGCAGCCTGGGTGCAGTGCGGGTGCATGCGGGTGAAGAGTGGGGTAAGTGCGGATGCCGTACGGGTGCAGTGTGGGTGGAGTATGGAGTAAGTGTGGGTGATGTGTAGGTGAAGTGTGGGTGTAGTGCGGGTGCATGCGGGTGAAGTGTAGGTGAAATCCGAGTGCGGTACGGGCGCAGTGCGGGTGCAGTACGAGTGCAGTGTGGATGATGTGTGGCTGGGTGCAGTACGGGTGCACGGTGGTTGCCCCAGGGCAGGGAATCACGTTGAATGCAGTAAAAACACACGATTGCCCGCAAACATTTTTATTGAAGCTTCCCCCTACTTTGTCTGAAGTACACCTGAAAGGAATTTGAAATGAACTGAAGATGTGATATGATAATTACATTACCCATAATTCTTATTCTGAGCACAAAGATTGTCTTTGATGAAACAATGGGTCTCCGCTATAATCAAATGAGGCATCTACCACAATTTTTTTTTTAAATTTCGTTTTCCAGTAAAGCAATACAAACACGAGATCTGGGGCAATTTTTTTGAAATATGGAAGAAATACTGAGCAGTTTTAGCTGCTGACTCAATTGCTTACGATACAGATCGGTTACGTTATATTGTGCCCCTAAAACTCAGTGTTCCTGAAAAGGACCAGATTGGTTAGGTAACTTATCACTTGCGAAAAGAAAATAAATAACCAGCAGGAAAACAATAATACATACTTGCTGTCTAGTCTGCCTGTCAACTCTCCAAATATCACTCGAGCACGGAGCTCGTCCCTTACGCTGTGACTCATAGAGCCGTAGCGACGATAGAAGGATAGAACCGCCAGCCCATCCGGAGTCGCCTTTAGAGTGTCGTGGAGCTCCTTCAAAACAAATAAAAGTATTAAGGAGCAGCAGGTTTAATGTGACAGCAGGCCGTCCTAACCTTTTAGCCCACATGACATGCTAGGCAAAATAACATAAACACAAAAAAAAATCGACAGTGCAAAACGCACACGAAGTCGCATTGAACCTAAAAAAATAAATGAAGTAAGCCACGACGGAATATGTGACTGATGTCATAACCTTTTTGTTAATTCCAAATTACAACATGAACTCGACACTCTACGTGCTGATCCGCGGCACCGGACAGCGAAGTGACAGTCATGGGACCGGAGCGATAAGATCCCGGAAGAATATTAATAAAAATTTCTTGTTATCTTTAGTCAAAGTATGAAATCAAATAAATAATTTACGTTGGAGTCGCACTGGCAATACCAAAGATTAACTATCTTTACTCGTCGATACGGCGCGTTACATAACTACCAAGTCACGAGTGAAGGTTGTCACATTTGACACGCAGGAAGGAGAGAATACAAATCGAACGCGACAACCCTCTACTTTACACAATTTCTAACATGTCATACACCGCTCGAGCACTTACATTAATGGACGGCTCTTCCAGGAGGGTGTTCAGGAGGGGCCGAAATGCAGTCCGTGTCCGTGTAGCTGAAGATGTTGATGTTGACGGAGATGACGAGGCGGACGGCGCACTCCGTTTGGGAGGCATGATCTTCACAGCAGTTAAAACACAGACGAAACATCTTGCGCTGGAACGACATTTTATACCGGCTATGCGAACAACACCGGGCGTTTCCGCAACCCTTTACATAGTGCCGGTGGCAGAGCGCACCTAACATTTTTGTAACAGCCCCGGAGCGTGAAAAGAGCGCGAAATTTCGTTCGGGGAAGCATACAGCGACTAGCAGGGCCCGTTCGCGGAGGGAAGTACATCAGCCGAGTAAGACTTACGCGAACAGCTGCGCCGTGGAAGCGAAAATGAATTCGAGTGCTGAGGCAAAATTTATGTTTCTACGTAGCACAACCATCCGCTCCGAGAAACAGAATAATCAGTTCTCTTGACGACCGAGAATTCGTTCGTGCAACGAATGTTCCGCAGTTCAAAAGACAAAGAAAAGTACCTATGCCAACCACATTTTCGTTGGGTCAACTGTTTTTTTTTTTTTTTTTTGCTTGTCGCAAAATCAACGAACAGATTAGTTGTGCCAACAAATTTTTCGTTGCCGCAACTAATTATTGTTTTGCGTGCATTACCTTTTCAGCAAAAGAACAGATTTTACAGCTAGCGCATGACGCGATGCGGGTGCCCCGCTGGTGAAATGTGGGTGCAAATACTATGGGCAGCGAGCGCCAAACAAAATGCGACTGTAATGTGGGTGCAGCAATCCTGACGGCGGGCGCCATTTTACGGCTTGCGGGTGCAATGCGCGTGCAGCGTCCCATCTTCGAGGTTACGGGTACGGGGCGGGTGAAATGTGGGTGCATGCCACTAAGATCGGTCGCCACCTTGGAACTCAGAGCAGAGCGGGTGAAAAGTGGGTGCACTTCCCCCATGTTCGGTCGCCACCTTGCATCTTGCGGGTACAACACTGGTTCAAAGTGGGTGAAGAGTGGGTGCAACGCAGTGCAAGTCATGGGGCACTTTGGGTGTTCCCCCAAAGTGCAGCCAATTATTTTCGCCAGGGGTTCTGGTTGTACTTATTATAATTTGTACCTGAGATGGTTGTAGAGTTGCGTGACTTGCGAATTTATTGCGGTACAGATTTGGTTAAAAAAAGTGCGCACAGTTCCCTCAGTATGAGTGTACCAAAATAAGCATTCATACGCACCCGAAAAATGTGCGGCCGCAACATTCAATCGGTGAAAGCGGTTGTTGCCTTTGAAACTGATTATTGTGTAACAATTTAACATTGTTGCCGGCCCTCTCTTGCAGCACCCCAGCAATTTCTAGATTCCGGAGAAGGCTGGTTCATTGAGGTCGACAATTTCGATCCCAAATGGGGCTCTCTTGCCCTTTACATGTGTGGCAACACAATGGATCAATGCCAAGTGGTCCAAATCGCGGGCGAGAATGACCAGCACGATTTGTGGTTTCAATCATTCAACAATTGTTTCGAAAAGTCTTTCTACCTTAATTGCTCAGAGGCCGGGCCCGGGGTAAGCAGTCTGCTCGAGCTACCGAGCTCGCGGTGCATTGACTACGGCATTTGACGATTTTTCACGATTAACGTTCTGCGTGGTCTCCTAATGTGCAGGTAGCACCGGAGGGGAGGCGGCTGTACCAGGCTGGTCAGCATATAAGATATGAGGTCTATCGGCAGGAGCATTTGATCAGAATCCGAAGCTCGCCGATCGGAAGCGCAGCGGGAAGAGACCTACAGTTCCTAGCCTGGGACTACACCATGGAAATACAAATTAGACCGACGAGGTGGTTGTCACCACTGTATGCGAGATTCATAGTGGATTAAAGGGAGCCGTGGACGCGGCTAACACGGGGACTGCAACAAGTGTATGTGATTGCGACGAAACGCGCTTAGTCGACTGATGGTAGCAGAAGAATATATGAATATTTAAATATTTATTGGTTTAAGGGTTTACTTAAAGCGCTAAAAAGCACCGCTGCCATGTAAACCCGCCCTCTTAATTGAATATAACATTCTGGAGAACGAAAAATCTCACTTTTGAGTGACTACAAGAGTGACTACAACAGTACTAATAGGAAAACAAAATGCATAAAACAAGTTCAACACTTAATAGTATACATCACGAATTATACATCACATACACACTTCTCAACTATACCTTTTACATCGTATTCAAATAGTTGCAGCTCATTCCAGATTTTGCTTAATTAAATAAGGTAGGAGAGATGAAATGTTTCTGTCCTGTGAATAGGTATTTGTAACGGCAGCTTGCTGGATCTAGTGGCACATCTATTGTTAGAGGATATGAATTTATATTTATTGAACAAATAGGATGAAGTACGCAATGACCTGACACACCTGACACATCTTGAATACCATGATAGCAACTGCCGAGATTTTTCTTTTATCTAGCTTCAAAAATTTTAGATAATTGGCTGACCTGTCGCGTAACGAGATGCATACTCCGCAAAGCTTCAATTTCCCGCGCGCCTGTCCCCCCTCTGGCTATGAGACCCAGGGGCTGGCCGCGCGCGCGAGCGCTTCTGACCGCCGGCCGGTGGCCGGGCAGCCTCCGGGAGTCAGTCGCGGTAAGCCATACTCACGCCACATAAATCTAACGAAGGCTAGTCAGTAGGAATCTGTTGATAACTCGTGAGTAAATATTGAAGTGGTACTACCATCGCCTCCCTAGTTCTTTCCTATCCTTCCCTTGCAAACCCGGAGTAGACAATCAAAACATTGGTGCATCGGCCTCTCTAACCTGATATCTTTTTGAGCGTACCATAAATTTTGCTTCTGATGGTTTTTCAATTGTTGATTTATCTCACGCCAAAACTTTATTAAATTCCGATATTTTCATATTGCCTCGACTTGCGTCCCCTTCTGGTACTCCAGCTTGTCTAGATGCTCTTGTACACTCCGTTAATGTAGTTGAAACTCGCAATTTGCCCTGCAACATGCATTTCTACTAAGGAAACGACCGTTCTGCCTATCAACGCGACTTGCTTTTACATCTTATATCCAGCTAGTGCTGTACAAATTATTTGTAATATGAAAATTGTTGCAACTCTACCCTCTATTGCTGATGGACGTTATGCACTATCTTTACCCTGTGACTGTACCGCCCAGGATGGCGTTAGTATTCTTATCCAAACCTCTCAGTTCTGCGACGGCCCTCAGGAGGTCAGAGTGGAGACTGACTGGGCCGGCGCTCATTTCAATCCGCTCCATGTCTTCGTGCCGTCTCACCGTGCACCGCTTGCGTTGCCCGAGAACGTCACTCTACCACCGCTTCGCCTTGTCACCCCGGCACCTGTTCCATCATGGTGCTTGTGGCAAGACCTCCCGCTGTACGGGAGTGGCAAGGTCGAACACATCGCCTGGGCTGGGATGACTGTAGTTGGTCTCGCTGGTCTGCTCTGTTGGCTGGAAGCAAAGTATTCTTTCTTCTCGGTCATAGGGCGAGGACTGACGTGTGGCCATGCTAGGGATTTAAAGGCCGGTAATATTACCGGTAAGATTCGGTAAGTTACCATTACTTACGGTAATATTACCCGACCTCGGAAAATGCGGTAATTTTCGGTAATTTGCAGACCCTTTAAATCCAGTAAATCAGCTGTGTCGGCTGTTCAAAGTCATGAAAAGTTTACTTTTTCTCGTTACTATCAATATTGGGAACTAAATTCACCTTAAATCGCGTCCGTAAAGAGTTGTTTTGCAAATTCGATCACTTTGAAATATTCATTTAACTTCTGGCCGCAGGGCCGCCATAGGGAAGTACAATCCATAACTTTGCAACAACCGCTTTTCTCTTTTCATTATTCGTTTGAACAGTGTTTGAGCACTTAACGTATGGGTAGGAATGGCCACTTCCACGTCGAGAAAGTATTACCACGTACTATTTTGATATAAACCAGCTGCAAATCAATCTTTCCATAATTACCATAAATACCGGTAACTTACTAATCTTTCCGTAACTTACCGTCAGATTGAATCTGACCGGTATTTTTAAATCCCTAGGCCATGCGTTGCTTTCGGCTCTGCCGCCGCCCGCATCGCCGTCAGCGCCGCCACGAGTAAGTTACCACCCAGTCCTTCTCCTCTTCCATCCCGAAAGTCAACCCCATCGTCAACCTCATCGATCCAGAGCAAACAGCTATGAGACCCTTAATTAGCGAGCGAAGCGAGCTCAGATTCTCAAAACGGGCCCCGCGACAACTTTGGTCGTGACTCTGTCTGTCTGTCTGTCTGTCAGTCACGGACTTTCCAGAAACACCACACAACCGTTTTAGCTCCGCTTTTAAGTATCGATTCTACAATAATCGGCCCACAAAATGACGAGCCATTTTTTCGATTAATTGCGTTTGAAATATTTCGTAGTACTAGCAGATGTAGGACATTTCAATCCGTGCGGTTGGCACACTGACGGAACTCAGTGACGTCACGGCAGCCGTCCGGCGCCGTTCGGCAGGCTGGTGGTTTGACTTTGCTGCGATATATTATGTCGCCGGTTGCTCGTTCGACATGATTTTTGGACATTCAATTCGAGATTTCCTGTTGCTGTGGTGTGGTGTGATGACAGGTAAGTGACAAGTAGTACGTCGGCTGCAAAGCAGTTTGCGTTCACGTACGTCTCCCCGCTCCATGACGTAATTTTTTACGACACGGAATAAAATGTATCATGAAGTGGGGGTCGATTGACTGTCTTCATTCGTTTACGCGTTTCGTTATTAAAGCAATTTCGCATCCGCGGACACTTACTAGACCGCTGTGTTATGGTTACATAAGTAAAAGATGCAGTTCTTTACAAACAACGTTCAGAGGTTATGTTCCCCTGTGCCTGTCCTGGCTATTGTTGAAACAGCATAAGTATTCACGATTTGGACTACTTCGTAACCTTGCAAATATATTCTTTCTTAATCGCATTTCTACTCATGTGCTACATGCCATAACCTTAAACTGTTTGGAAGTAGTTCTTACTGTACTGTTTGCGCTCAGTTATCAGTAGCGTACTCTTGTCGCAACCGACTAAGAGGGAGTTGGAAGCACCGTTACAGGTGAAAGAAAAAGTGCGTTTCCTAAAACCATGTCTTCAATTTGTTGCAGTGCTTTTTTCTTGCGGTGATGATGCATATGTGTGGCGAAACCACTTTGCTGTGACAGTGGTTCGGTTCTCATGTGACATGTTTCCAATCTCAAGTAAAGAGACCATCTCAAATATTATGAGGTAAGCATCTATTTAAATATTGTTTATGTAGTCTGTTCATACACCTATTTGTTTTCATTCAAAGTCCTGTTCTTCTTTCAGGTGACGAGGACAAGCTTTGAGCACATTGTTGTACCCGAGTGTAAATTTATGCTGGGCTCGTATTGAGCTGAACCTGGTCAGTAGTTCATTTGCCTATAAACATTCTTTTGCTTGTGGGGGGAATGTGTGGCTGTAACACGCCTACAGCAATCTCTGATTGATTTGTTTTACATTGACATCAACATGCTTCTGTGGCCAAACTAGTATCTAATTTTTTTTTGTTTCAGAGCACATCAATGTCGACTCATTAAAAGGGGCATTCCATATGCTCTCAGGTGTTTGAGTCCGCGATCTTTATTGTCAAGCACCTGAAGTTCTAATGTAAGTTGCCACTAAACTTCATGCGAATATGGAAATGCTTTCAGATGACTATTTAGACTGATATGTTAGATGTATCATTATTATGCTTTTCCTTTTTCCAGACATTCCAACTGTTGCTAACATCAGGTGGCAGTGTACGAAAGTTCATGATATATAGTGCCAGTGCCTCATGGAAATGGTAGACCGTTCCTGTCCACTCCTGTTACCATTGCTTCCTCGTGAAAGCGCTCAGCTGATCCCTGTGTAAAAGGTTCTTTGGTAGTGTCTGTTGATCCCATTCTCATTTATTTGGAACAGTTCAGATCTTTATCCTGTATTTTTTCCATTCATAGAACATAAATTGTTGATGTAACTTTGAAAACTGTGCCCTTATGTAACACTCTTAATTTAGCTCAAACATTCTCGACAGTTGTATTGTAAACCGTTTCCTCAATTAGTTTAGAGACTTTTCAGTGTTATTTTGGCTTTACCAATCTCTATGAATTGTTTACCTGTAAATGAGATGCCCTGAACTTGATAAAATGTCTAAATGTGATAAATAAAATTGCCTTCTTGCTACTTATGCATTGTCTTTCCCTAGATCAGTGATGCTCACAGTATGCGCACATTAGCTGTGCCTGATTTACTTTCGTTTAGGACTCTGAAATTATTTTGGGCTTCTATACATGGGTTTTTGCATCAATGCGATTTGTAAATTGTTTATGTAATGCTTATTAATGACTTACTTTAACTCTGCTCAGTTCAAAGCAATTATAAATTGCAATAAATCATCTTTATGTCTGAACCCAACAAAAACTACTTTTCTCTTTCTTTAAAAATTATCATTTTTTTCACGCACAGTGTTACAACATCACTTTTTGGGGCAGGAAGGAGAATAATCCAGGCAACAGTGAAGGCCAAGGGGAGGGGGGGGGGGGTATACGAGTTGTAAGAGACCCTACATGACGAACAGGGCAAAACTTACAATAAGGATAAAAGTGGATGGGTTGTCTCCTGGTGGTGGCTTTGGTCGGGTGTGGTACTCATCGGAATATAATCTGAGGCTAGGTTAGGCACTGAGTAGTTGAAAGGAGGATCAGAGGACGCTATGTTACAACATCAGCATATTCTGAGAGGAGTATCGAGAGCTATCCAAGAGTGCTTTCTCGGCACGGTGGACTTGAGCCCGGCGAGTTTTAAACCCGGCTCGGGACGAGCGCGGACTTGAGCCCCGGTTTGATCCCTCATTGAGCCCCGACATGAGCCCTGGCCGCACCGAACCCGGGTTTGAGCCCAGACTTGAGCCCCGTCACTATATTCTTGTAAGAATGCGTCTGTGAACATCTGCGGACTGTCTTGCACGCACTTGTGCGCCTCACAGACTCTTTCTGGTGCGCCCGACAGCTCTAAACATTTTTGCTTTAAGCCCCATATTCCTGCATTCCACTTGCTCTAACATTTCTGCTCTAATGTGTCATTGTAGCTCTAAGGTTCTGGTCCGTCATTTTAGCTCTAAAGCATTTTCTGTGCTATTATGGCGTCAACGTCAAAGTTCCAAGGGTTGCAAGACCCAAAATGAGTAGGAGGAGTACTGTGACGTGAAAGTTATCTCGTTCATGAGCGCTCGGTGCCAACATTTAGATTCCAAAGGCTCGAATCGGGGCTTGCGTCGGGGCTCGAAGGGACCGGGGCTCAAAACTCGCCGGGCTCCAGTCCTCCGTGCCGCTATCTCCTTAAGTTCTGACCCTCAGCTGCGGCTGTGAGTTGCGACATGCGTCTCATTCACAAATGTGTTTTTGTTAATTTTACCTTCCTTATAATTCTGTATTTTATGTTCTATTATTATCTACAATATATTTTCTAAATGTACCGCATCTTGTTTTCTCAATACCCGGAGTATTCGTAGGTTGTCACTTCCAATAAAGATTCAATATATTTCTTTCTCCCTCTAATATATGCTCTTCTCAGGTTTATTGGGCTGTACGTAACGATATGATGTTTTTGTATTTCCTTTTTGTTGATTTTCAATTCTGCTTTTACTCTAAATTGTCCTAACAGTTTTGTTTTTTTGATCTTATTCATTTTGTATGGATGTTCGAAAGAAAATTATGTTTTTCTCTGTGTTTACCATTTTTGTACCCCTTTCCCTCTCACTAGACCACTCATTTTACTTTGATTTTGTATTTAAATTGTCATGTACACATTCGAGAGTATGGCTTACCAGTCTTCCAAGGGGAAAATTAAGATACATATATATAATATATATAAAGCACTTTTTACAGGTTTCTGATTTTTTTTGTCGTATAAATGACGGTATAAAATAAACCCGATTCGGCGATGGAGTAGGCAGTCGGCGCGGTCTGCCTCGTCAGCGCGGCCTCCAGCGTCGGTGCGGCTTGCATCGTAGGCGCCGTCTCCAGCGCCGGCGCCGTCTCCAACGACGTCGCGGCCGGTATCGTCGGCGCTGTCTCCAGCGACGGCGCGGCCCGAGACTTACTTGAGACAATCCGTGTACACGCCTCCGCACAATCTTTGACAATCCACACGATCCCTGACATTCCACAACCCCTACAAATGGCTGAAATCTCCCAAAAAAAAGGCCCCTTTTTTCCAGCACGCCCCCTGGAAGGTGAGCCAGGTTTCTAAAAAAAGGTCATAGCCGAAAAACAGGCGCACTTACGGACAAGCCAACAATTCACACATTCTCACAATCCTGTGTACACTTTTCCTGGGAGTGAGGGACCCCTCTCCAGCGACGGCGCGGCCTGCATCGTCAACGCGGCAGCGGCGCCGGAAGTCACTTTCGTTGGGGGGGGGGGGGGGGGGCAACCTGCCAAAGGGCCCGCAGAACCCCAAAAAAGGGTCCGTCGGAATTCGATCTTTTAGATGTTCAGACAATGGCGCGAGCGCAATTTTTACATATATTGTATTTAAAAGTGAGTATATACAGTACAGTATATACATGACGAAGCGAGACACGCCAGCGTATGGTTGAAGCATCTTACTCATGGAGCAAACACGTAGCAGATCGGTAGTTACTTCAGAGGCCCAAAATCATTCTCGCGAGCGAAGAGAGCCGCAAGCTCTCGATTTTCTATGAATTTTACTTCATTTGTAAAGTGGCGGACTCCTGCTCCCACTTCCCCGGGTCCGACGGTTCTGCGAAGGATGGCGACAGATTTCACGACACCGCACACCGTTGACTGTTGCCATAGTGGAGGGCTCCGTGCCCGGTCCCTTTCGCTATCTAGCGTAAACAATGAGAGGCCCTGTTCTCTCGAAGATTCGTAGGGGACCGAGAGTCGGCCCGTGGGCTGTTCTATGCGTTATGCCGTGCCGACGTACCTCAACTCCAGAACGGAAATAAGAAAATGGGGAGAGGTATCCTTCAGTACTACTTATTTTTCTGATTCGGCGGAACGCCATATTCACGGAATGCCTAATTCGTAGGGAGGGGGGGTTTGCAGAGGTACGCCTTTATGTGGACCTGTACCGCGCGTACCGCTGCAGCGGCGGCAGGAATCGGAAACGCCTGCGCCTTCCAGGCTGGTTGGGCGGCGGCGCACACGGCTTCGCACTCGCACTCCCGACTCACGTCCGCCTCCGTAGCACTGATGCCGGTGGGCGACTGCTTTCACGAGCGCCGAGCGGGTAGGCAATCCACCAGGCTGATCTGTATGTGGACGCAGCAGCCTTTACGTACTCACCAAATGTCGAAGGACAATTTCGTTCACCAGCTAAGAAACATCCGTGTGCACGACTCGACTAGAAACAATACTGCATTCACAAGATGAACAGTATTAGTTTCCTCACTAGTAACAATATTGTTACTTTGTAGATACAATGTTTTATCTATGATAGCAATAATTTTGCACTGGTAATCCAGGAATGTGACATCACGCCACAACGAATGTGACACATGTCACTTTCTTTTAAATGTTGTCATATTCGTTTTGATATAATGTCACATTCATTTCTATGTGACTGGTAAGAAAGACGCCCGAGTCACGCTGAAACGTATGTGACACTACATTCCGAGAAATGTAATACTTGTCACATTCCTGAATTTCCAGTGTGTGTCTAGCTAGTAACGCTCGGCGACGTTTCTAAGCCAGTATGTTACACAATTCTACTTTGACATTTAGTGTCTAGGGTTTTCCGCTGATGCCGACCGGAAGTAAGAAGCGAAGTACTAAAAGATGGTCGCAGGGGAGGAGAAAGTGCTGGGCGGAAGCAGTCCTAGCACATACCCCTCACTATCCTTTACTTCCTGCACCGAAATGCCTTATTCGGAATTGTGGACTTCTTTTAAACATGTTCATGTACGTTCCGCAGGCCCTCAATTCATCCAGTGCCGCCACGCCGATGGCTGGGTCGCAGGTCCGACAGGAGACCCATAATACAGCGCCACAGGCGCAACCTCATCCAGCCGGGACCCGCAGCTGCGCTGTAGACATGAATCCACCGTCACGGCACTCCGGAAGCCGCCGCCACTAGTGCCACCTCACTCAGCCTCGGCCAGGACCCCTCACCCGTCGGGCAAGACGAGTTCATACCATCATTGCTGTAGTAGCTAGCACGAGCATATATAAATAATCTTATCGCAAGCTTAATTTCTTTAGCTTTTAAATCGTATACTTTTGTAGTATGTAATGCCGTACACCGTTCTTATACTCGTGTTGCTGATGTCCAAATCGACCACGGGGCTTCAATCATGTTGTAAAGTCATCATGCTGTACGCCGCTAATGCTAGAGAAAGGTTCACTAAATGTTTGTTTCAGAATAATAAAAGTTCAATATATTTGTAACGTAGTTTTTTATTACGACATTGTTATGGTCTATAACGAAAGTTCGTGGCAAAAAAATCCAAATGGACATCGTTGTTTCGCCGAATGCAACTTCCTCGAAACGTCATTTAACGCAATTTACAGAACTTAAAGGTGCGGCGTGCTATATACACTCTTTGTCCTTGAGCTGGGGCCAGATTTGAGCACATCTTAATCTGGGGACAATATCTCATCTACTTTGGAACAATTTTGAACTTAACGGATACAAAATTGTCTCTCACTGTTTAAAAACAGTATTTGATGTTGTTCGTAAATGGACTTAACTGTTTCCAGAGCAGCCATTTTAAAATTGATTTTTTTCCTATATTGCTGGATCAGTAGCTGCGAATAAGTTTGCTGCTGCAGCGAACTTCCGTGCAGGCTCATTCTCACTAAAAAAGTCAGCTGCCACAGCAGAAAAATTGGTAGAGCAGCGAGTGTTTTTCTTTGAGTGTCAATGATATGTCTAAGGAACACAAACAATATAAGACATATTTGACGATTAAGCGCTTATCGAGTAACTTAGTCCCTTAGAACTTTCGAGGAAGACTTGCGTGGCCTGCTCAGCACCGGTGGTGCCCGCCAGTGTGGTTGTACCAGTGCCTCCACGTCCGCAGCTCGGCCATGAAGGCCGCGCCGGGGCTGGTCGTGTTGGACAGCTGGCACTTGCCACACAGCCGATAGTCGGGCAGGGCCTTGGCCAGGTCCTCGGCCCACGCCAGCAGCCGCTTGAGCGCGCCGCTCTGCGCCGCCGCCGGCAGCTGGGAGGTGAAGTCGCCGATGACGGCCAAGCAGAGGGCGCGGTGGTTCCACCGAGCCCCGCAGGCGGGGGTCGTGTCCCAACCGCGGCCCTCGTACACGACCCCGTCGCCCCCCACCAGAAAGTTGTACGTGATGTCGTCGTACCGCCGCTCCATGTGTGTCCGCTGTATCCTGGCAACCTGCGCGCTAATGCATTTTAAAACGATCGTCGACTTTTTTGTGTGGAGAAAGACACGCGAATGGATGAAAACCTCACTGAAAGGGTTCTCTTATAGGCCGACGTTTACGTGGGACAATTTATTCGAATGAAATGTTGCGTTTTCAAGAAAAACACATTAGGGCAATTTGTAACGTATGGGTGAAACAAATTGTAACATGTGAGATAGTGTCAGTAAGGTAAAATCACGTTTTTGCAACTTTGCTTATCGACATTTTTGACAGTGTTATTGCGTCTAAACATGAGCTCCGATCATATGGGGTCGGAGCTTAGTTTACAGATTCAAAATGGAACGATAGGCCACTATGAAACCGTTTCAGTCGGAAACTGGTTCGGAGTCGTTAAGATCTGGGCCCTGTCTAGTCACTCACCAGCTTGGTGCAAAGCGTTTCATTGAAACAGGAGGCGGTTTCCGTGTGCTGGATGATGACAGTTTCCACCGGGGTCTTGAGGACCGCAGACTTTCTCGCCGGGACCGCGCCCCACTCCCACCGTTTTACCAGTATCATGCCGGTTGGTGGCTGCCCTGTCGTCACCGGCACTAAAAATGAAATTCGGTCGTACTATTTCGGCGCCAAATTGCGTAGTCATATTGCGGCATCTGCAGCAGGACATCGCCAATGAGCTCTTAAACGGATCCGAAGTAAAGGATACTTATTGACGAAAATCGGGAAGAGATTGCACCACAGTCAGTTGCGTGTCAACCACGACCCACCTAATTTCGAACCGTTACGGTAGGGTCTGTGCAGTCAATGAAATCACGTATTCGTAACCGAGATTTTACACTCTGACGAAGTGAATGCTTTAATTAGCATAGTTATGATGGGAACTACTGTAGCATTAACATATTATGGTGGGTGAAAAATTTGCAGTTTAAGTCCACACTGTTGGAGGACAATTTTTAAAATGGCTGCACTGAAAATAGTTATCGCCATTCGAAAACTACACGAAATAATGTTTTTAAATTACAAGATGTTTGATAATTCACACTGAAACAACAAAACCACGACGACCTGCTATCATACTTGAGAAAATGTCCTTATTATACGAAGTTTTCTTGATTAATTCAGTTTTGCATGTAAAGCGACAATCCTTCACAGTGTGAGCAACGAGCGATGCATCGCTACCTCTGATAACGCCACCCCTATACGCACGCGCACGCACGATCTCTCTAACCTGTGGTAGTCGGCCAAAGTGTTGTTGTTGACGGAGCGTCTGTCCCACCTGAAATCATCCACGGCAAGGCCGCGAGCACAGCGGCCATCCCTGCGCACAGAACTATCGCCAGTGTCCTGAGCAAACACGTTCTGATGCGCGCCTTGCGGTCTGAGGCGCCCGGGGCAGCCATGTCCGTGTCGGCCGCGGCACTGCTCCGGCTCTGGCCCGATACAAGGGAGTCCGTTGACCGCGTCAGCCCGTTTCCCTTCAGACTGACCACATGCGGCAGCCGGCAGTTTCCGTTTCGGGGGGCCGTCCCTGGCGGGAGGACGAAGACGTAAGGGCTCTGGCCCAGAGCCGCCGATGGAGTGTTGATGTGGATGTTCTGGACCGTGTCGGCGACCTGGACGCTGTTCCCGTTGTCGTTAGCGACGGTTACCTTGCCGATCGTCGTCTGCGCCCTGCGGCGTTGGTGTCCGATGGCCCCCATCTCGCTGCTTCCCGCGTCGCTGCTGCTGGCCCAGCTGCCGCTGCTGCAACTGCCGCCGCGGTCCACATTCTGGCTGGCAGCGCGCACCAGCGCGCTGGCGGGACGCTGGGCTTCCGCTTGGACACCGGTGGCCTCAGTGCCTCCAGGCGACTCCTCGGTCGTAGGGCTCTCGTCTTCCTCGCCATTCTGCATGACTTCTCCTGGGACTCGGCTCACACTGAGGTGCAGGTACCGGTCACCAATGATTACCAGCCGTAAATTTTGGAATGTATAGAATTTGGACTCCGACCTTCGAGAGATTGCCAGTCACCAGAGAGCGTGCAGGCCACACCGCCTGGAGTCATGAACTGAACAAAAGAGCCGTGGATGGGGCTCAGGGGCGGGGAAATGGCTTATCAGGCCTCAAGTCGCAGAGACCGGAAGGCAAGCTTCGGAGCGGGCAAGCGAACGGAAGTGAGGCGGAGTTAGACTTTGTACGGAATCAAAGGGCGCCGGAAAAAAGAGTGTCCGCTGGAACCGTTGATAGCGTCAGCTTCACTAGCAAGTACACTCTAAATGTCCATAGGACAGGTTCGTCCAATGAAATGATGCGTTTATAATCAAAACACAACTTTGGGACAATTTGTAACGTAAACGTGCAACATGCAATGTATAGTTTGTCCCATAAATGCGCTGTACATTGTACCTGAGTTATGTTTTGCGTAAAAACGCAATATCTTATGGAAAAAAATTGTCATATGACAGTGTGATTCAAGTCAAGGCCGAGTTAAGGTGGTGCGTCCCGATTTTCGACTACGAGCTAGAACCTTCACACCCTCAATTCTGAATTCTTTGGTGAAGCGATTGGCTTCTCTGAGCAATTCTTCTTCTTGCAAGTATTCACTGAGAATGAATTGGTGGGGAACAAGGCCCAAATAAGAGCGAGAAGAACCTCTTACTCAAATTTTGGTGAGGATGCTGACCTTGCCCAAATTTGAGTGAGGAACCTCGCCCAATTTCGAGTGAGGGAGGCATCCTCGCCCAAATGCTAGCGAGAAAACGCCATTATCTCGCCCAAAATTTGGGCGAGAAAGCCGTCCTCACCAAAATTTAAGCGACGAAATTTCCTCGCCAATTTTGTCTAGTTCCTCACCTTTTTATTCTCAGTGTTGTCCCAAATACATGCTTTCTGAGCAATACTTGGCTTAAGTCCGAATGAGCCCCGTAATATTTTAACACTTTTGGCAGGTGACCCTCTCTAGGGGCCTACCTATTCTTGTCACGAGTTCCGCGTAGCGCTAACAAGACTCGAAGCATTCCACCCTTTGAATTTGCGCGCCTTCCAGACGTGCCGCGGCGCCGGTCCGCTCTCTGCCCGGCGCTGCGCAGCGCGGCGCGTCGGATTGGCTGCCTGCCGTCTCGGCGTGATGCCGAGGCGCGGCTGAGGCGTTTTTTCGTTCCCCAACCGCTCGCTACCGCTTCACTTTTCGATTGCGGTTGGGAAGGGGTTGTGACTTCACGAGGTAGATTGGTAGGACCTACCGCCCTATGTGTGTGATGCAAATGGGGGCACCAGACACTGTCCGACCGAACAAGCAAGGACGACCGAACGAGCTAGCGGGATAGTGTGGGGGTGGGGGTAGTAGGGGTGGAGGTAGTAGGGGTGGGGGTAGTAGGGGTGGGGGGAGGAGGATGGAGCGCGCGCGTACGTGCGCGTGTGTGAGTGACGCCCTATCGGTAGGGCGTAAGTGCACGCGTTCAATAGCGGTAATGCGTTAAGCCCTTGTCGCGCGACAAGCAATTAAAAATTGATGAAAAAAATAATCAAGAAAAAATGCGTTTTAAAAATCGGAACGAAATTTTAAAAAAATAATAATAATCGAAAAACCAAATAAAAACAGAAAACGGAAGGATGACAAGGAAACATATTGGGCGTCGGTTTGCAAAGCAAAGGAGAGAAAAGTGAATGTAAGATTTTTTTTCTTGCACGTGCAGCGCGGTATGGTGTCGGTCGTCCCGCACGGCGTCTGCAAGAAATCGGCCGCTCCTATGGTGTTTGTAACGCGAGAGTGCACACATCGCGGACCGCGCGAACGCTTTTATAGAGCAATTTCGACGTTTGTTCAGCGAGGCTTCCGGCGCGCGCGCACGGCGACAGGCGCCTGAACAGGATGTGCTCATCCGCCTGAATCAGGGAGAGGACGCGGTGGAGGACAACACGCCCGCGCTGCATCGTCTGTTTGTGTACCTATCCATTTTGAAACCCGTGACGATAGGCGATTCAAAAACGCGAGTATTAAGAATTGTTAATCTGGACACAGCCTCGCGCGGTGTATACGATTTCAAAAGCCCGTATTACCTACCCCTGCAAGAATTAACGTTTTCTACGATCGAATGCACCTTGAGAGATAAATTCGGATCGCTGTTTCCGTTCAAGCCCGGGCCGGATCCCACCGTTTTGGTGCTTCACTTTCGCCGAGAGTAGTCGCAGTCAGTCGTGTTTCGCACGCCACCACGCGCAGTCCATCATGCCTCTCGTGACAGATCCTCTCATTTTTTTCAATCACTTTACGCAGCAGCACGGCTCGGGTGAGGTGCCGTATTATCGCGCGCGTATAGGCGTACAGCGCGGAAGAGGCTTTGGCACATGGCTTTCCTCGCTGTGGAGCATGGTACGACCGCTGGTCGTGCGCGGGGCGAGGGCGGTCGGCGAGAGCGCGCTCAGATCGGCAGGACACTTTATCGGGGACATGGCGGACCCAGAAAAAAGGGCGAAAGTCAAAGAGGTGGCCCTGTCGCGGGCCGAAGAAGGACTAAGCGATGTGGGGAGCAAGGCACTGCGCGCGCTCGCGGGGCGGGGTAAAAAACGAAAACACCGAAAGCGCCTCGGCACCCGCCGACAGACGACGGCCAGCCGCCGAACTGCGAGCACGTCTCGACGCGACGTCTTCTACAGCTAGCTCGAAGCTAACCTAACCTAACCTAATCATGTCGGACGAAACGAGTTGTATGTCACCGCATTTTGAATTTTTTGCGAGCAGACCCGTGCAGCAGTGCATCACCTCGAAATTCGAGCTCCGCCTGCAACCCGTCAACGGACTGTCGGCGTCCCCCTCCTCGTTGGAATTCTACGCTCCGGCACAGCCCAACGCATTTCTATGCCTCAACAAAGCCTACATCAAGCTCACCCTGCGCATGGCCAAGGTCGATGGAAACGAACTCGGGGAAAACGATAATCGTGTTTCCGTCATTAATAATATCGGGGCCGGACTATTTTCGCAGTTTGAAGTATTTCTCAACGAGCAAAGCGTGAGTCTGCACCCACAGCACTACGATTTAAAATGTCTGCTGCGTCACTACACCTCGACGAGCGACGCCGGACTGAAAAGCAACATGGAAGGCGCCCTATGCGCGACGGATGAGGCGGGAACAAGCAACGACAACGCGGCGTGGGAGGCGAGGCAGAAACCCTTTCTCGGCTCGCAGACTGTGGAGGTGATGACGCGTTTGACTCACGACATTTTTGGGTGCTCTACGGATGTGTGCCTCTTGGACAACGTGTCCGTGCGGTGTCGAGCGCAGCTTCACGAGCCGGCCTACTATTTGTACGGGAAAGACGCGCAAGCAGGCGTGACTTTGGAAATTAAAAAGGCAGAGCTTTTATTTGAATATGTGCGCGTCTCTCAGGCGCTCAATGTCGGTATTGAAATGGCCCTTCAACAGAAACGACTTATTTTTATAAGTCATGCGTGGTCAAGACGTACGCTCTCCCGGCCAATTCGAGCCAAATCACATTAAATCATTGTTTCAGCGGTACTCTGCCGAGCCTACTTTGTATTGCGCAGACCTATACGGAAAACTTGCAGGGCACCGTGAACACGAGTCCTTATAACTTTGTGACTAATAATTTAAGAGAGGCGGAGCTGACCGTCAATGATTCGCATTACCGTTGGAGCGCCAACTTTTCCCACCCTCGCGGATTTACGGAAATGTATCACACTATTCTCCGCACACTGGGTGTGGAAGACGCGGAGGGCGTGTCCTCGCATCAGTGGACCATGTCAAGATATACCCTGGGGATGTTCTGCATTATGCATGATTTATCACCCGACGGCTCAGGGGACGCAGGCTTCCACCGGAACATTCCTGCAGTGGGTTCAGTCTCATTCAGCGCCCAGTTTGCAGAGCCCACGCCGAAGGCGACGACATTTCTCGTATTCGGCATCTTTGACCGCCGACTCGAAATCAACCACGCCCGCGAGGTGCTTATGACTTGAGAACATGAGGCACTACGCGCAGGCCCTCTCCTCGACAGACTTGGATAGAGCCTTTGCCAGCACACCAGCCATGAAGCGCATGTATCTCGACACGGTGCCCTCCGATTTCATTCGAAGCGTTCCACCCCCGCGCATACGCCCCGCATACTTGGTGTTCAACACGGCACCTAGCCAATCTTCGGGAGAACACTGGATAGGGGTGTATATTCCCGCGCGCGGTGCGCAAGCTGAGATTTTCGACTCGCTGGCCTATGACCCGAGCACCTGGCCGCGCCAGCTCGCGCCATGGCTCCGCCGATGCGGCATGACGAGCGCGGTCATGCCCGCGCGACGCTATCAGCATGACACGAGCGCGAGCTGTGGGCTGTTTGTGTTAGCTCATGCGCATTTTCACGCGACGCGCAAGAAACAAAGAAAAATGTCTGAATTTTTATCCATGTTTGACGAGAGAGAGTTGTTACGCAACGATAAAATTGTACAGTGTGTGTTTTTGTCGCATTTGTCCGACCGCCTCGCTTTCTCGCCCGCCCCTCACCCTGCACGTTGGAAGGGGTGGCGGCGGCAGACTTGCCGCGCACCGCGTGCGTAACGGCTGCGAGGAGAGAGGGGGGAAGCGGCACGTGTCGTCCGCACACCCCCGCCTCGCACATGCATCGCGAGTCGCGGCGAGATTAGTTTAGCGCAAGAAGCAGCCATGGACGCATCCCTATTCGAAGCGGCAGGATTATCCTTCGACGACTGCGCAAGCGATGTGTTTTCCGGCGGGACCGTCGCTGTCGCCGAGGGCACGCCGGCGGATCAGCTTCAAGAACGTCGTGTCTACGACGAACACGAGTGTGGCCGAACGACCGCAGAAGGTGAGCACAGCGGCAAGACGAGCGAGGCGCGCCCGCGTCCGCAACAACAACTCGGTCTCATGCAACCCCTCGCCTGTTTCAGTCGTGCGAGCACCCGTCAAGCGGAAACGCCAGGGCATGGGCGCCGCGCGAAAGAAGATGGTAGCGAGAGCACCCCAGCCGTCGCCACCCACGCGCCGCAAGCGTCGCGTCGCGACGCGCGCCCGCGGCGTTGTCGCGGACGAGCTCGCAGCGCGCGCCCGCGGTGCCAACGGGGCTGCAGTGGGCGCCGCGGTCCCCGCCACCGTTGTCGTGGAGGTGGCCGCCGCGGGCGCCGCGGTCCTCGGCGTCGTTGTTGTGGACGAGCCCGCCGCGGGCGCCGCGGTCCCCGGCGTCGTTGTTGTGGACGAGGCCGCCGCTGCCGCCGCGGGCGCCGGCTCGCACGCGTCCACCCGCGGGCGCACGCACCACTCGGGGCACACGCGAGCCTTCACGCGCGCCCGGCCCCCATATGTCACGTGAATGTGGATGGACGGGGGCACATCCTCCACGTTTCCCGCGCGCGCCGCTGCGCAGACCGCGACACAGACAAAGCCGGCGAGTAGCCTAGAACAGGGAACACCCACCGCACTGCAGACACTACACACACACTCACAACACTTGGACACGGCACTCGTCGGAGCTGCACACGCGTCTTACCTCATGGTGGGGCCGGGAACAGAATGACGCCGAGTCCTGCGGCACGCAGGAGCCCGCGCCCGCGTTGGACCCCCCCCCCCCCCCCCCCGCGTGGGGGAAGGGGGCGCGGGTGGCGAGCGCTGATTCTGCATTCTTCAGTTATCGCTCGTGCGTCCGTTCAGTGTCGCGCTTCCACGAGCAGCATCGGAGACAGCCGCGCGCTAGCGCCGCGCACGCCGACGTGGCCAGACACTCGAGAGCCTCCTCGTACACACACACACACACACGCATCCCTCCCGCCCCCTCCCCTCCCCCCGCGCGTCCTAACCCAGCCCCCACGCCGACGACTCGTCCATCTGATTCGTAAATTTCTCTAGATTGTCGTCGCTGTCCGCGTCGTCGGCCTGCTGACGTGAGAATGCGCCCACTCGCCGATACTCTCTTTCGAGCACAACCGGCCTAAAGTCCTCGGGTCGCTCACATTTCTCACACAAGCGGCGGCGACTCGAAACCCATTTCTCCTGGACGGGCTCCCACCCGCGCCTCGCAGCGCGGCGATCCACGCTCCGCGACGTCGTATGGTAACGTTTTCTGGAGTAGTTGGCCATACACACCATCACGGTGGGGTACACATGGCGCACCAGCGTCACGCGACAGTCCTGCCGCCATGGATAGCGGAAAACGTCCGTCAGGCAGTTCTCGACGAGCTGGCGATGTCCATCACCGCTTCCCAGCGCCCACACGACGTGGCCCACATTTTTCCATGGAAACATGAAAGGGTTTGTGGAAAACATGTAGTTATGGCAGACCAGGAGGCTCTGCACATGCGGTGCCTTGGTGCGCTCGATGTTGGAGACCAGCCCGCACGAGTGTATCCACCTATACGAACCATCCCGCATCCTGCGGTGGTTGTACCTAACGTCGAAGCGTGTTTTTGCGCATCGTCGCAGGCTTTCCGTCACATCCAGCCAGTCCACGTGGCGTATGCGGCAGGGCGCGTTGGCCAGAGCATGGAAAAAATCCCACACCGCATCGTCTAACTCCCCGAGGTCCAAGTGATGCTCGATGAAGTAGCCGAGCCTGCCGACGAGGCCCCCTACCTCCTCCGATGTCCACAGGAGCCGCGCATTTCCGCGAAGACGCGCGGCGACACGCTCCGTGTTTTCTTTTTCATGCCACGGGCCGATCGCGCTCAGATCGATGTAGCTTGATTTTATCGCGCATCGCGCGATGCGCCGCAGCTCCCCGCATCCCGCCTGGCCCAGATGCCATAGATCGAGCGGGCTCAGGTGCATGAGGATGCAGCGCCCGATAACCTCAACGCCCAGCAACCTCGCGATCCCCGCGGGAGCTGCCTCCATAGCCATGTTGGAAATCGCACGCTCTCGCTCACACAAAGCCACACGCAAACACACAGACAGACACCTGGAGACAAAGCAAAAGCAAATAAAATCACCATAAGTGTATAAGCACAGTAGATTTTTTTGCAATGAAAGCAAAACTTTAAGTCATATTACACATTGTTAAGTTCTGACTCGAATAACCAACTATGGGTTTCATTAGTTGCAATGACTTACATCTCAGGATTCAACAGTCACAAATATGCCTAAGCAAAACTGACAATTGAAACAGTGTGTGAAGTACCTGTGTGCTGGCTGGTAATTCAACAAATGGAGGGTCCCGACGACGGCTACCTTCACTTCCAGCATTTGAATGAATCACACTTTCGCCTTCCTTCGAACCAAGGCTTGAGAATGGGATTTGAACCCATTGATCCTGAAAAGAAAGGCAAGCAGAATGTAGCACAAGAAAAACAAAGAGAAAATACAAAAACAGCAGCTAACCTGTGTTGACTGTGCCTGACAAACGTCTGGGGTCTCGTCTCTGCACATATATGAAGACGATTCTCCATCTATTGGGCGTGTCGCAGCTGCCTGTGAAAAACAAAAGTTACGGAAGTGAATAGTTCAGTTTAATTAAACTGGTTTCGAAATAATTTTACAATTAATTACAAGTAAATTGCTACAAACGTTGAGTTACAGTAAATTACAAGTAAAATGACTAAACATCTATCCGCAATGTAAACTTACATGATGATCTGTTGAGGTTATAGAATCAAGTCCCATATTCTTACTGCGCGAGGCCAATGTTGTTTGTGGGATATAAAAATTAGCATCAGAAGCATCTTTTTCGTAGTATCCCTTGTAATTTGACTTGCGAGCCTTCCTCTTCCGACCCATCTATAAGACGGTACGAGAGAGAGAGAGAGAGAGTTTCAGGTATGGTAAGACGGTACGACAGCAGCCGTGCACAGCTTGTGCTCAGCTCAACATCCGAAAACAACAAGGACAGGCCAGGTTGACCAGTGTCAAAACACTGTTTTTTCATTTCATGGTGGTAGTATTGGACGCGAGAAAGCGCGCGCGCGAGACAGAGGGCCTCTGGTTGGCCGATACAAGAGACAGCGTGTGATTGGTCGAGACAGTCATTTGTTCCCGCCGGACTCCCTCGCCTCCTCACCGCTAAACATGTCATTTGTCGGTTGACGGTTTCGGCGCGCTCGGGCACCGGGTGAGACAGGTTTGTATCCCAACCGTTTAGCCTCACTAAATTATCGTCATTGGCCATCATAGAGTGTTTGGCATGCAATTTCTAGGTTGAAATGTCGGTAGAGTGGTCGGTGTTCCGCTACGACGACGAGACGAGGGCGCGCATTGCGCCAATTTCACTGATACGGTTCGAGGACGACCATAGCCCATACCGACCGGCAGCCTCGACCGATATTCCGTCGAGGAAAGTGGAAGTTAAGTGGCAGAGAAGCTTAACTCAAGGTAGCTTCTCGGGTGACGGATATTACCCGGGAACTATTCTATTGAACGCTTGTAAGTACCCTTTCTAACCTCTAGCTGCCGGACAGCCCAAGCCCCGAGGACTCGGCGGTAGGCTACGCGGCAGCTGATGAAAAACATCTTAGGCTCTCCTTTGTGAGCTAGAGTGAGTACGCTTGGGGGCGGCTCGTCGCGGTTATTCAAAGGAGGCTTTGAACAGTTCGATTGTAATTGGGCGGGTAAGCCTGTTGAAAACAGCCGTTTTGGGCGGCTTTCATGCGACTTAAAGCTTTAACGAGTATTTTGTTCAAAGGTGTCATTCTTTGATCACTATATCGGTATTCTAAATATTTCTTCGATGTTTTCGAAGCATTTAATTGTACTTGTATTCGCGGTAGTCGAAAGTAAATAGATATTTGTGAAGGGACATCAAAATAACGGGTAGAGTAAACTAGTACTGAATCCGCAATTCTTATCGGAGAAACTTCGGGATGCTTTAGAAATGCGTTATTTTATGTGCCGGTCACGACTAGGTCCGGAATAATGCGATATTCCGTATTTCGAATTTCGGCGAAAAAGTTGCGTTTTTGGTTTGGACTTAGACGAGACACGGGTTAGGGTCACCATGTTGACAAACAAATGAACGTCGGCGATGCGGTTGTGGCGCGATCTCTTGGTGTGGTTAGGTACTACACCCGTCGAATGACACCTGTCAAACGACACCTGACTTTTAAACAAGTCAAACTGGAAAAGAAAAAAAACAAACTTACTAACCTAACCTAATTGGGCCCCTTTTACGACTTTTATGACTTTTATGACTTTTATGACTTGTATGACTTGTATGACTTCACAATATTTTTTTGACTTTTCTTGACTTTTTTCGACTTTTTCTTGATTTTTTCGACTTTTTTCGACTTTTTTCTGACTTTTTGACTTTTTTTGACTTTTTGACTGTTAGTGACCTTTTTGTGACCTTTTTCGTCCATGTACAATGACTTTTCGAAGTTAGGACCCCCTCGGGGCGGTGGGTAGGAGGGGCAAGGCGAGGCCGCCTAGGGTCACGCGGGGGGGGGGGGGGGGGGGGGGGGGGGGGGGGGGGGGGGGTTCCCGCGTGGGGGGTTGGCACACGAACACTAGACACTGGCACTATGTAACTTCACTAGATGGCTCGGTGTGGTTCACTTATCACTTGCATACCGCACTGGACACAACACACGCCCTGTAGGGCCACAAAAACGGCCCCAAGGGCTTCGCTGGCTTTCGCGCCATGGCGACCTGGCGTGGCCGGGCCCTGGCGGAACACAAAATCACTGATATCACAAGAACGGACGCGAAATTTGGCTTGCGACCAATGGCCCGTGTGGCCGATGTGGTCCCGAACAAGACCCCGGGATATTTTCCGTGTCTGCTGAAAATAAACCGCTTAAAAGGCAAAAACTATTAGGAGCGCTGGTCCGGCCCACCCGCTCTGGCGGCTGCCTGGCCGTCCTCCCGGTGGGGGGGGGGGGGGGGGGAGGAGGGGGCCGAAAGAGCCGTTCCGGCGCCCCTGGGCAAAGCCGAAGCTGGAGCAAGCGTAGGCAATATCCGCATGCCCGCTGCGACGGCCCGCCCTGCTACGCGTCGGCTCAAAGAGTCCACTTGCTTCGCGGGCCGGAATACACGCCAAAGGCCCGGGTACCCACCTAAACTAGTCCCGCTTCGCGGGGCCAATAGCGGTAAAGTTTCTAAGATCATCACGCTTTAAAACACCGGGGTGGACGCCGAGGCCGTGGCCGGTCCGGGAGCCCTTCCCGTGGCGGACTGGATGAGTGCGAGAGAGACGGGATAATCCTCCTAACTGCGATTGTGCGAGAGAGATGCCCGGGCGGCGCCGATGCAGTTAGGAGAATTATCCCGTCTCTCTCGCACTCATCCAGTCCGCCACAGAAAGGGCTCCCGGACCGGCCTCGGCGTCCACCCCGGTGCGGGCTGACGATGCGGCCGCGTTCCGGTCGGACGTGACCCCACTCAGGCCCACCATGCGCGTTGTCGCCCCCCGCGCCCGCCAAGGGGAAAGGGGGCAGCAGCAATGGCGGGCCGCGGCAGCCGAGGGCCGGGGCAGCCAGCCACGGCCTCCATGCCGCCGGGCCCCGCCGGCAACACCGTGGCGGTGTCCTTCTGCAAATGTTGCGCAGCAAATTGTTGCAGACTGTCTGCCGAAGCGCTGCAAAGCGATGCGCAGATCGAGTGACAGCCAGGCCAACGCACTGCTGTGGGACACTGTGCACCCGCGGGCCCACCGGCGCGGCCACACCACACCGCCTAACCACGGCCGGCCGCGGGCATATCTTTTTCTCCCTCTCCTTTAAAGCTTTTCGCTGACCGTGCTTCTCGCGCTCGCTCCTTCTCTCTCTCTCTCTCTCTCTCTCTCTCTCTCTCTCTCTCTCTCTGCCGCCTGCGATGGGGCTGCTGAGTGGGGACTCGGGCATCCTCTTGCACATCCGTCGCTGGCCACCACTGGGAAGGAAAGGGAGGGAGAGAGAGAGAGAGAGAGAGCGGGGGAGGGGGGGTGAAGAAGGGAGGGAGGGAGGAGGCAGGCTGGAGCCGCGCGTCGCAGGGCCCCCGGCGGGAGCCTCAGTCCTCGTCCCCCGGCGCCGAGAGCAGGTCCGCGCCGCGGCCCTCCTGTCCCCTCCGCTCCGCGTGTTGCGCAACACTTGCTCAGCGCGCCCGTCTGCACCACCGCCATGGGGCGGGTCCACCCCGCCGTCCTTACGGCGCACTGGGAGTGGATGCGGCGACTGCGGTTGTGATTGTGTCAGTGATTGTGTCAGTGTTAGTGTCAGTGGCTGTGTCAGTGACTGCGTCAGTGATTGTGCGCGTGAGGCCGGCAGGACGTGGCCCATTGTGTCAGCCTTGCAGTAGTGAGTGCTCCCCATCACTGCAGAACCACAACGGCGAGTTCGTGAGCTGTGCTCGGCGGTCCTCTCTGTGACCCAGGTGAGAGATGGTGGTTGCATTTGATTCAGTGAGAGATTGTGTGGTATTCCCGGGTTTCCCCCGGCGGCCAGTGACTGGTGTATTCATCTTATTAGCGGACCGATAGCGAGGCACTTTCCCCACTGGGTCCTAAATGATCTGTGCGTGTGCGTCGCGCGGTTTCTATAGGATGGTTGGTCGCAGAGGACTGAAACTCGGACCACGTTCCTCTTCGGTCGTACCGGAGTGAGCCTAACTTCAGGAGCACCGCAGCATAAGAGGTTTTTAAAACGTGGTCAGTTGCCTACTTGTCGTGCTTGGAGGGACAAATCAATAACATGTCGAGGCGCGTAGCAAAATACACTGGCGACCAAAATTAGCGGTCCACTTTTTCCGGAGTCCGCCATTTCGTTGCTAGCCGACCTAGCGAGCTGAAACTTCGTGTGAGCATGTGCCAAAGGTACGTCTTCGAGGTCCCTGGACGCCAATTTTATTGATCTACACTGAGGGGTGGAACTACCCCCTTAACTGCGACGATGTCGAAAATCGCCGCGGAGGGCGCTGATAAAACCCATGTGGCGGGCGAAAATTTTGAATTTCACAGTCGGCGTGAACTCATGGACGGTTAAAGCTGCTGAATCCTGAATTTCGACCCCCCTACGACCATCCCCTGATTTTGGAGGGGGTGGGGGTAGTTTTTGAGTATGGGGTCGTAGAGTTTTGAAATTGATCGCAAAGGGTAGCAGAGGGTTCAAGGGTGTCAAAAATACCCGACAATGGGTACCCGGCAAGGGCTGCGCGACAAAAAAGGAGGATGGAAGATGTGGTAGTGGACTAGAAAAGGGTGGAATAGCGGATGCAGCCTGCTGACGAGCCGAGCGGGGGTAGCTCTGTCCCTTTCTTTTGCTATTGGGTGGAGTGAGATAGCTGAATTTCAAATGCGTTTTTACGAGAACTGATACATTTCATGAGTTTAAAAGTAGACTCGCTGTACTTGCCCGGTCACCCTCAATATTTCTGTTAGACAGATTTTTTATTTTTTTGTCTCGTTATCGATCTACAGCAATTGGGCCTGTGGACCGTAGAGGCGCGTATAGTTGTGTCCCTTTTTTTGCCATAAGAAGAAGTGAGATTAACTTTTAAATCGATTTTTCGGCCACTTGGAAGCTTTTCCAAAGTGTAAAAGCACGTCAGCGTGCCCTGCAAAAGTATCCTGCGTCCATGTGCACAGTTTCAGAAAATTCGTATAGAGGGCCATAAGGGCAATGCTTAAAAGAAAAAAAAAAGTCCAATCTGGTCAGACGATAAGGCAACTCCGTTTCACGTTGTGCCTAAAAAAATTCCTGCAAAAGTTGCTATGGCAGCAGGTGATACGCCTGTTGGGTTTTGTTTTGTGGAAATGATAAATGGAATGATTCTCTTAGATATCTGCGGCGGATTGTTTTTCGTTCATTGCCATTTAACGGGCTGATTTAATTGGGGGGACCCAGGGACGCGAGGATAGACGGGGGAGGAGCAGGCATCGGCCACACCCGCTCTTAAAACCACCGTTTACGAAGTGCGGCCACCGGACAAAGGGTGACGCCTGACCGGTCCATAAGGGCAGGGGAATGGTCCCCTTTTCCTCATCCCCTCGCTAGGTTCCGGTAGACACGGGCATGTCCGATGGCGCATGTCTGTTAGTGCGGACGCATGTCCGCTGACATAACCGTTTACGAAGGAAGCTTAAATTTGTGACGTAACTTATGCAATGGTAATTTTTTTTTTAAATTCAGGACCCGTTTGATCAGAATTGTTCGATTTGTGAGGTTTGAGTTGGCCGCACTGTGTGAGTCGGGGCGGGCTGAGGTTAGCGATTTTAATCGTCAGGAGACGTTCAAAAACTACGTGATCGATTTAAGGGGGGGGGGGAGCTAGCCCGGAGTTACGTGAGTCCGGTTGGACGGCTTCTAACCGCCTACATAGTGCAGTCGGGTTGTCGCGCTCCGAGCCGCGACGGGGTTACAGCCGCTTTACCAAAAAGCCACTGCAGCTAAAGCCGCTGCCGCTAAACTTCATGTGCGTACCCGCTAACACCACAGCCGCATTCACTAAGTCCTTTGCCGCAACACCAAAGACGCGATGGTGTTCGTTAGCGCAACCTCAACGGCTGTCCTCGGGTTCTGTTGAGGTAGCGGCAACGACGCCAGTGCTTTTTGGCGTAGCGACCACGGCGGTGGCGAAACATCAAGAACACCGCGGGTAGCGCAGCCGCTAAAGCAAAGGCGCTGGAGTTGGGTAGGTTAGGTTAGGGCCTGGCGCCGTCTTGGTGGGGGTAATGGGGGAAGTGCCGTAGCCTTCCCCAGGGTGGGCGGTGTCCTTGTCTTAGCGACTGCGCTACCCGCGGTGTTCTTGATGTTTCGCCACCGCCGTGGTCGCTACGCCAAAGAGCACTGGCGTCGTTGCCGCTACCTCAACAGAACCCGAGGACAGTCGTTGAGGTTGCGCTAACGAACACCGTCGCGTCTTTGCTGTTACGGCAAAGGACTTAGTGAATGCGGCTGTGGTTTTAGCGGGTACGCACACGAGCTGCAGTGGCTTTTTGGTGATTCGGATGTCGGCCGCCGCGAGGGCAGCGGCGTCGCGACTGCCCTATGGTGTCTCAAGGTTATGCCCCACTTGGTGGGTGTAGCTCAGGGATGGGTTGGGGGCGTACCTTTGTGCTCGTAACTACATTACTCGCGACTGCGTACTTGCGTGTTACTCGCGCAATGCACTCGGGATACTCGGGGGTAAATGAATACACTTCGCGTACAACGGCAACACACGTATTGGCGACCTGACCAACGACTCAGACTCCCGCAGGCGGACTCTGTTCTCAGGAGAGAACCTCTCGGTAGTTCGTTCTAGGCAAGTCTGAATCTCTGTGTTCCGCCCCCTGTGCCTCAGCAGCCGCGGGCGGCCTCATGCACCTTGAGCCAGGTACATGACCCGCACTGCATGACTCGGGTCGGGGCGCTACGCACCACCTGTCCCCGCATTCTCTCACGCGCGTGCGGGCGCCTCGTGCTCATACCGCCATATGCGGTCATTAGCACTGGCCAAAGTCCGAGGCCAGTCGCCGCGCCCCGCTAGGCGCGATTGCTGGCCGCGGGGCTACCCGCGCGCCGTTAGGGTAGGCAACCCATTCGGCTTCCCTGTCGTCCGGCTGCTCCGCTGTGTCGGCTCGAGCCCTCGGTGATAATGGTAGTGCCTGCGCCGCCGCGCCGTCCGTCTCGTCGCCGGTTGAATCTATCCTGAGATGAAGGGCGCTACGAGAAGTGCGAGCTCCTTCGGTGTCCGTCTGTATGTTTGTCTCCGAATAATGCATCTTTTAGTGTACGCACTATTTGGACCAAACATTATCTGCGAATAGCTGATTGCTGTTTACGATCCTATCCGGAGACCAGGCGATATAGTCTGTGCAGCCAGAGTTGAGACACCGGCGTCAAGGGTTTTGAAGGCAAAGAATCGGGATTCTTTGTCTAAACTATTAGTGACGGTCGTCGCGGTCCATCCGAGTGGTTTATTGCCCTGGTAGGGCTGCTGAGATGTCAACCCTTACTTTCACACACGGAAACTATCGGCGACGGTCGCTGTGCGAGTCCCCCTCCCTCTTCGACAGCCCTTTTTATATTGCTCTGTACCTCGCGGGGGAGCATCCCAACCCTCATTATCACACCCACAATGGTCCAAGGAATCAAAGCGGGCCGGTGGCTCTGGCTGCACAGACTATACCTGGGCTTGGCTCGTTAGGATACATATCTTGAACTCCAGGGAAAGCAATCTCTACTAAACTAACCTACCCAAGACGCTGTTAGGTGGTTCTGAAGTGGTTTGTTGTCGAATGAAGCTCAACGACACTTTGAAATTAAATTAAGAATATAATTGTCTAAATTGATTTTCAGTACAAGTCTCTTTTTCCCCTACCCGCACCTGAGGTTACCTCTTGCTAGGCGTGGTTCTCCGTCGGTGTCCGGGCCGCATCTGTTCGTGTCGCGCACGGCCGCGGAGGGCGGCGGCCGCGGGGAACGCCTGCGCGCTTTAGCGCACCCCGGCAGAGCGGCACGAACAGATGCGTGCGTTTGCAAAAAATGCAAGTGTGCCATGGGTGCTGCCGCGCCGTTGCTAACATGACTTTACTGAGAACCATGCGTCCTCGCATGACTAAAACATTAGCGTGCAGCATCCATGGCCCAAAACCCGGGTAAGAAAATTTAACAAAAAGAATCCCTAAAATGAATAATACAATGTTATGGAAAAGTTTGAATTTTGACAAGTTGAAGGGTGCGGGTAGGAGACTTAATTACTGAACAGAAAACAATATTTCACAGTAAAATAACAATAATGCAATCATAAAATACACAATATTACTAACAGTATCAAATAATAAAACACTTACATAGTATGATTAAAAAATATGACCACTATTTGTGGTGCTTGAACAACACTGTAGTATGGAAACAACAGGGGGGGGGGGGGGGGGGAAGAAAACGAACCGTAGTCGATAATCCAAGGCACAAAAAATACTGTCCCACTAAGTGGGACACTGGTAGGCCCGAAGTTTTGCCCATGATTCGGCATTTTATAGATTTGTAGATACTGTCTCACTCTGTGAGACACTGGCAGGCCCGGAGTTTCGCACGGGTTTGGGTTGGTTAAGTTACCGCCTATTTAAGTTTTATGAGTTTATTTAATTTTTTTTAAAAATTAAAGGACATTTGAAGGTATGATTTAGTTTTGTAATGGAACGAGGCAGTTTTAAAATTACAGTTTTACAGTAACGGTCAGTGCACCGTTTTATTCTCATACGCGGGCAGCCCAGCGCTGGCCTGCAAGGTGTTTTCCCCGCCCGGCTTGGCCCGGCGGCCCGACAATGCACGCCTCGCTCTGAGTCTCGGGTCCCTTGGCTTGTTGTGCGTACTCTAGGGTGGAGGGGAGGGGTAGGGTCCCACCGAAACGGTCCGCCTGCCTTGAGTCGCCGCTCTCGTAGCCGTGGCTCGGCCAGGCCCCGGCTCGGCTCGGCACATCGACAATGGGTACCCGGCAAGGGCTGCGCAACAAAAAAGAAGGACGGAAGATTTGGTAGTGGACTAGAAAAGGATGGAATAGCGGATGCAGCCAGCTGACGAGCCGAGCAGGGGTAGCTCTGTCCCTTTCTTTTGCCATTGGATGGAGTGAGATAGCTGAATTTCAAATGCGTTTTTACGCTTCCTGTTACATTTTATAACTTTAAAAGTAGGTTTGCTGTACTTGCCCAGTCACCCCCGATAATTCTGTTAGACAGATTTTTGATTATTTGCCTCGTTATCGATCTACAGCAATTGGCCCTGTGGACCATAGATGCGCGTATAGTTGTGTCCCTTTCTTTCGCCATAAGAAGAAGTGAGATAGCTGACTTTTAAATCGATTTTTCGGCCCTTTGAAAGCTTTTTCAAAGTGTAAAAACACGTCAGCGTGCCCTGCAAAAGTATCCTGCGTCCATGTGCACAGTTTCAGAAAATTCGTATAGAGGGCCATAAGGGCAATGCTTAAAAGAAAAAAAAGTCCAATCGGGTCAGACTATAAGGCAACTCCGTTTCACTTCGTGCCTAAAAAAGTATTGCAGTATCTTTTAAAAAATATCTTACGAGAAATTTTGAATTGCTGCTCTTCTGAAAGAGGAAGTAGTGCAATAACGTTCCTTTGCCCTGACAACAGTGACATCCGGGTCGACTTTTCCGTCGCTGTCCCCGCGGACTGTGCGTCCGCTGAGCGCGGGTGCCACCGTTTTAGGACGGAAAGGCTTCGCATTGGCCGAGCCTCTCTCCATTGGCGCTCGATACGCCCTACGCACACGGCATCCGCATCATTACCCGGCTTTTAGGGGGGTCTCGCGGGACTCAAGGACTCACGTGCGCGCAGAGAGTGCCCACGTGCTGGTACTTTTGCAGGAGCGTTGCCGCCCGTCGCTGCTCGAGGTTCAGAGGGAAATGGGCAGGTAACAAAGCTTCACTGCACCCATTGCTCGTTGTTGCAGAGGAAGACCCCCCCCCCCCCCCCCCCCGCCTCCCCTCCCAATAGGGGCGGTCTTGTTGAAATTTCAAGTTCGACACATCAGAAAAGTCGGCCCGTCCCACAAAACGACCAAAAACATATTTTTCAGAACTTTCCGATCGCCTCCTGGGGCTCCGCAATAGCCGTTTCTAATGACCTTAAGCAACCCGAAACCGCACAGCACAACTATTTCGCCTATTAGGAGTCATCCATAAAGAATGTCCGGGTATTTGAGGGAGGGGGGGGAGTCCTAGAAACCGGCCATGGCCGGACGTAAGGGGGGGGGGGGATATTAAAAACGTAGACGTCCTCTTTTAAAAAAACGTTAACGCTGGCGCTAACGTGAAAGCAGATGACGAACCTGACAGCCAATTGAAAGACAGTTTTGGTAACTAAACGTTTTGGATCGGCCCGCGGACACGTGAGCCACGAGCTCCTGCCGCACACGCGCATGGGCATCTTGATGGCCCCACAGCTTAAGAGACAGCGATCTGAACAGACAGTTCCCGTCACCCACGGCGATGAGGTACGGGCCTAGAGCGTCGACGCGGACGGACATGTCGAGTAAAACGTTCGAGAGCAACCGAGCGTCCGGACAGAACAACAGCCACAGGCGCACTGCCCCTTGAAAGGCGTCAGTGCACCAGAAATGCAAGCCCTCGGATCCGGTACGCTTCGGATACACCCTCAGAAGTCGGTTCTCGGACCAAGCCAAGCGCAATACTCGACTTCGTGTTCTTAGAAAATGTTCTCGTGTTGAGAGCATTTTGATCCATGTGAAAACAAGACCATTTTGATATCTGATTGAACCCGTTGCACTTGCGTTAGGTGTCGCCCTATGTTCTCGACGTCACCCGTTCATCAATGAGTCACAAAAAGCAGCGGCGTATGCCGGGACGCGAACCCGCGCCATCCGGAGGCGACTTTCGCTTCCCAACGGCGCCCCTAACTGGTAAGATGCTCGGCTCCCAACAGACCACGCGTCGCTCTACTCCATAGGGGCGGTCTGTCCCCAGTCTGTCCCAGTCGGCCCTCTCTCTCTCTCTCTCTCCAACGGGAGAGGGGGGAGGAGGCTGCTGCATCCGTCGCCTCCGCCGCCGGTCGCCCATCACCCCCCCCCCCTCCCTCCCCCTCTCGCTCTTCGTTCGGTGCGGCTGGTGCGCCGGCGCGGCCGTAGCGGCACGCCTCGGCTCGGTTCATCACGCCGGCGCTGCACGCCGGTCAGCTGCTGTCAGAATTTGTTTGGCTTCGGCGTTTCTGGTCAAGATGTCATTTGCGGAAGACGCGGCGGCCTGTCTAGCAGTTTTCCTTGAGCAGCACGGGCTGTGTCGCCTGCTCAGCAAGTGCATCGGTGAGTAAATCGGGTTACCACGGATGGTTCCGTGTTGTGATTCGAATTGTGGGTTATGTTGGGTGGACGGATTCTGAGAACAGCCTTGCCCTCTGCTGATGCGACAGAGCTGCGGTTCACGGTCCCCGCCCTGTTGGCGCTGGAGGAGGACGACCTGCCGCTCCTTACCACATACCCGGGCGAGCGGATTCTGCTCCGGAAATTGATAAGGGTGAGTACAGTTTCGTCGCGACTGCCAGTTTGACTCACTCGCACAGCAGTGTCAGAGGAGAACGGATTTGGTGTTAATATGGGACATCGGTTCTAGGGCCGGGTGGAAGGGAGAGGGGACGAATGTTTGAGTGCTAGAGAGACGTGCGGTCGCGAACACCTCCCTGCTCGCGGTTCCGTCTGGTGCCGTGTGTCCCACCGGGTCACGCCACCACGTAAAAGACAGAGTCCGGCTCGAAAACGAAAGTTGGGGGTTGTTGGATATTTGATATTTGCGGCGTAGTTACGACCGTGCGGGAAGAGCGACGCCTACAGGGCGCCGTAGTAAATAATTGGCCCAGCAGGGTCGTACTCGTCAGGTGACAGCCACCGGCAGGCCAAGGTAGGCGTGAAGTGTCGAAACAGTGATTCGCGATGGGCGAAGCCTGTTACGCCACGACGCGCTCTGGCGTACGCCTACCATGTTAGTTCCGTTCTGAAGCCTCATTGAAAGTACCTATACCCATTCGACGCTCGCACGAGCACGCAGTGTCTCGCTCTGACTCATTCTGCATCACACCGACTGCGCCTGACAATGAATTTTTATGTCGAAGGATCAACGTGCGACTCCGGGCGCGTCCTCAGCGACTCCGGGCGCGTCCTCAGCGATCCTCAGCGACTCCGGGCGCGTCCTCAGCGACTCCGGGCGCGTCCTCAGCGACTCACGGCACGTCCTCAGCGACTCGCGGCACGTCCTCTGCGACTCCCGGCACGTCCTCTGCGACTCCCGGCACGTCATCTGTGCCTTCCTGCTCGGCATTGCTTGTTGACTGACTGAAGGACAGCACGAGAAGCCCCGGTTGGCACTACAAGCTTAACAAAATTGTCAGGGCACATCAACCGTTCAGAGACCCAACTGAAATTTAAATGCCACAGACAGTGCAAAATTAACACGGGAGTTGCAAGCACAACTATCGTACTGCTCCAGAGTTTTTTTAATAACGACCCTGATACAGTTGTTTGTTTAGCAAAACGAGTTGAAATTTTTGAGGCCACATACTCTGTGAATAGTGTTTTGGTTTTGAGAGTGGGAGATCTTTTCCCATCATTTGGAAAGGTAGTTACAGTAATCATCAAGAATGCTAAAAGTGTAATTTTTTATTGTTGGAGTAATGAAGACGGTAGCATATTTAAAACATTTTTGTGTTTTTGAGGTGGAAGAGACATAGGATTTTTTTAGTGTAGCACACATAGCAGTCTCTTGTATTGTATCTTATTGTGGGGGCGTGTGCTCAAAAACAAATGTGTTGTTTCTTTAAAACATTCTTTGTAATTCTCAACTTTTCAGTTGAACTTTAATGTATTGTTATATATTGTCGTTGTTGTATATTATGAACTTCAACTGAGAAGTATTAATAAAAATGTACCTTTTATTCCATTGCGTTTTGTTTTCATTTCCAACATCTGGGCAGCAAACCTTCCCAAAAGCCTACAGAGTCTGCCATGAGGGCGCGGTGTCGCCGAGTGGGTAGGCAGCCCCGTCACGCACGCGTGACTGACAGTTCAAGCTTCTCCGGGGGCCACTTGGGGTGGCTACGAGGAAGGCTACCAGGACCTGCAATGTTCTAGCGCCGTCTTATCCAGTCGTTAGACAAATGGGAGAGAAGGAGAAGAGGTTGGTGCCTTGCGGGCTTGCCGAGACGAGACAATCGGTTTACTAATCACAAATTCACTGAGAAGGAACTCGTCGGGTTCTGCACGCACAGTGTAAAAAATTGAGAGCTTTTGCTCTCAAAAGATTCGAGAACACGTTCTCGGTTCTGTGGGATCAAAGTTACCTGGCATGCCGAGCCAAAAGCAAGTCGAGATCAGAACAATCCGTCTTTTGAGAAAACCTGGGGCTTCGATGAAGACCAATGCGCTCGAGACGAGAACAATCTACTGGCGATCGAGAGCAACGCGGTGTCGACTAGGCTTAACCGCAACTGAGAGCAAGGCGCGTTCAAGACAAGTTCCCACTGCTCTTGAATCATTTGAGTACACAATGTACTCGTTTCGAGCTCAATGTTCTTGTCCCGAGCACCACTTTTTCTGGGTGTAGGATCCGGTGTCCTCAACGGATCCGCTGTGAACCAAGAGGATCCGGTCTGAAATTCAGCGGATCCATTGCGAATGTGATCCGATTAACACTGGATCAGGTTTGACAATAACGGATTGTTCTGAAACGTAGTGGACCACCGCGAAGGGGATCAACTACATATGGATCCGGTGCGAGATCAGCGGATTCGTTCTAGAGCCCAGTGGATCCACTGTAAGCAGGTCCGCTGCTCAATGGAACCAGTGGAAGTATAGCGGATCCGCTCTGGAGCTCAATCGTTCCGCTGCGGACAGGGTCCGCTTCTCGATTGCTCCGATAGAAGTATAGCAGATCCGTTCTAGAGCTCAGTGGATGTACTGCGGAGGGGATCAACTACTTATGGATCCGGTGCAAGATCAGCGAATCGGTCTGGAGCGTAGTAGACCTAATGCAGAGAGGATCCACTTCCAAGTAATGCATCGACCCTTCCAGCCCTCGGCCTGCATGGCCCGGTGCGCGTGAGTTATTTGCAGTGTCTACTGCGCCGTAGTGCCGGGCACCCCCCACACCCCCTCCCTCTCTCAGGCCAGACCAGCCGCGAGACCCGGAGGGCAGTCGAATTCGTCTGATTGCTCGCCGTGCGAACGCGTGAGTGTGTGCGAGGCGTGAGCCTCCACCGCGTGTGTCACTAATTCCGCTGTCTGCAACATCTCAATAACCGTGTGCTTATCACCAACTGTCATGCCCAAAAGGTAGGATTTTTAACCATTCGAAATCTGACAAGGTAAGGTTATGTCGCCTAGTAACCAAGATCTTATTTCTCAGGGCCTCGAGTGTACCCGGGTTAACCAAATCTTCTTAGCTAAAATCTCCCTGCAGCCTTGCTTCCCTCCCGCCTTGACCTACCCATGCATCATGACGTTCGCCTTCAACACGCCTGCAAAGCTGCAAGGTGATCTGAGCGTGTGGCTAACCCGGGTACACTGGAGGCCCTGATTTTGTTTAATGGACAGCATAACCTTACCTTGTCGAATTTCGCATGATTAAAATCCTACCTTTCGGTCATACAGACGGTGATGAGTACATAGTAATCCGCCCCTCCACGGACCCCCATGGGCCCCCATGGGCCAGATCCACTTCTCCGTGGACCCGGTTTGGGAGCGGATCCACTTCTTCGTGGATCCGGTTTGAGAGCGGATCCACTCCTTCGTGGATCCGGTTTAGGAGAGGATCCACTTCATGGATCCGGTTAGGGAGCGGATCTACTACTACGTGGATCCGGTTATTTGGGAGCGGATCCACCTCTTCGTGGATCCGGTTTGGAAGCGGATCCAATCTTACGGGATCCGCTGTCGTAAGCGGACTCAGATTCAGGGAACCGCTATGCAAAGCGGATCCGAAACGGATCGAAATGTTCGAAAGGTGCAGATTTCGTCCTGGATCCGGTGTACAAAGTGGATCCGATTTTCACCGGTGTCGAGTGGATCCGGAGTGCTAAGAGGATGTCCTGGGAATTACATCCACTTGGACAAGCGGATCCGCTTAACGAATTCTGTACCTTTAAACCGGGTTTTTAGACCTGGGAACCTGTAGCACGCTCCAGATTTAGTGTATCCACTCTAAATGTGCATGGGACAATTTTCGCCAGTGAAATGTAAAGTTTTAAAGCAAAACATTAGGACATTAGGACAATTTGTAACGTAACGGTAAGAGAAATTGTAACATGCGAGACACAATTTGTCCCACAATTATTGGCTAAGCGATAGCAAAGCCCTGGACCGACTAGCTCGAAAATGTTTTGTCTGTGTGTTCGTCTGTCTGTCTATCTGTCTGTCCGCGCGATTTCTCGAGAACGGTTAGTCGTAGAAGGCTGAAACTTATGCCCCATCTTCCTACTAGCATACCGGAGTCAACCTCACATTTGGGTTACCGTAGCTTTAGTAGATAATTTTTACAGTTGATATTAACTTTTTAAAAAAATGATTTTAAAGATGGACTATGCGGAGGCGCGGCGCTCTACTTTCCCCTAGCACGGCCAAGCGGTGGTACCAATCAAAATTTTCTACAGGGCCGCCCCCCCCCCCCCCTAGAATGGGATAAGGATTACTAAAGGAGGTATCACACTAGCGGCTGGCGCTGGCGCTGCCGTTGTCGGTTCGCCCAATCACACTTGCGCGCTGCCGCGGCCGCTGCCGACGCGACTCACAGCCTTGTCATCTTTGGAAAACGACTCAGAGTCCGAGTCGGATACGTTTAAACCATTTGTTTGAAGGCGCAGCGTGAGCGTAGTCTGCTTCTGCTGCTTCACAAGAAACAAACCTAGCAAAACCGCTGATCACAATGGAGAGGGCACGAATGGCAGAAATACACCAGATATGTGGCCAATACATTCAAATGTGTCGTCGCAGAAAATCCACTCGTCTTCTGTCCGCCTTGGTCCTATTACAATTAATCCAGAGATTTCCCGATCGTCGGATTTGGATTGAGCATTTCATTGCAAGAAGAATGGAGGGGCAAGGAATGCACACTAATTTATTTCTCGGATTGAGAACAGAAAACCCAGATAAATACAGACGGTAATATTGCTACTGGTATATTTCTTTATTCGTGAGGTCAATGTGAGGTTATGTCTTCGAGAGTGATTGCGTCATTTATGTATTCTGTTTCAGCTGCCTCCGCATGACTCTTCAAATGTTTGATTGGCTTGTAGAAAAATTCAGCCCATGGTTCAGAAGCAGGACACACATCTCCGCAAAGCTATTTCGCCTGAGGAAAGATTGTTACCCTGAGACACCTGGCAACAGGTGATGATAAATATTATTAATTGCAGTACTACCAGTTTTACAGTTCTGTGAGTGATAGTGTGGAATTATTTCTTAGGTGAAACACAGGAATCTCTTTCAATGCAGTTTCGCATTGGCCAAAGTACAATATCTGGCATCATCAAGGAAACATGTAATGCTATATACAAGGCATTAAAAGAAACATATTTAACATTTCCTAGTTCAGAGGAAGAGTGGCGCTGTGTGGCTGCAGATTTTGAGCTCAGGTGGAATTTTCCCAATTGAATTGGAGCCATGGACGGCAAACACATCCACATTGAGCCTCCAATACAATCTGGCTCTTTATACTATAATTACAAAGAATCATTCAGTATTGTACTGTTGGCTGTTGTAGATGCCCAGTTACGATTCATCTATGTAGATCTGGGGACCAATGGACGGATAGGTGACAAGGGAGTGTGGAATAAGTGTTCATTTAAGAAATGTATTGATTGAATGTATTGAATGTATTGAAATGTATTGATGAGAACAGTGTGAAGTTTCCTCCTCCCTGTCCACTACCTGGCATCCAACGTCAGTTCCCTTATGTTATTGTGGGAGATGAAGGCTTCACCCTAACAACAAGAATTGATTCCATATCCTAAGGAGCTTTTAGTGAGACAAAAAGAGAGAAGAATATTTAATTACAGGTATTGTTTATGTACAATAGTACATTAATTGTTTAAATTGTAGGATTTTGCTAATCTATCAATTGTTTGCAGATTATCCAGAGCAAGGCGCTGTTCTGAGAACGCTTTTGGAATCATGGTGAACCGGTTTCAAATTTTAAGAAGTGCTATGCGATATGATCCCGACACTGCAAAGCCCATAGTATTGGCAATACTTTGTCTTCACAACCTTCTGCGAACAGATACTGTTGGTCGTACTATGTATTCCCCTCCTGATATGTTAGATGTGGAAGCTGAGCAAACAGGCACTATTCAAAGAGGAGCATGGCGAGATAATGTAGGGAATGGTATGTTTAATTTAGCCCACCAAGGAGGCAATCGCCATGCTAATGATGCACTTGAGCTTCGCAATGCCTGGGCTCAATACTTTAATGGACCTGGTGCTGTTCCATGGCAAGACAAAATGATTGGACAGGGTGATATTTAATATAAGCTGTGTTTTACAAGTTTTGAATTTTATTTTCAAAAGGTACAAAACAATAAAAAAATAGCGAAGGAAATAAAACAAGGTTTCATCATTCAGTCATTATCTCTCAATGGATGTAAAAATAGCACACATGACAAGACAAAACTACCCGTAAGATAATACGTTGGGTGACTAGAAAATACTTCTAGTCAGATATAAATCTTTGTATGCCAAAAAAGATTTCAAAACATAAAAATACTTGGAGACACAGTAGTGTCAGGAACAATATCAATATGGAATAAAAAAAAACAAATCAACACTTTGGCCAAATTTTTTGGGAAGATTTCAACACTTTAGTACTTCATAATGACCTGAAGTATCTCATTCTCACATAATTTACGCTTCTCACCGTCTAGCATTTGTAGACGGCTTGATATAAATTTACTGAATTGGTCTTCAGGCTCTGCAGCACTTGGTGTTGGCACTACAAAGTCAGGCATTTTAGGTAGTGGCTCGGAGGCCATTTTTTCAATGGCTTTAACGGCAGACTGGAGCAGAGTGGCGCTAGACTTTTTGCCTGCTCCTTTCTGGTTAAAGAAATAGTCTTCTCCACCTGGGACTGCACGCTTCGTTCCAACTCCTACTGGTGGAGCAGAGGATGGTCGATCAGTCTTTGCAGACTGGACTACGTTTGCAGCCATGCTACCATCGCTGGTTGTGTCGTCGGGAATGAAGACGTATTGCTGCAATGCAAGGTATCCAAAGTCATCTTCATGCTAATAGAAATAAATATACAGTAAAAAGACTGCAGGGTTAAAATGAATACTGACTCACCTGCAAAGTTTCATCGAAGTACATATTTACAGGGGCAGATGTGGATGTGGAGGCCCCATCATTAATCTCAGATTCATGTTCAGCTTCTGCGGCTCCGTCAAGCCAGCATCACCCACACATGCACAGTTCCCCAAACCCGTATCACCGAACTGCACGAACTGTGCATTTGATTGCGCTACTCGAGAACAACTGTGCATTGTTCCTTGTATGACAAATTCAGGTGCACACATGGGTGATGCTGGCAAGATGTCAACATCACCCAATAAAGCACAGTTCTCAAACAGATCATCAAAAAACTGTGCACGAACTGTGCACTCGAATGCGGTACTCAGGAACAATTGTGCATTGTTCCTTGTATGAGAAATTCGGGTGCACACATGGGTGATGCTGGCATGACGCCAACATCACCCACTCCGGATTCTCACGTTTTGAAAGATTCCTCAACGGTTTTAACTGTGCATCACGCCTGTCACCTCCGTTTTAACTGGGCATGCACCAAAGTACCCGAAAAAACGGGTTCAAAGAGTGGGCACCCGGCCAGGCGCATCAGAGCGACCACCAACATCACCCATTAACGCACAGTTAAAACGGAGGTCACCAACAAATTGTGCACGAACTGTGCACTCGATTGCGCTACTCGGGAACAATTGTGCATTGTTCCTTGTATGAGAAATTCAGGTATTTGAATGTGGGTGATGCTGGCATGACGCCAACATCACCGGCATCACTCGGCATTCTCACGTTTTGAAAGCGGATTCCGCATCGGTTTTAATTGTGCATCACGCCTGTCACCTTCGTTTTAACTGTGCATGCACCAAAGTACCCAAAAAAACGGGTTCAAAGAGTGGGTACCCGGCCAGGCGCATCAGAGCGACAACCAACATCACCCATTAACGCACAGTTAAAACGGAGGTCACCAACAAATTGTGCACGAACTGTGCACTCGATTGCGCTTCTCGGGAACAATTGTCCATTGTTCCTTGTATGAGAAATTCAGGTATTTGAATGTGGGTGATGCTGGCATGACGCCAACATCACCCACTCGGCATTCTCACGTTTTGAAAGCGGATTCCTCATCGGTTTTAATTGTGCATCACGCCTGTCATCTCCGTTTTAACTGTGCATGTACCAAAGTACCAGTCGCTACCGCGCTTCCTCGAGTGTAAATGGCTAACGAGTCTGACTCTTATTGAGCGAAACGCCGTTGCGGCTGAATGTAACTCAGATGGGGGGAAAGTATGGAATGAGGAAACAAGAATTTTGGGGTAGGTGTAGACCACCAGGTACTTACTCTTGCTGCTCGTTCTCCGCAGATGCTTCCTAATCCAGGGCCAAGACACGTCTGCCGCTCCGCCGGCAGCGGCTTCTCCTCGCGGCCGGGAGTCGGGTCGCGAGGGGTCGGCACCCGCGCTGCAGGGCAGAGAATCGACTGCCCTGCATCGCGGTGTCCGGTCGCTCGTTCCTCCCATAAGCCCGCGAGAATTCAAATCCCTTCGGGGCTCTCCCGACAACTCCCCCCTCGGAGACATGAGCGTCCCCGCTCATTTCGGGCTTATAGGGCGAAAAAGCGACTTAGTATTCAAACAGCGGATAATTTTGAATTCTGAGTTTTATGTAAGCGATTGATGCTCCAAGTTTTATTTCTTTACCCAAAGTATTTTTCTTTCTCTGGAGGGTGACTTATAATTATGCCTTTCATTAGAACGCGTGCGCCGCTCGGGCGTTCTATTTCTGTTACTACTACCCCTAGATGCACTCCCATCACGCCTACCATAGGAATTTTGCCTATTTGCTGATGAGCCCCGCCCGCACTGACAAGAACAGTGGCTTCTGTCCGGAGCACGGTCTCCAGACCAACCCCTCGAGTAGGACACTGCGCCCCTATCATTAGGACGCCCTCTCTCACTAGAGCGTCCTCTCTCATTAGAATATCCTCTCTCGGTGAAACTTCGTCTCCTATTAGAGCGTCCCCTCTCAGCGCCGCCGTCATTGCCGTACCGGGAAATGGATATTTTGTTGACCCCTGCTTCTATCCCATCCATAATTTTTTTTTCTCCAAGCTTTGTAACATCTGCACCGTAGAGGCCTGCGGTGCTGCTGGTATATCTATCTTCCGTGACCTGTATCGGCTACGGCCCTTGAGCTGAGCCTCCACTAGGATCAGCTTATCCAGCAAGTGGTTTACTGTCGTCACCGCATGACCCATCAAGTACTCATGCACTGCCTCCGGCAGGCCGGCTGTTACATAGTGGATCCTATCCCGCTCTCTCATGTAGGGGTCAAAACGCACGCACAAGTCCAACTTATCCATAACGTATTTTCTCACCGTCTCGTCCGGCCGCATAACCCGGTCCTCTAGTCTGTTTTGCGCCTCTTCTCCGTCGAAAAACGACGTGAAGGCGGCCTTGAACTCCTTTTCCAGGGCTTCCCAGGACACCCCCCTGCCGTTCTCAAACAAGAACCGGCGAAGCCAGGACTCGGCTTCCGAGCCCTTCACGCACTGCTCCAGGTACATCACTTTTCTCTGGCCACTAGACCTATACACGTCCATTAGCCCATTAAACTGGGACATAAAGCTGTCGTGGCTGATGGCCTCTGCGTACTTCGGCAACGGCAGTCGGGGCTCCCCCGGTCGGTACGCCCCCTGTTCGTCGCGCTCGCCCGCGCCAAACCCTGCGTGCTCAGAGCGGCCGCGCGCGCCGAACAGCGCGCCCCCCTCGCGCCCACTCGCCCCAAACAGTGAGTGAACACTGCGCCCACTCGTGCCATGGACTGTATTTGCTGAGTGAACGGGGAGCGGCTCTGAGCTGCACTGCGGTGCCCTGCCTGAGCAATGCATGTGCACCTCGTGGTCAGGTGTCAAAAAGGGGTTACTTGACCCGCTTGGGCTCCAGAAGAGGGGGTTGACACGCCCTACTAGCACCATATCCTCCTGGCGCTGCCCCGGCACCTGCTGTGCACCCCACATTGTGCTGTGCTGCGGTACTGAGTGATCTATCTCACTGTAGGTGTGGTGTTGTGTCTGTGTGTGCGGCATCGAGCTGTATGTGTGGTGCTCTGTTGCTGTGCGTGGTGCTGTGCTGTTGCTGTACGGAGCTGTCAGAGGCTGCGTCTCCTCGTCCTCCCAGGGCGAGAACGCCACCCGGCGACGATCCATCTCGTCCGATTGAACCGACTCGTCGATGTACTCGTACCCCGAGGTCAGCGACTGGTCGTCCGCCTCCGGTGCGTCACACGCCGTGAGATTGTCGCCGTTAGCCTCAAACACCGCCGACAACCACTGCACTGTTTTCTGAGTAGATGTGTTTGTGTATGGTGTCCCCTCCGCTTTGCTCTGTCGGGGTTGCTCCGAGTTACCGTACCCCCGAAAACTGAGAGCGTCCGCCAACCCCGCGTTATACGCCAGACCCAGATGATTTATTTGTTTTTGGTAAAATGCGTAATGCCTTAGCACCACCTCTAAAAACTCTAGTCTAGTGGCGCAACGACACTCCTCCGCGAAGGACAAATTATCGTAGTACCAGTGATACAATTTTGACAAATCGAAAACAAAATTTTGCGGGCAAGCCACGGGATCGTCCGATCCGTCGGCTGGAACTGCTGCCACCGAGGGCCTCGGACTGCTCACGGAGGGCCCGAAGGAATACCACCGACTCAGTATCTGAACAAACCCGATGTCGAAGGTCATGTCCTCCTTACACGCTGGTCCGAAAAGTAAAAGACTGGCGTCGAGGAATCGCGCCGCCACGGGCAAGTCGGCCTGCGTCAATCCGTGGACCTGACAGATCGCTATTTTAGTCCTACGGCTATCCGCACTCGCCCCTACTGACTGCCGAAAATTTTCGACTAAGTCCTGCAGACTCCGCTTCCGGGAGTCCGGAACCTGAGCTGGGGGAGAGAGCAAAGCAGTGGAAGTTGGAGATGTTGTGTCGGCAAGGAACGGGTTGGATGACCCTGATCTATTTACGACCGAGTGCACCGGTGTTGTTGTGGTGTGTGCAGTGTCAATTGGTGTACTCGCTGTCGCCGTGCTGAGTTCGCCGCACGTGTATTCTGATAGCTTTGCGGGCTTAGCGGATTTAAAGCTCGCCGCGCTTCCGCCTCTGTCACCCGACTCCTCTCCTCGGCGGGCCGGCGGGCACACTGCTCGGCCGCCGCCTGCCTGAGCGCGGTGTCGAGTTCCGCTCCGGCGGCACTCGGTGCCTCGCTGCACCTGCGGACTTCCCTTTCCTGTTCACAGGCTACTTCCCTTAACGCGTCTAAGATATTCGAGATATTCATTAAGATATTCACAAAAACCCATGTAACTTTTTGAATTAAAAAAATAGCGTCAGCGATTCCGCAGCCGACCACAGGCGCTGCGCCCCCGCTCCCAGTCGACTCTCCATTTCACTCACAATTTCACTCACGAAAAAAAAATTCACTCAAAAAAAAAATTGCACTGGACTCGGAGACACCAGGAACACCAGGAACGATCACACGCGGTACCCTGCGTCCACACGTGGTACGCAGCACGTGGCGCTCGAACGCCACTTTTTAAAAGACTAATTATCCTAAATTTTTTCCTATCCTAATTACTTTCTAGCTTACTTATGCTAATGAACGACTACTATACACACCTTTCTCCAATCAAAAGAGAGAAAAAAAACACAAAACCAAAAACCACGTGGCGGCCGCGTGCACACTCCCACGCGGACACCGTCCAAATCTCCCAAAGATCACTTTAAAAAAAAAATAGCCCTTTGCTTCCACGGGCAACGGAAACGTATTTAAACTGGAAAAAAAATCAAATACTATTTCACGTTCCACCGCGTTGGCGTGGACCGACCCTTATCGTGTTACACGTGGTCGTCTGGCTGCGACCACGCGACCACTTAGCTAGAAAAATCTTAAAATCTATTCTTCTAACTTAACCTAACACTGGCTCTAGTGACTAGTTGGGTGTTAGGGAGACGGTCGGGAAACAAATCACTTTTGCTCCAGAGCGAAAGTGACCCACGCAGCTCCACCAAGTCGCTACCGCGCTTCCTCGAGTGTAAATGGCTAACGAGTCTTACTCTTATTGAGCGAAACGTCGTTGCGGCTGAATGTAACTCAGATGGGGGGAAAGTATGGAATAAGGAAACAAGAATTTTGGGGTAGGTGTAGACCACCAAGCACTTACTCTTGCTGCTCGTTCTCCGCAGATGCTTCCTAATCCAGGGCCAAGACACGTCTGCCGCTCCGCCGGCAGCGGCTTCCCCTCGCGGCCGGGTGTCGGGTCGCGAAGGGTCGGCACCCGCGCTGCAGGGCAGAGAATCGACTGCCCTGCTGCGGCATGACGCTAACATCACCCACTCGGCATTCTCACGTTTTGAAAGCGGATTCCTCATCGGTTTTAATTGTGCATCACGCCTGTCACATCCGTTTTAACTGTGCATGCACCAAAGTACCCTAAAAAACGGGTTCAAAGAGTGGGTACCCGGCCAGGCGCATTAGAGTGACCAGCAACATCACCCATTAACGCACAGTTAAAACGGGGGTCACCAACGAATTGTGCACGAACTGTGCACTCGATTGCGCTACTCGGGAACAATTGTGCATTGTTCCTTGTATGAGAAATTCAGGTATTTGAATAAGGGTGATGCTGGCATGACGCCAACATCACCCACTCGGCATTCTCACGTTTTGAAAGCGAATTTCTTCTCGGATTCAACTGTGCGTCTCGCCTGTCACCTCGTTTTAACTATGCATGCGCCTAAGTACCCGAAAAATTGGGTTCAAAGAGCGGGTACCCGGCCAGCCGCGTGAGGGCGAGTACCTTGTCTGTATTGGCACGTTTCAAAGCGTCTGATTGGTGCTTACTATGTTCGACGTAAACATTGCAGTAAGTAAATAACTTATCCGTGAACGTGTGTTAAAATGCGAGCTATAATGTGTGCGCCTGTGTGATTTGACTTAAAACAGCTTTATAACAGGGTATTTCGCTCCTGCATCGAAGCGGCGGTATCGCAAGAAATTATTTTTTGGGCAGATGCTAACAGTAGTGAGTGCTCGTGTGACATTCGATTTCGACAGAGCCGTGTTTTGGACACGTAGGGTATTCGCCGCTGCATCGAAACGGGACACGGCGGCATCGCAAGGAATCATTCTGTGGGCAGGTGCCAGCAGTTGTGAGTGCACGTTTGTGTTTCATGTGGCCCAAATTTAAGCTCTCTACGACTAACCGTTCTCGAGAAATCGCGCGGACACACAGACAGACGAAACATTTTCGGGCAAGTCAGTACAGGCAGGGGTTGGCAACACAGTACGGATCGTGTGAAGCGATGCTGGCCGCCTGAAAACGTGTCGAACTATGTGCAACGCCTTTGCCCATCATGTCTAATTCACACAACGCAGAGTTGTAGTACTTGCTTTATTTTGAAGTCTAGTACTTAAGCGGTGTACTTGGCTATTCGTCGACGCTAAGAAATGGGCTTGCGCTTTAAAAGAATGGTGCAAAGTTAGTGATTTTGTCAAATTCGTCCATTCTACAGGGTGAGTTTTTTTCGAATGATTCAAATTTCGGAAGTGCATAGAGGGAGCGAAGACGAGTTATTTGATATGGGACACTTGGGGTCGGAAACTAAAATTACGACTGCTACAGAGAAATCAAATTTTGCGGACATGGCGCCTGCAGGTAGGCAACCCGCCCGGGTATTAACCTAGAAGCGACGCGGCGCGGTAGGGTAGTGAACCCATGGAGACGCAGCGCGTGCCAGCGCCAGCTCGATGTGGCTACCGTTTGTAGAATTGCACCATCGTCGGCACCAGCCATGAGCCCAACCCGGACCCGAGCGAAGACCCCTGCGCTGCGGCGGATCCCCTCCCCTGCTTTCATGATCCTTAGCGACCAACTCCTCTGCCGTGTCGAACGGGGTCACGTCCCCGCTGTCTTCCGCTGGTCAACGTCGCTCCCCGGCCGCCTGCCGGCGCCAAGTACGCAAATCTAAATTTCTCTCTAGCGGTCGTAATTTTGGTTTCCAACCCCAAGTGTACTTTATCAACTAACTCGTCTATGCCCGCTCTATGCCCTCCCAAAATTTAAATCATTCGAAAATACTCACCCTGTGTTAAGGGTGTTAGAGTCAGTTTCAAACACGAAGGCCGAAACATCGTACGCAGATAGTTTACACGGATGTGTTTCAGTACACTCCATATAAGCCAGACATTTAAATTTTACGAAAAAACGCAGTAAGAAACTAGGATTTGAATTAATTTAAAAGAAAGGGTCCGGCCAGCATCGCTTCACGAGTCTTTACCCCGTTGCCATCCCCTGGGCCGGGCTTCGCTATCGCTCAGCCAATAAATGCCGTTTTTTGTTTGCAAGATATCGGCGTTCTAAATGCAATGAATGACAACATTTTTCTCGAGATGTTGAAATTTGAACTTTGGCCTTCTAACGTTATTTTTTTTTCATGGTGGGACACCCAATTGGCCGATTTATAAGCCCATATATAGACTGTACATGACCTCATATACACATGCACACAATCCGTATGTGATTCATATTCGATGAGTACACAAAACATGTATGGGACGTGGGTAAAGTTGGCCAACACTCATTGCCAAGAGTGTTGGCCAACACTTCCCTGACGGGTTGCGCGGACATGCCCAGGACAACGTGGATAAGAAGCGAATTTACAGGACAATAAGGACATCTCAGCCAGCAACTGCAAACGTGTGACAACTCTAAAAGGCTCCTAGATGCCTCCTAACGCGTGACAAAAGCTCCAGGTGACTTCTGGATGCCTGCTAACGCGTGACAAAAACTCTAGGTGACTTCTGGATGCCTGCTAACGCGTGACAAAAATTCTAGGTGACTCCTAGACGCCTGCTTAAGCGTGACAAAAACTCTACGTGACTCCTGAGGCGGTAGAAGACATCCTAGTCACCTAAAGTTTTTGTCACGCGTCAGCAGGCATCTAGGAGCTACCCAGAGTTTTAGTCACGCGTTTAGAAGTCATCTAGGAGTCACCTGAAGTTTTTATCACGCGTTCGCAGTCGTTGGCTGACAAAACGTGCTGATCAACTTTACCCACGTATGAATGGACCTACATGTAATTTGTATCTACACGCCCTTCTCCACTAAAAGCAGAAACTACCTATCTCCTTGAGCCTGTCTTGCAATTTCTCACTCAATCCCACCCGTTACCGCTCTAGGACACTGAATACCGAAGTTCTTTGCTCAGTTTGGCCGGGTACCCACTCTTTGAACCCGTTTTTTTGGGTACTTTGGTGCATGCACAGTTGAAACGGAGGTGACAGGCGTGGTGCACAATTAAAACCGATGAGAAATCCGCTTCCAAAACGATCCAACTTGGGTGATGTTGGCGTCATGCCAGCCCACGTACCCGAATTGACTCTACATGGAACAATTTGTTCTTCCCGAGAAACAATCGAGTGCACAGTTCGTGCACAATTCGTTGGTGACCTCCGTTTTAACTGTGCGTTAATGAGTGATGATGGTGGTCGCTCTGATGCGCCTGGCCGGGTACCCACTCTTTGAACCCGTTTTTTCGGGTACTTTGGTGCATGCACAGTTGAAACGGAGGTGACAGGCGTGATGCACAATTGAAACCGATGAGGAATCCGCTTTCGAAACGTGAGAATGCGGAGTGGCTGATGTTGGCGTCATGCCAGCATCACCCACATTCAAATACCTGAATTTCTCATACAAGGAACAATGCACAATTGTTCCCGAGAAGCGCAATCGAGTGCACAGTTCGTGCACAATTTGTTGGTGACCTCCGTTTTAACTGTGCGTTAATGGGTGATGTTGGTGGTCGCTCTGATGCGCCTGGCCGGGTACCCACTCTTTGAACCCGTTTTTTCGGGTACTTTGGTGCATGCACAGTTGAAACGGAGGTGACAGGCGTGATGCACAATTAAAACCGATGAGAAATCCGCTTTCAAAACGTGAGAATGCCGAGTGGGTGATGTTGGCGTCATGCCAGCACCACCCATGTGTGCACCCGAATTTCTCATACAAGGAACAATGCACAATTGTTCCCGAGAAACGGAATCGAGTGCACAGTTCGTGCACAATTCGTTGGTGACCTCCGCTTTAACTGTGCGTTAATGGGTGATGTTGGTGGTCGCTCCAATGCGCCTGGCCGGGTACCCACTTTTTGAACCCGTTTTTTTGGGTACTTTGGTGCATGCACAGTTAAAACGGAGATGACAGGCGTGATGCACAATTAAAACCGATGAGGAATCCGCTTTCAAAACGTGAGAATGCCGAGTGGGTGATGTTGGCGTCATGCCAGCACCACCCATGTGTGCACCCGAATTTCTCATACAAGGAACAATGCACAATTGTTCCCGAGAAACGGAATCGAGTGCACAGTTCGTGCACAATTCGTTGGTGACCTCCGTTTTAACTGTGCGTTAATGAGTGATGATGGTGGTCGCTCTGATGCGCCTGGCCGGGTACCCACTCTTTGAACCCGTTTTTTCGGGTACTTTGGTGCATGCACAGTTGAAACGGAGGTGACAGGCGTGATGCACAATTGAAACCGATGAGGAATCCGCTTTCAAAACGTGAGAATGCGGAGTGGCTGATGTTGGCGTCATGCCAGCATCACCCACATTCAAATACCTGAATTTCTCATACAAGGAACAATGCACAATTGTTCCCGAGAAGCGCAATCGAGTGCACAGTTCGTGCACAATTTGTTGGTGACCTCCGTTTTAACTGTGCGTTAATGGGTGATGTTGGTGGTCGCTCTGATGGGCCTGGCCGGGTACCCACTTTTTGAACCCGTTTTTTCGGGTACTTTGGTGCATGCACAGTTAAAACGGAGGTGACAGGCGTGATGCATGGTTAAAACCGATGAGGAATCCGCTTTCAAAACGTAAGAATGCCGAGTGGGTGATGTTGGCGTCATGCCAGCATCACCCATGTGTGCACCCGAATTTCTCATACAAGGAACAATGCACAATTGTTCCTGAGTACCGCATTCGAGTGCACAGTTCGTGCACAGTTTTTTGATGATCTGTTTTAGAACTGTGCTTTATTGGGTGATGTTGACGTCATGCCAGCATCACCCATGTGTGTACCTGAATTTGTCATACAAGGAACAATGCACAGTTGTTCTCGAGTAGCGCAATCGAATGCACAGTTCGTGCACAGTTCGGTGATACGGGTTTGGGGAACTGTGCATGTGTGGGTGATGCTGGCTTGACGGAGCTCGCAGGGTCCTACTCGTCAGGTGACAGCCGCCGGCAGGCCAAGAGTCGGGCTTTGCTGGCTAGGTACCCGGTCTCGGTGTACCTGTGCACAGAAACCCGGCTGGGTGTAGCTCAGCGGGATGTTCGGGTGAAGCACAGGTTGTAGTTTTTGAATTTAACTCCCGAGGTAACTTTAAGAACTTTAACTTTACGCTTAAAAACGAAACACTTTATGGGACATAATTGTCCCATGGCATTTGTTGTGTCGCTTTTAGTGTAAAAGTTTATTTTAACAAAATGTCGAAAAATGTAATGAATGGACATTTTTACTTGGTGCGGTACACAAAATCTAAAAATCCCCAGAGCTAGAGGTTTGCATTGCGATAAAAACAAGCCATTCGAATCAAGATACGACCAAAAATATAGATTAGATGGACGAAGAGTGGTACATTGCGGGTTGCGTAAGCTCATTACAAATCGCTTTTGCGGAGCCCCTAGAAGTGGTCGGAAAACTCTGCAGAAAAATTTTTCTGGTCGTTTGGTATGGCAGGTCAACTCTTCTGATGTGTCGAACCTGAAATTTCAACATTAACCCTCCTATGACCGTCCCCCCCCCCCCCCCTCCTCACCTGTCCGCCGTACGATCATTGTGCATTACAACGCAACAATGTATGCTTAAACCTGTACGTTGCAATGTACAAAATTGAGCGATGTCAATTAGTAAGATAGAGGGCATTTATGTGTCGGAACGAAAAGCCGGCATGAGATTATTAGATTGGCCAGTTCCGCTCCACCGGCACCGGCACCTTGGTCCGACAGGGGGACTTGGCCTTCCGGTGGAGTTTGCAGGGACGCCGGCCCCACGACATTGTCTGACAATGTAATGTTGTCAACATGACAAATAGTATCGTCAAAACCACAAAAAAAACACCCGATAGCTGAAGACACAATCGTCAGGTCTATAAGCCGTCAAACGACAAAAACGCATGACAAATTTTATCGTCATTTGACAATAGGATCGTCATTCAAGTTGATACAAAAGCAAACACTTGGTCGTAGTAAAAGGACTGTCATAGTCAGATAAAAGTTGAGAGTTTGCCAGGGACGCCGGCCATGGGTACCACCGGGATCAAGTCATTTTTGTCAAGAGATATGTCCCGTGTGTAAATTTTTATTTGTAACGATTAAAATAGCTTACCTCAGCCCGTCCTTATTCGGGACGGAGTTCGCCTTGCAGGCGCACCACACACAGCGACCAGCTCTAACCTAACAAATCATGCAATTCTCATCAAACAGAAACGCGACTAAATTTAAAAAAATTTTGCCACTGTACGTTTCTATACATTGTAAAGGGAGTCTATCTTTCAAATATGAAGTTTATGTGTAAACGATGTCAGCGAACAGACGTCCGAACGAGAAAGTGGCATCAGACTATAAGCCCGACTCCTCTCCGTTTCTACCGAAGCGTGTCGGGGTCGGGACGGGCTAAAAATCGCCGACAGGCCAACCTGGCCGAGTTCCGGTGTCAAACCGAGGTGCCGGTATAGCGCAGCGTATTTGACGGTAGGACAGGCCAGCATGTCATTTGTGTCCGCTTAGGGGCCGTCCATAAAGTATGTCCGCTCATTTTCGTGAATTTTGACCCCCCCCCCCTCCCCTTCGTCCGCTCGTGTCCGTTTTCCAAGACCCCCCCCCCCCCCCTTGGACGTCCGTTTTCGCAAAAAAATGCCAAAATGCTACAAATTTACAATTTTGTGTATGGATTAAAAAAACAGTTGCAATTAAAGTGTTTACCTTAAAAAATAATACATAGCGGCGCGGCAAGCTCGGCTCGTCACCGGTTGGCGGGACGCTCGGCTCGGCTCGGCCCGCACCGGCGGCTGCCCGACGCGCGGAGTAGCGACGGCTCCGACGTCTCGCTTCGTCCATCGCTCAACCATGCTTGATTTTGCAATTAAATTAAAGGACGTCCGAACCGCACGACCCCCCCCCCCCCCCCCCCTGCCGTCCGTCGTCGTCCGTTCTCGGTCCCCCCCCCCCCCCTTCGGACCCGGACGTACTTTATGGACGGCCCCTTAGCCGTCTGGTGATCTCGCTTATGCCACACTCGCCGCTGCAGGCCGTGGCTGCTCGCCGCGGTGCTCGCCGCGCTCCTGCCGCATGGCGGTGGCCTGCCGGCCGTCCCGCTGCCGCCGCCGGACCTGTCCGACGAAGCCCGGTGCGCGATCGCTCTGCTGCCGACCTACTTCGGCGGCGACCTGGGCTTCGACCGGCTCCACGTCGTGGCCTCCGCCGCATGGGTCAACGACGCCTTCCTGGGGCGGCTGTCCGCCATCGGGGTGCCGCTCTCCATCGAGCTGCACGCGGGCTTGCAGCTGCAGAATGACTTCCTGGCCTTGTCCGAGAACAAGACCCTCATCCTGCTCGCGGTCGAGGGCACTTCCTCGCTGCCCGAATATTTCTTCGACTCCGGCTTGGGCCGTCCTCGCCGCTACTTGTTGTGGTGGACGCCTGACGCCCACCCGCCGCACGACCTCCTCGCGGCGAGACGGAGCGCCACTGCCGGCTGCCACTTGGACGTCCGGCTCGCGGTCACCTACACGGGCAGCACCCGCCTCTACAGCCTGGTCGGCGGCTGCCAAACGAACGAACGTGCTCTCGGTATGGTGTCCATGTACGTGCTCGCCAACGCGACAGAGCTGGGCCGCTGCCTCCCCGGCTCCGGATGGGACCGCGGCGCGCTCCTACCCTTCGGCATGTGCCGGGAGTGGCGGCCGGGCCGCGGCGGCCGCGGCGCCCTGGAGGCCCTCATCGTGATCACGGGCGCCGAGACCTACGAGGACAGGAGGCTCGCGTCGGTTATCCTCTCGGCCGTACGGCGCCACCGGAGCCTGACGCTGCGAAGCATTGACCACTGGTCCGCAGCGGGGTTCTACGAGTTTGTGAAGAGAAGAGGGGAATGCCGGCTGGACCTCGTGGTGTTGCGGAGCCCGACGGAACACGACGGCTTCCAGTTCCCCTGGCAGATGGATGGCCTGGTAGCCGTGGTCCCCGCCGCCCGCCGGCTCCGCCACCGCGTCACCCTACACAGCCTGACTAGGCCGCTGTCCTCGGCCGTCTGGTGCGCTGTCGGGGCGGCGACGCTGGCCGTCGGCCTCGCTCTCCGCCTGCTCGCCGCGGGCCGCGGCTGCCTGGGCGCGGTGCTGCAGACCGTCTCCCCGCTCCTGGCTCAGCCCGCACCCGCTGCAACCGGACCCCAGCGAGGGGTGCTCGGCGTCTGGCTGCTGGCGTCCATCGTGCTGTCCGCCGCCTCCCAGTGCGACTTGTGGAGCGCCCTTGTGGTTCCGGCGGTAACCAAACAGTTCAGCAGTGTGGAGGAAGTGGACAGCAGCAACGTGCCGATAATTTTGAATCAGCTGACGCAGGTGGTGAACAGGCTTCCGAAAATCGTGTACCCGAACGACGAGAACGGTAAAAACAGGTGGGTGATTTTCAGAATAGGGGTAATTTTCATGTCACCAGCGATTTAGGCGTCCAAGTAGCAAACCGTATCCGGCGATTGTGAATCAGCATACTTTTTGGACCACTATATGACCGGGGTTTTGTATAAGTACCTTAAATAAGGTTCGAAAAAGCCGCGTGGACTTTGCGCTGAATATCAGCCTCGTTAACAGATGCATTCCTCATGCATCCGACAGGACAGAAAACTTCATACAAATTTCGGTGTCAGAGTACGGCCTAGGCTGTGCGAAAGCGAATGTCACACCCAGAAAAATGAATTCTTGATTTTAGTCTCAAATTGCATTTACTTGGTTTTCACAAGTAAATTTTACTTAGATTAAGTAGATTTTACCTAAATCAAGTAAATTTTACTTAAGGCAAGTAAATTTTACTTGAAAAAACCAAGTATTAGAAAAATCAAGTATCCCTTTTTCTGGGTGACCTGTGTCGCGTACCTGCAAATTCTATCGACGTCCACGTACATTTTCTGTCTTAAAAACGTCCAAACTCAAGTAAACTCCGTCATATATTGAATGGAAATCCATCTTCTGCCCGGAGCGCGCCCCAGGACATTCCAAATCGGCTAAAAATGCGATTTCTCAACGTTTCATACCAAAAGGCAACTTAAATTTTTTTGGAACAAAAATTGGGGTAATATATCTATATTGTGAAAATCACCCAGGTTGATCACGGACCTGAGCGAGCGCGAGGCCGTGAAGCGCGTGGCAGAGAAGCGGGACGCTGTCCTCATCACCGACACCACGCAGCTGCCGACGCTCGTCAGGGGGCTCGGCGAGGAGGTCCACGTCTTTCGCGTCCCGGGCGCGGACATCCTCAAGACGCTTGTGTGGGGGAGCCGGGGGTCCCCGGTTGAGGCGGCGCTCCGAAAGGTGATCCCCCGTCTCCGCGCCGCGGGGCTTCTGGAGCGGGCGGCGGTGCGGCGGAACCAAGGGAGGGCGCGCGGGGAGGAGCCGCCGCCCATCGCGCCGCTCGCCGTGGAGAACGTGGCGGCAGCGCTCGCGGTGCTCGCCGTCGGACTGGCGGCCGCCTCCGCCGTGTTCCTGGCCGAGGCGCACGCGGCAATCTCGCGGGACGAAGCGATCTGAGATAGGCTCCTATCGGATTCTGGCCGTATTTTTAGGACGAGTATATCCGCAGGTATCCGCACTTTGGTGATTCTGTTTCGTGCCTCTGCCTTAGTTTGATTACTTGCGAATATCGGACGAAATACTACGAGGCTATCCGAAGCAATACCTGAGGGTAGCGGATGGATAGACTGATGTCATATTCGTAGGTGAACCTGCTGGCTGAGGGTTGTTTTTATGTGTCGAACGATGTTCGCATGGAGAGATGGTGCCAAGGAACTGAATTCAATTTTAAATTATTGTGAACAATTCTCCAAACAGTTTGTGGTAGTAAAAATTTGCGGAGAGGTGAAGTGCTAAGTAGAGCAACAGGAAAGAGACCAAAACGGGCACAGTTCATAATCGACAGTTTTTTCTCAACATACTATAACATTATCAACTTGGAACACTAGGAAAAAATACTTCAAAAAATTGCAATCAGAATACACGAAAAGTAGAAAACTCAATTACATTTAACACAATGCCATTTCCCCCTACGCGCCTTATTAACTCTGACATGAAAAGTGAAACCATTTTTTGCATATGGAACGTGGTCATGTTATCGAAGTGCTGACTTGCTTTTGTCACTCTCCCAACACAAAATAACTCCACACCTGGCGTACGCGTACCTAAGAAGCGGAGACCGGGCAAGACCCCATCGCCTCTCCATAAAAGCACTTCTTCATGATGTAAGTAATTAAAAGAAACATCGGTTTCCTCAAATAACGCAAGATCGGAACGGATGCGTGTGCGACTTTTATGGGAGTCTTGACATGAAAATGCCACACAAAACGGTTTTGTGAGCTCATTCATGTTACTGTAAATCTCTATGCAGCTTCCGTGCAAATTACTTTGTTTCATTCTTTTCTGAACAGCCAGTCGCAGGAGCATTGAACCAGCCAAAGCTTCAGCCCCGCGATAGCTGCTATGGGAAATACATTCTGCAAAGAAGGAGATCCTACGCAGGATGTTTGTTTCCCACTTTTGTTTACACTTGTGGGGACAAACTGAGACCAAATTGACAGGGTGATGGTCCGTGATCCACTGGCATATTTTGCTGGCTAAAGTTTACTCAAAAGCCATTCTTTCCATGCTTCTGTTGACAGAACTAAACTCCTTTAAAAGATTTATCTTTGAGTTGGTGGCTTCCTCTCCACTTAATGTTTCGGCTAAAAGTTCATTGGCAATTTTCTCCACAGTCAATTTTAATGCATCATTTTTGAACTTGGATACATTAGAAGTTTTGTAAGAAATTTCCGTAAAAACATTAAAGATAGTCAGAAATTTTTTCGTCGCTCTGAAATACGCGATAAAGTATATGCAGACATACCTTTGAGTTAGTGTGCTGCTTGGTGTCGACTAAAACCACCGTGGCAGGAAGGCGTCTGTTGTAGATTTGCCGTTTTTGTCTCTTTTCGCAAGGTGTTTTAGGGGCATTTTATTTGTTATTAGTCTTCCCGAGACGGTCCGGGAGATTTATTGCCCTGTATGTCTTCGTCTGCGCCGGGTCTTTGTGTCCTTCTTTGTTGGCTGATTGGCTGAGCGATGGCGAAGCCCTTACCCGACTAGGGCAAAAATGTTTCGACTGTCTGTCTGTTTGTTTGTCCGCGCCATTTCTCGAGAACGGTTAGACGTAGAAAGTTCAAATTTGGACCACATCTTTCTTGCATCATACCAGAGTCAACCTCCCATCAGGGGCACCACAGCCCAAGCGGTTTCTTAGATAATTTTCACTAGTGGTCTAAAATTTAATATCCGCCGGTTGGGTTAGGTCAGTATGCGCCATGCGCCTGTCAGGGAGGGGCGAATCAGTGACTCGAGTGGGTTACTCTCGGTTAGGTTAGGTTAGTGGAGGCCTGGGTAGGTTAGGTGCAGGCAGGTGAGGGTAGGTTAGGACTGGTTGAGCGGCATTGATAACGAAAGGATGATGTAAGATACGTTCGGAAGCCAGAACAAGAGCATGGTTGCGACCGTGCGGAGAGAAGAGTGACGCACGCAGGGCGTCCTACTGACTGATTGGCCCCGCAGGGTCCTACTCGTCATGTGACAGCCGCTGGCAGGCCAAGGTAGGCGTGCGCCAGGCGTGGAGTGGCGGAACAGCGGTCGCGATGAGCGAAGTCTGTTACGCCCCGACGCGGTCTGGCGTACGCCTACCTTGTACATGAGTGTTACCTTGGCTGTTTTGTAGCACTTCGGGAAGATGGCTGCCCTAAGGCAGCTAACAGCTCCCTCATGCGATCCCGCCGGCGGGTGCGCGGCGTTGCTGTGCCGGGGTCGATCCCGTGGTCGCAAGTGACCCTACCTGTGCCTTGAGCGGAGGCGCGGGCCGCGAGGGTCGTCCACATTCGACGACGGCTGCGGTGGATCGTACCCGACCGGCGGCACCTGCACGGGGGTGAGGCGCCATGGGACTGAACACGCACAAGGCACAAAGACATTCAATCACGAGGTCATTTTAAAACACGTGGCGACAGGGCACTGACTGACGTACAGGGGAGGCAGGTACGCCGATACGCGCGCCTCAGCGCCCTCGAAAAGTGGCGTTTTCTGGCTAGTCGCTGAATTCCTACGGCGTACGCCGCCCGCTGCTGCTGAATATACTCGGGTGTTGGCGGCCGCGGGAGGCGCGCCATCTTCACCTCGTTCAGGAACGATCCTAACACTCTCATGGTGTGGGCACAACTGACCAAGATGCAGCAGGGCTCATCCTCTCCACGACATTCAAAAATTCTAGACTCTGCCCGCTTCTGCTGACGCGCTTGCATTTCGGTCGTCCGCGGATGAACGCCATCCGTGTGCCCGCTGAACCCCCACCCAGCGCGGCAACCCGACGCGACGTACCCGAGAGCCCCCAAGTCGGAGAGCAGGAGGAAAATCGGGTCCACAACATTTTCATCATCAGTGCTGCACTGCACTTGAAACGCATCCGCTGTGTACGTCTTGTTGCACGCAAAAGTCACGTTCATGAATGTTTCGTTTCCTATCCCCCGCGAGGCACACAAAAGAGGCCAGACGAGGAAGAACAAGAAACACGATACCGCACGCAAGAACAACATAGTGACTTATGACGCAGGAAAGAACGCGGCACTTGCTTTTATACGATTTTCCACCATCTGGAGAGAACACTGAGTACCTCATGACACCACGCTTAACAAATGAGAGCGAGTAAGATTACCCCCCGAGCCGCGCTCCGGGCTACTCGGCGCGACATAGGATCAGCCCCGCCGTGGCAGTTGCCACCCGCGGGCACACCGCGGCAACGGCGCTCTAGGTCGATGCGGACAAGGCGTATGTGACACGTGTCACAGCGATGTATTGGGTCCTCTAATATATCACTACACAATCACACCCCGACGCGTCACGCACTAGCGATCGGTGAGTCACTCGCCTTTCCACACTTTGCAGCCCCGCGCGTGGCACGTGAGCGGGGCACACTGTTAAGATCCGTCCGGAGGTGACGATAAATGTGGTCTCGTAGATGACGCACGCCAGCGTCTCACCCATCGGAGCCCGACTCCACCCCCGACTCGTCCGCTTCAAGGTCCAGTTCCGGCCGTCCCCTCGCCCACGCAGCAGCCACGTAAGCAGCACAGCGGCACTTTACCGTGAATGTTTGTAGAACACGGTTACAGACACAACACTTGTTATAGAAAACACTGTTCACCACTTCTTGATGCACTGCGCATTCACATGTAATGTGAAAATGTTTGTATGACACCCGCTGTGCCGAGCGCGGGCGATGCGTCGCACAAAAGTACTGATTCGGCGTCTCGTACGCCTCGTAGATACGGCACCCGAGATACACCCCCGGGGTGAGTGTAAGGTGCTCAGGCGTCATGACTCCACGCCGGAGTCATCACTCTCCTCCAGTGAAAACCCGTTGCCCCGCTGCACAGCCCTAAACTGCCTGCAGTTGCAGTCCTGGACAAATCGTGCCAACCAGCGGTGGCAGACTGCGCACGCCCGCCAACACCACTGCTCCTGCACCTGGCCAGGACAGTGCCACAAACGAGTGTTGTGCGTGTTGCACAAAATCACAGAGTAGGTGCCGGCTACTGGCGACAGATGCTCCACGCAGTAGTACTCCAAATTCTCGCCGTAGTTAGCGCGCCTACATCGCCTTTTGCGCCAGGGTTGAATTTTGGAATAGAACGGAAAAAACTTGAATTGAAGAAATTGAAGAAAATTAGGGATGAATTTACTGCACCGGACAGGTCTTGTTGATCTTAGTGTTCGTCACTACCGTTGCGTCGATTTGTGCGTACCCAGTATTAGCGGCGGTGACGCACGTGTCCCGGTCCATGTGCTGTATTCCGGTGGTGATGGCGTTCACCGGCAGCGAGACGTGGTAGTGCATGCCACAGTGCGCCACTGCCTGGATGAACGTGACGCGGCACCGGTAGAGATGGATGGCGGGAATTTCCCGCCGCTCTATCACCACCCCTTACTTCTTGTCCAGTAGGGGCGGTTCCTCGGGGCCGGCGCAGTTCTCTACCGCCGTCAGGTCGTACGTTGTCGGGTCGCGTAGCGTTGAACAGTCAAACGCCGTCAGGTCGGCGCTCGCCCTGTCTATGACCGCTAGGGCGCACATGGTCACGTCTGCACTCTAAAAATCCCACAGTAAATTTCCTTCGTAATTACGAAGGTATTGCAGCAAGCATATTACGAACATGATTTTGTTTATATTACGAATGTTTTCGTGGTTTTCTTTGTATGTTACGAAGGGGAAGATATATATTACGAAGAAGGAGATTTATGTTACGAAGAACAAATCCATTTATATTATGGTTGCACTGAAATGTTTATAATACAAAGAAACTTCTTCGTAAGAATTTTAGGGTGTGGGGTCGATGCGGCCGGATTCACACCTGTAACACCAGAGGGGAGGGGAGAGAGACTCGTTCCCTACCTTATCCTAACGTAAAACTATGCCTCTTATTTTAAAGAATCTACACGAGAAGCATTTCCCAGTGCCAAGGTACAGGGGTGTCTGTACCATTACAGCAATGTATGTATAAATATCCTAATCAATCTGTGCACTCAGAGCTGGAAGCTAAATATTTCATGTTTTTACTTTCAGAATGTAAGTCAGTATGCCAAAAAATTGCAGTTTCACAATTTGATTATAACTGACCCAACATTCAATTCATTGGTGCGTTCTACATTAGCCATCCCGCTTGTGCGCAAAGATAGGCTGGTGGAGGCTATCACTAGCATAATGTCAAGAGCACTTAGTGAAGGATATGCAGATATATTAGATGGTCTAACAAGATATATATATGATGAGTATGTCACCAAACGGAAAGAGGTGCTGTCCGTTTACATGGCAGAGGACCGAACTACCAATATTTCGGAGTGTTGGAACCGTATGCTGCAGTTAGTCATGGGTGTGAAGAATCCAAATGTTTTCTCTTTTATAGGTGAGCATATACACAGTGGATGTATTAGCCCCTGCCTGATTTTCTTACATGTACACATGGTGTGAGAATTAGAGCGTAATGAGGTCATGTTTGAACCATCTTAAAATAAAATGGTTTAATTATGTAATGTTTTTGTTTCAGATGGAATTCATCGTCTGCATGACAGATTCTTGCAAAATACATACTGCATCATGAGAGGAGACCGAACAACAAGGGGCAGGAAGATTTCTGCAGTGAAGAATGACATTGTACTGTTGAATTTGACTCGCCTGCTTGATGATGGATTCATATCCATGATTGACTTCCTGCGAAGAGCATCTATACGCCTCATCTCACCGTATCGCCGTGCCTTCCCTCTTCCGCCAGCACCCTGAGACATTGAATTGAATTACTTCCATGATTGTAGTATGCAAACTTAGTGAGGTGGTCTCTCTTTTCCTCATGTCGGCTTTAAGGTGTCTTAGCTTTAAGGCACGGGTAGTGGTAAAATAGTTAAGTTTGTATTAAAATCCACTATTAAATGATTTGCAATGGAAATATCTCAGTGTTCTCACCACTCTCTAACTGATTTCCATGATTGTAATCCTGTGACAGTCATTGTGATGTGACATTGAATGTGATACTACATGTCTTTACAATAAGACGTACGTACGTCATTTTTGGAATTGACTGATATAGGAATACTTCTGAGTGCCATATCTGTACCCTTGTATGTTAAGCTGTGTTGTTTATTTTCTCTGTTTTCTTACCAATAATTGAGAATGTGAAGCTCTGTCTGAATAGTGTGAACCTTGACGTGGATATTTATTTTGTACGGCTGTGGTAGGATTGATTTCAGTAATATACACTATTTTGATGAGTCACATACTCCTCCGATTATAATGCTGTATAATGCCTCACTTTTTGTCTATATCATTGCAAACTGACTTAGGCTGTTATTGTGCAATTATGCCGTAGCTTTGGGTGATACAACGCAGAAAGTTAAATGTTCCAGTTACCATGTGGAGTAAAATTGATGACATGGGAAAGTGTTTCTTTCCTGCATCTTGTTAGGGTTATACTCCTACCCTCTGGGGGTGCTCGCGCGGTGGTTCTTTTGCATTGATTCTGTCTTCTTTTTTTCTGCATTATACAATTTTTGCCTAGCTGATGATAGTTTTGTGGGGTGGCAATAGAATGTTTTCAGCGCAGCACATACCTCTTTATATTTCGCATTTTTGTCCTGTTGTAACAAGGATTTCACCACTTTTGAAGCATCCCCTTTCAGTGCCGCTTGAAAGTGCAACAGTATTTCTGCATCTTCTGTCAACTGGAAGTGTCCCTTGTACACTTCAAACTTTTGAAAAAATTCTTTAAAGCTTTCATCCGCTTCTCCCTTAAACGTTGGTAGTTTCCTCTCGCCCAATAATACTGTTGTCATTTTTGTGTTTGCAAGTGTGCCCTCGGGCTCTTCACTGACGTTTATGAAATATTTCACTATATCCTTATTTAAGTTTTCAGGATGAGTGCTCCCCTCCGCTGTTATATTTTGCTCTATCTCGACCTGTGATGGGTTTAAATTTTCCTGCTGTCTTTTATATTGCTCACTTTCTGCCTGCTCTAATTCTGACTGCAGGGATTCTTGATTCTGTGGTTGTATAGAGATCTCCTCATATAATGTCGAGCAATCTAGTTCTGCATCATTAGCTTTAAGTACCCTCCACTCCTCTATCTCCTCGGAAAGCTCCCTCGGGAATTGCCCCGAAAACGATTCCAAAACAGTTAGGACAATTTCGTGATCTTGATATGTCAATTTTCTTAAAGTTTGTATGAATTTCTTCAGAGGTAACAGTGGGATAGGCACGGTGTGTGCAGGCACAGGAAGTTTGAAGTCGTCTACATGTGATAGAATTTCGATATGAGCGTCCGTTAAGTCCTCTCCTATCTTAAAATAGATCGACTCCCTATGAGAGAGGGTACTCAGCCTCTCTGGGATTCTCCCGATAACTTCCAACAGGTTAGTTAGTAGAAATACCCCTTTTTCCAAAGTCCATTCATTAAAATTTCTCAGAGCCACCCATACACTGTTCTCTCCCCCACTATTATATATTTCGGTTCTCAGTTTCTTTTTTGCCTTTACCAAATCGCTATGCTTAAGTGCGGGGGAGTACGCCATCAATTATCTTGCGAGCAGTACACCATTCGGCTCGATGCACCATGTTAGGGTTATACTCCTACCCTCTGGGGGTGCTCGCGCAGTGGTTCAGGGTTTTAGTGGAAAACATCAGTTTGAGAATTTCCTTTTGTTTTAATCCACCTTTTAACTGCACTTCTTATTCCTTTATTTCCTTTTTCCTCTTCCAGCCGTTATTCACCTTCCCTCCTCCACGTGGTTTCCCTAACCTAGCCCCAGTACATTTTCCTCTTATCCTAGCCTATCAGTAAATGCCCTATATTTTCCTAAAATTTACCCTAGTGGCAGCACCCTATCTTGGTCAGTCCGACTCACCCATCTCTCCTTGTAGTCCGGTCTCCAGCTTGTCACTTTTCTTGCTTAATCCAATGTCGCTTCACACACACTCTCACTTTCTGTTCCGACACCTTTCACCCCTTACTTCTTTCTCCCTCTACCTGTTCCGCTCACTCCACCCTCACTTCCTTCTCGCCCCCGATGTTCCGCCGTCTCTCATCATTCTCATAGTTTCTCATCACCTCTCCTCGAAGCCTCACAGCCTCTCCCAGTCGGTGCTGCGCCCTGGTGTCCGGGCAGTGCAGGTGTCAGCTGGGCGGACGCGCCGACGTCACCCGAGGGGTGACCCTTTGCCTGAAAACGTGTACAACTGAATGAAGAATGTGCTGAATATGTGAGAATGTGTGTAAATGTATGAGAATGTTCTGCCGTCGAGTGTTGAAGATTGTCGAGAATGTTAGGAGAATGTGATAGATTGTTGTAAGAATGGAAAGGAATGTATGAGAATGTGATAAATTGTTGCAAGAATGGAAAGGAATTTATGAGAATGTGAATGAATGTGTGATGGAATGCAAGAATGTCTGAGAATGTCAGGGAATGTAGGAGAATGTGACGGAATGAACGAAGGAATTTGGGAGAATGTATGAGATTGTGAAGGAGTGTGTGAGAATGTTTGAATTTGTTTACAGGTTTTCACGAGCTTTTTTCGGGAATGTGTTAAGAATGTGTTAAGAATGTGTAAGAATGTGGGAGAATTTGTGGCGATTGTGGAAGAATGTACGAGAATGTATAGGAATGCAAGCGAATGTACGAGAATGCCGTGGATTGTGGCCGAATATTTAGGATTGTGGGAGAATTTAGGGAATGTGAGTGAGATTTTCGGGAGTTGGGTGTCCAGGTGTACAATAAATGTGGGTAGTGGGTCACCCCTCGACGTCACCTGACACCCAGCCGGGAGCGCTGCCCGGCTCGTCCGCCCCGCTAACAATCTGAAGTGTTGACAATTATTTCTGGTGAAACGCAAAAGTATTTCTCTTCTGCATCCGTGAATGTAATTAATTATTCCTGTTCTTAATACTTATAGTTGTTCAAAGTGAATTATAGCGCACAATTTACTGTTACTCATTGTCCACCTATCACCCCATCAACTGTCTGAAGACTATGTGTTAATGATATTGACAGCAGTGTCGCATGTAAATACAACAAAATCACTGAGGTAATATCGTTGTGTCGAGTTTCCTCTGACACAACACATATTTTTATCGTTTTGAATAATATGTAATATAAGACAAATGTGTATGTTTATTTCTCTTTTCCCCCCTCATTTTGATCTTGTTAGGCTGTAATCAAGCAGCATCAAGCCAAGTATTTGACATGTGAAATTGTTTTCTTCTGCATGTGGCAGTGATGGACCTTTGTGATGCCTGTTCACCAAATCAGAATAAGGTTTGTATGTTTAGTAAAAAAAAGTTTATCAAAATAAAAAGTTTGCATTTCTTTTCACATATCAAATCATACAAAATAGTATTTGGATAAGTGCCCTCCAGCTGATATTGCTTCAATATTTTATTTACAATATTAAATCATACAACTTAAACAAAACACGGCACTACTAGTATCCTAGGTCCCAGTGTAAATGTACCACATGATACTCATGAAACCATTGGTAACAAAGAAACCGCTATCATTGTCCCTGAAAGCTCTGTAAAGTATTGACTCAGGAGTATTGTGTTTTGCCTAATAAAGAGAGCAACGTAGAGCCACATTTCTGTACACAATGGTGGTCTGGCAATTCCATATAATACATATTATATTCCACTTAAAGAATGCGGCCAAAGTCCCTCCCAAACTTATCATACACATGCAGCTCTTCGAAGTTGATGCTAGAGCGCACCAACTTAAGTGCCTCAGTAAAATGTGACAGGTTTATAGGCATTACCTGTAATCAGAGCCAAATATTAATGAACCGAAAAGGCGAATACCATTCAGCAAAGTAGGTGCTGTGTTCACCTGTTCGGCAGTCAATTTTAAAATTTTGTCTTTTGTCTGCCCTCTTAGCGGCCCCATTGAGGCCTCAGCACATAATGCTGCAATGTCTGAGCCGGAGTAGAGGTTTGTTGAGTTTACTATATCCTCTATGTCTAGTGATGGGTACACCACAGCACCCTTTAAGCACTGTATGATCATGGACCGTCTGGCCTGAAAAGAGATGCACAATTGAAATACAATTCCAGAGAACTATTTGCTATTGTATCTATAAATAGTGATAACCGCTTCGGAAATATACTCACATTCTCGTCAGGAAGCGGCACATGGAGCCTTTTTGGAAGGCGTCGCCTAACAGCCTCATCAATGTCTTGGGGCCGATTAGTGGCCCCAATGACAAGGGGCTGTGATAAGCAGCCACTCTGCATTCCATCCTAAGATGACAAAATATAACATACTAAGTAATCACAGGACAGGATAGACTACATATACTTCATGTATGAACTGGAACATGGAGCACTAACCATCTGCACCAGGAACTCAGTCTTGATTTTCCTGGAGGTGTCGTGTTCTTTTCCCGATCGTGCACACAAAAGGGATTCCATTTCGTCGATGAAAATTACAGCCCTCTTTGGGCTAGCTCTGGGGGCAAAGAAAGTTCTGTTAATTTCCTACCACATGCGAAATGGTGAGTAATGGTACAGAGAAGTGTGATGAGAGTTACCTAGCAGCTGTGAAGAGCGCCTTAACTATTTTTTCACTCTCGCCTACCCATTTCGACGCAACAGAGGATGCGCTGATCGAGAAGAAGGGTGCTCCATCGAGCTCATTGGCAATACTTTTAGCTGTAACGTAAAATCACAATCTTTAATTACCCTGAACAACAAAGTGAGTCTTAATGCAGGGTGTTCAAGCTCACCAATCATTGTCTTCCCAGTTCCTGGGGGCCCGTACAGCATTATCCCATTTGCTGGCTTCCTTGGCCCCGTGAACAGCGCAGGGTTCAGATGAGGCCACACAACCGTCTCCTGTGAATAAAATGTTCAATAAGATGTGGGAGGTGCAGATTTAATTATGAAGAAGTATCTTATGAACAAATGCACTATTACCTGGATCGTGTTCTTTAGGTCCACCAGACCCTTCACATCACTCCAGGTGACCTTCTCCTGGCACTGGACTAGGCAGTCTTCGAGCACAGAGTCAATATATTGGGAGTTAGCGGTGGTGTACGCCCCCTGCAGATTGAACTTGATCTGTTCTTTCAAGATTTTACCCCTTAATCCTCCAACTTCTTTCTGTGTCTGTGAACAAACAGATCAATGGTAAGAGAGAACACAACAATTATGTGTGTGAAAACATTTCACAGAACAACTGGAAAATATGTCAACATCTGAAAAATGTACCTTTAATGGCTCCTTTCGAGTCCTGTCAAGTGTGCTCAGCTGTAAGCAAAAAAAAAAAAAAAGGAAGCCTGTATAAAAAGATTCCTGTAATGTTTCTAAAACGTCCTGTACGAGCTAAATATTTGCAAAATGTTATGTGGAATATTATAATAGAGCCCTCTGGGAAATGTACCAGATGTGGATAAATACTACGAACAACTGGATTTCTTCCGTGGTACCCTATATCAATTACATGTCTGATGACGATCCATCAGAAATTGTGACAATTACCTTTGGCGCTGGATTGTCTGCCTCTTCATCATCCGACAAGTGAATCACAAAGTCAGGATTGCCTGATGCTGAAATATTTAAATGAAGATTCCCAGTTACTGCACTTGTTTTTGAGTTGAAAATTTGCAAAATGTGACTTTTGCCATATCCATACCTTCCTTCAAGGAGCGAATTTCGCTCTTCAGCTTCACAACCCCTTTTTCCAGTGCTGCCTTAGACGGTTTTCTGTTGGGCCTTCCAGCAGGGCGCCCGGTGTGGGACGATAATCTTACTCCCGCGATGATTGTACTGGCGGGTAACATTATCGCACGATAATCATACTCCCCCAGCCGGTCCACCACTGGGGAGTAGTATTATCGCACGACAATACTACTCCCCCAGCACGCCGACCACTGGGGAGTAGGATTATCGTGCGATAATGCTACTCTCTGCTGGGGGAGTAAGATTATCGCACGATAATCTTACTCCCCCGAAAATATTGAAATTTGACAGCACTAGCACACGGCTGGCTGCGAATAACGCAACCCGCAACCCGATGACTGTGAATAGCGCGGCACGCGGTTAGGGGCCGTCAGTAAATTCCCCTGACATGCATAACACAGTCCATTACAGGGGAGTAGCATTATCGCACGCATTATCTTCTCCCCTGCATTGGCAGTGCGCAGGGGGAGTAAGATTGCCCTGAAGATGGCGCAGTCTATCAGATCATTTTTTGACAATATGTAATTTTGTAAATAATTTTGTTATTGAAGCATGTGCTATACTTGATTTAACCTTACAGCTATACTAGAATCTAGCTCAGCTAAAATTAAGCATAATTTGCTCTTGATTGAAGCATAATATGTTTGGGGCTGTACTAAGAATAATTTATGCTTAATTCAAGCATAGATTTTTTTTCGGTGATTCAGGACTTGTCGGCGTAGGTCGACACGCGGGGGCAGGCGTTGGCAAGCTGGAACCCAGCCAGGCCGCAGTCGATGCACCAGAGCCGCACGGCCAGGACGATAGCAAACAGAAGGCGGCTGAGGGAGCACCCTTCGCGCACCGACATCGACCTCTGTACGAGGAAGGCCGGGAAGGACAGCGAGCGCGCGCCTGTAATGCGCAGCTTCGACCCCGCGCTGCAGTCCACTAGGCGCGTAGCGCGTAAACTGGGTTAGGCAACGCGCTTTAAAAACGCCTGAATGTAGGCAATACACGCGGCATTTCAACCCCCGAAACCAAAGTCTGACTACGTCCCTGTCGTCCACGGCGTGCGGCGCCACGCTGCGGCGACGGAGCGCCTCAAGAGAAACTCGTGGTAGACGGCGTCTAACGCATCACAAAAGTCAATTGAGGGTACCGCGCCGGGCTCGCGCTGGGCCTCAGCCATGGTCCGTGCGTTCCAGCAAAGGGCCTGCAGGGGTGCAGAAGCTCGTCGTACAGGGCGCTGAGCGGGCTTCGAGCCCGTACGCCACGAGCCTGGCAAGCAGTTGGGCGGCGATGAGTCAGTGGATCAGGATAACGTTATAGAGGTTTCTGATTGAAACAAGCTTGCCCGTCCCTCCGTCGAACCTCAGTGGTTCGCTCCGCTTCACCGGCACCTTGTTTCTACAGGGGGACTTGGCCAACTTGGCCTGCCAGCGGCGTATGCAGGGACCTCCGGCCCTAGGGATTTAAAAATACCGGTCAGATTCAATCTGACGGTAAGTTACGGAAAGACTGGTAAGGTATTTTTGGTAAAAATGTGAAAGATTGATTTACAGCGGGTTTTCATCAAAATAGTACGTGGCAGTGGCCATTCCTAGCAATACTTGAAGTGCAAAAACACTGTTCAAACGATTCGTGAAAAGAAAAAAGCAATTGTTACAAAGTTATGGATTGTACTTCCCTATGGCGGCCATCCTGGTAAAAGTTAAACTAAAAGTTAAATAAATGTTTCAAAGGGATTGAATTTGCAAAACCACTCTTTCAGAACGCAATTTAGGGTGAATTTAGTTCCTAGAATTGGTAGTAACGAGAAAAAGCAAACTTTTCATCATTCTGAACTGCCAATACAGCTGATTTACTGAGTTGTCCGAAAATTGCCGAAAAATACCACATTTTCCGGGCTCGGGTAATATTACCGTTAGTAACTGTAAGTTGAGTGCCAAGACTGCTGCACAACTTCAACCACTTCCCATGCATTCGCCATGCTGGACTTAGAAGTTCGCCACTCCAAAGACGTCGTGCAAGCGCTTCATCGCTTTTCGCAGTGTGACACGGTCGAATTTTTTGTGGCACTTGCAAACGGTCAGCAACCGCTGAAAAGCGCGTCACAATAGAAAAACTGCCGCTGAACCTCTTGGTGCGACTGGAAAGGTAAACTTGTTACATTTTCTTTCTCCATTCTTACTCTACCCTAATGAGTCCTTGAATCTCCTCAAGGAGAGTGCGCGTTAACGTTAATGGCGTTGAACGTTAAAGACCAGTGTAAACGCTCCGCGTTAGTGTTACCAATTGAATTAAATTTTAAAAAATAATGATAAAATACCGCCTCGTGTAAATTCCCTTAATTGTTAAATAAACTTTAGCAAACCTCAATTACCATATGCATTTTTACAGGTTTGCAGAAGACGGCTGCAAAATAGAGTCAAATTTTAACCTCGTGGACAAGCTGGATGTCTGCTTCTGCACCACAGGACGTATAAGTAGTCAGATGTCCCTCAATGCTGTGATATTTCACGCTGGTGAATCGACACGAAGTGGCCACTACTACGTCCGGTTAAATTTACATGCTCAAGGTCGTGTGTCTGTAGCAGCGCAGAAAGGGAACACTCAAGTTCTCAAGAGGAAAGTCACAGAAGTTGATGATGCTCCTTTGCCTAAGAGAGTAGCCCAAAGAAAACCAAAGGATTAGCTCATTCTTCTTAGTAAAGCTTTATTTTTTTTCTAATTCTATTATTTTTACATATGTTGTGAAGTGAACACATATTCCTGTCAGTCTTAATTTTATGGCAGTATCACTGCACTGCTAATTATAAATATTCATTATAAATATGTATTGAGAACATGCCTACATTCATGTAACAGTCACTCATAACAATTTAGTTTGAAGGAAAGGTATGTTAAAACAGTATTATGCATGTACCAATGTTACCCCACTGTATTAAGTCATCAATAATTAATGTCTGAAATATTTTCAAGCATTTGAAGCATTTTCAATAAAAACATTTAAAATCTATTCTACATTTTCACTGTTATCCTTTTCTACCAAGTTCTGATGCACATGTGTACGTAGTGCCACTGATGTTGCACGGATTGACCTTTCTTCAGCCCTATTACTCCTCTTTTCCTCCAAAAGAAGTGAGGTTTTAACAAATACTGATACTAGATCTCTCATGAACAATAGCGCTGTGTCTTCAGTTAGATACGAGTTTGTTAAATAGAACCAATCATCTAAAAGCTGGTCATTTACCAAAATTTCCTCAACAACTGTCTGAGTGGTAACATCACCCTTCCTTGCCTTGACTGCTGGTATAATTTTAATTTCCAAACCCATAAAGAAATCAAGAGTATGATCATTCAGAGTTATGCAATCTTCCTCACCAGAAAACCAGTTGTCTTTTTCTAAGAGTTGTGCCCTACTCATCGGTTGGTGGCCTATCACAAAACAGTTTTTAATACACTCACATTGACGTGGTTTCAGCTTGAAATGCCTAATAAAGTAAGACCGCAATAGGTCACCAATATGAGCCCTGAAAGCATCTTTTTCAGTGTCAGACATCTCTGACTGAAGAGTGTTTCGTACTGCTGAATCGTGGGTATTCCTCATTTTTTTCAAAGCCCATAGATGGACTTTTTTGTGCAATTTTCCTGCGATGCGGAACACTAATCTATTAGCATAACTCTTGCAAGTTCCTGCTTCACAAAGACCTAGAAGTTTTTCAGCTAAAATGACCTGATTTTCATTTAAATATGAGTTCAATTTTTTCATACATTCTTCATATTGATTTATCGGAAACACTTTCCCTCTTTTGCACACAATGCCACCAACAAACTCAGCAAGACCAACAAACAATTCCAAATATGAGGCAGTTCCTTTCTTATTAATTAACTCTTGGATAACACTGGTTTTTGAGCAATCTCCATACACCGGCTCTTCAAGAATTTCAATCAAAATTTCATCCATCACAGTTTCCAGAGATTCAACTATGAACACTGAGGGATCTGGTAATCTGCAGTGGATATCTGTCATACAAGAGAGGACAATCAGATCCCACAAATAAGTCCATTACATGCAAAAATTCAAATTCAGAAAGCAATTATTTACCTTGAAGTTTGTGTGAAGCACGATGTCTCAGAAACCCACTGGCTGTACTTAACAACGTATTGCATTCAGAGCAGCGGAAGTCAGCAGACTAGTGACATAAGAGAAATATAAGAAGGCAAAAAATTAAGAAAATACTTTGTAAAATTTACAAGCTTCTATTTTATTTACCTGTGATGACTTTTGAGAACGTGCTCTAGTTGTGGGTGTGGTACTAGAACTTGTAGTTGGAGTGCTGGTTGTAGTATCACTAATATTTCCCTGATGGTCTTTGTGGCTTCTTGTCATATGCACTTTAAGTCCTCTAGTGGATTGCAATGTTTTATTGCAGAGTGGGCAAATAGTAGAGACCTGTAATTTATTTAAAAAAAAATATATTTTCTAATATAAGTCTGTAAAAATTACTGTCCAAATCCAATGGTATTGTACAAACACTGGAGGGCTGGGCAGAGGAGGTGCTCGGTCCAGGTGATGGATCATTTTGAATGAGTGGTAGACTTGGTACATTCTGTTGATTACCACTCTCAGACTGCTGAGATGCGGTTGTTACACTTCCACTAACGCCACTTGACTCTATTAGAGCATCCGGATCATCAACATCACTTACTTGCCAAGCACACATCAGCAAAAATGTCTCCACTCATTGCGAAGAAAAAGACAGTTCATAAAACACAGTATTTATGTATTTGCGACGTTGACACTAAGAGATGGAGAAACAAGAAAACAGCGACGGACTACTGCACACAAATGTAATAACTTCTAATATAAATCACATCAATGTAATTTCTTTCCCAACTTTCAGCTCCCACGACTTCCCAAAAGGACGTAGCGTAAACACGAGCCGTCCCAACATAAACAAATCCAATACACCTCTGAAATTGTCATACCCGGGAGGCTTTCCGGTGCAGACGGCGCTGGCTTGCGACCTTTCAAACGTACGAGAATGCATCGTATTTTAATAACGGATCAAATACAGTTTGTGTTTTATTTTGTGCGTCGAGACCCCGAAAATACCACGTAAAAGTGTTTGAATCTTGCAAATCATGTAACCGGTTTGTCCTAAAGATCAAAACCTGTGTAAAAACAGCTGCACAAGATATGTGTGAGATCCGGGCCATTGCTGCCGCGTCATCTTAACTTCGAAAGTTCTCAGAAATACGGCAATATTGCAAGAAAACGAGCACAGTTCTGGATTCTTCATAAAATTTCGCTCGGCGTAGGGGCTATCTCTACGACCAGTTGATTCTGCAGGTATTTAATTGTAATTATTGAAGCGCCAAGTCTGTCAGGGCGGCAAACCTAACCTCCAGTTTGAAAATCAAATTTCATCGATCAGGTGAGTCTTGCAAGTACGAAAATCAACGAGTCGGATAGGAAATTTCACGAGGAAACTTTGGCTCGCTGCAACTATGGGTCTAAAATGTTGTTATAACCTCCAAAATTAATGATTACTGTGTGGCGAACCGAAACGCGCCATAACTGGTGCACATTTTTTTTCGAATACAGTAGTACGGGGGAAGGAGAAAAAAAATAGACGGGTTCCTTGAAGTTTTTGACGTGGTATTTTCACCTTGTTCTGGAATTTTTTAGTCGTTTTCATTGCGATATCGCAATTCTCAGTTGCGAATCCGGCGTCCGCCCGCCGCGCCCGGCCCTGACGAGCCCGGCCGAACATGGTCACAGCCGGGGCGGGGGAGTTGCCACCGGCTGGTAAAAACACGTCAGCGTGCCCTGCAAAAGTATCCTGCGTCCATGTGCACAGTTTCAGAAAATTCGTATAGAGGGCCATAAAGGCAATGCTTAAAAGAAAAAAAAAAGTCCAATCGGGTCAGACTATAAGGCAACTCCGTTTCACTTCGTGCCTAAAAATCACATGGATGTGTAACACATACTTAAATACTGGATAACATTGCATAATACTTAATAAGCTTTGGTCACAATCACAAAAAAATTATTAGCCCATACGAAAAGCTGAAAAATCAAAATCGAAGGAAATTAAATTCCTCTGACGGGCAGTTGTTCCATATGTTGGTTTCGGCAATACTTTTTTTACAGCTGAGACATGGACAGACTTCAAGTCGGGAATGTTGGGAAGAACGAACTAATTTAACACTTTCCCACTTAATCTGTAGTATGAAACCTCTAAATCCCCATCTTTGTCCTGTGATTTTAAAACTTTTGCTACATAATATTTATTTTCCTTGCCCACTTCAAATTGGACAAGGATATGGTCCTTCTCTTCAGATTGTTTGGAAAGTAACCCAAGAGCATCTTGATTTTCATCATCCTTATCTGCGTTCTCATCATAGTCCTTATCTCCCTCTCATCTCTCTCCATCTGAACTGTCACTGCTGATATTCCACGTCACTTTCTGAATCAGAAGATGGTACATTTTTCTTTGATCTTTTAGCAGGATTTCCATTATTACTGGATGTCTTGCTTCTCTTGTTTCATTTTGGCAAGGCATCCATAATCTTTTCCAGGTTCTTGCGAACCTTCTGAGCTCGCCTTTTTTCCTGCTCTTCTTTTTTCTTCTTGGCTTGGTGCTTCTCTAGAATTTCATTTTTCTCTGCAGAGTCAGTTGCCGCACGACACTTCCCTTTCTCTCTGCCTTTTCTAGATGCATCCTTAGGCTTGGCCTTTGGCAGGGCCCTTACCTTTCTTAGCGTTACTATTACGTCCACAGCCACAGGCAAAGGATTATCTTCTTCCTGTTCTGTTAGAAGATTAGCTACCCCGTCTCCAGCAATGTCCTGGACGGAAGCTTCTTGGGGAGGGTTCAGATCATTGGGAGGGGGCTGGGGCTGCTCTGTTACCTTGCTGGGAACATAGTCGAGATCTGAAAAAATATCCCTATTGAAAGGATATATCCCAGTTGCTCTGAAAGCAGAAAAAATATTTGAGAGTGTGGCTGCTTTGCTTCGTGCTTCATATACTAGCCCAGCAACATGATAAATGCTACACACCTCAGCAGGGTGACTCATTGTCCAGCTGTTGTAAGCCCTGCTGTATGCCGTTTGAAATGGCCCAAAAATTCCAACATCAAGTGGCTGAGTCTTGTGTGTTGTATGGGGTGGCAAGGTGAACAGCGTGACCCCATTTTGCCTGCACAGTTCAATATCTTCAATGGTTAAGTGACACTGGACATTATTAAAAATCAACAGCGTTGGATTTTCTCTACTGCTCTGGGTGTTCTGTATGAAATGGCGCAAGACATCTGGAAAAATTCCAGAGTTCATCCAGCCCCGTTTTGTAGCAAGACCCTTGGTACCCGGATAAGCATTAATTGTCATATTGCTAGTGAAATTGACTCTGGGGAACACCATGACAGGGGGAACTACAGACCCATTTGCACATATGATGCAGCAGGTTGTAACCAGCACTCCCCTCTCAGCACTTTTCACCTGGTGCAGCTGCTTACAACCCTTCTCCCCGATAACTTTAATTTTCTTCATCTCCCCAACCGTGGAAGTCCCTGTCTCGTCTAAATTGTACACACGGCTACCATTAGCAAATGAGGGATGACGCTGAAGCACTCCTTCAAGTTTATCGAAATAGTTCATGATGTTTGACTTGTTAAAGGCCATGGCACGGGCCACACTACACTGTTCTGGCTTTCGTGCTGATAAGTTCTTATGCCTTGACATAAATCCGTTGAACCAGTCTTCACCAGCTTGACTTTGGGTGTTCCAAGCATCAGGAAATTTAAGCTTGTTTGCCACAGCATATTCATGTGCAAACTTCGTAATCTCTTGAGCTGTAAGTCCATAGCCCATCTTTGAACACTCCAGGATGTAATCAACCAAAGCATCTTCTAAGTTTGCTGGGAATACTTGTCTTGTTGCATATGTTGGAGACAGTTTAACTGTGTCCAAGTTTTCCACTTCTTTAGTGTTGAGGACATACCGCTTGAGTGTAGAGTATGCCAGGTTCATTTGCTTTGCTACGGCCTTTACTTTACATCCTCTACAAACCTAATAATATAAAGCAAATGTAATTAGCAGACATATTTACAACCAAGCGATTCAATTTTGATTCCCAAACATAAGAAGACAATATTGCTTACCATTTGCAGTGCTTCTTTCATATTTTCTGGGCTGAACTGCCCTTTGGTGGACTTTCTAGGTTTGTGTCGGGGCATTGTGGCACGTCTTTGTTGATGCCGCCACTGACCACCGCCTTCCGAAAAACGTTTACCTACCTCACGGAAACATTATTCGCAGTCTTCGGAAGTGCTGCCAACTTACGGATTTCGAGATATCGCAGAAGGCTCATGGGACCCCAAGGCTCATGGGACCCCGGTCTCCCTGAGCCGTTGATGATGACGGTCCTCACCGCCTGGCCGTCCGGGAGGTCCCGGAACACGATCACGTCCCCCTCCCGCCAGGTGTAGTACCTGATGCTCTGCTGGTTCTTGTACGGCACCCAGCCCGGGCGCTTGCTGTTTTAAATATTTAAAAAAAACACGCCACGAGAGAGTTCGAAAGTAAAATTTTCTCGAACTCGTGGAAATCTTGGAGTATGCAGCCATATTAGGATATCAGTTGGACATAAAGGTAAAAAACACATCGTTTGATATTTTGCAATTTGTTTTGTCATTTTCGTGACAATATGCCGTATTTTAAACGAAGTTGGGAAAGAGTGAAGCGAAGGTACCGTACCCAGGCACGCGCTGAAGAGGAGGAGCCGCGTGGGGGGGGGGGGGGGGATCCTCTCGCGCAGCCCCGGGCTGCCCCCCCCCCCCCCCCGGTGCTGAACTAGGACTGGAAAAAGTCCCCGTCCAGGTCGTTTTCTCCTTCGGAAAATTCGTCGGTCCATCACTTCGAGTCATTAGACTCGTCGTAAGCATCGCCGAGTGACCGGCGAGCGGAACGCCTAGCGCCCAACTTCGCGGGTGCGGCGGGAGCTGCAGGAGGTGAAGAGGCACATAGGCAACAGGAGCATCTGGAGCTGCAGTGGTTACCGAAGCTCCAGGAGCGGCGGAGGCAGCTTGTTGAGGGCGGCGCTTACTGTGCCGTTGATGGCGGCGGCCTCGCTTCCGACATCCATTAGCGACGGGGCCTCCTCCGTGCGCTCCCCCGAGCGGTGCGTTCAGCTTTGCGAAAGGTCGACTCATGGTGCAGCACAGAGCGACTGGAAGCTTAAAACCATATTTGAATATTACGAATTTTTAGGTCGAACGGACGCGTACAATCATTTGTGGATGGCCGTGAGTCTTTGTGGACGGCCATGACCAGTTGTGGATGGCCCTCTGACACTTTGTAGATGACTACGACCAGTTGGCGCCCTCACCCTGGGCTCCGACACGCTCACCCTTCCCAGGTCTAAAAATCCGGTTTAAAGGTGCAGTTTTCGTCAAGCGGATCCGGTTGTCTAAGTGGATCTAATTCCCAGCAGATCCTCTTAGCACACCGGATCCACTCGACTCCGGTGAAAATCGGATCCACTTTGTACACTGGACACAGGACGAAATCTGCACCTTTCGAACCGAATCCGTTTCGGATCCGCTTTTCATAGCGGTTCTCTGAATCCGAATCCACTTACCCCAGCGGATCCCAAATGATTGGATCCGCTACCAAACCCGATCCACGGAGAAGTGGATCCACTCTCTAACAGGATCCATGAAGTGGATTCGCTAAACCCGGATCCATGAAGTGGATTCGCTCCTAAACCGGATCCTCGAAGACCTAAACCGTATCCACGCGGAGAAGTGGATCTGGCCCCTGTAGAAGAGGGGCTGATGACCATGTGCTCATCACCGTCCATCATGGCCGAAAGGTAGGATTTTAACCATGCGAAATTCGACAAGGCATCAATGGAAATCCAGGAATGTGACATCACGTCCCAACGAATGTGACAAGTGTCACATTCCTCGGATTGCAGTGTCACATTCGTTAGAGTGTGACTCGGGCGCCCTTCTTACCAGTCACATCAAAACAAATGCGACATCACATTTAAACGAATGTGACACAACATTCAAAGCAATGTGACACGTGTCACATTCGTTGGAGCGTGATGTCACATTCCTGGATTACCAGTGCAAGGTTATGCCGTCCATTAACCAAGATCAGGGCCTTCAGTGTACCCGGGTTAGCCACACGCGCAGATCACCTTGCAGCTTTGCAGGCGTGTTGAAGGCGAACGTGATGATGCATGGTTATCCGTCAAGGTGGGAAGCAAGGCTGCAGGGTGATCTTAGCGCGTGGCTAACCCGGGTACGCTCGAGGCCCTGAGAAATAAGATCTTGGTTACTAGGTGACATAACCTTACCTCGTCAGATTTCGAATGGTTAAAATCCTGCCTTCGGGCATGACAGTTGGTGATGAGCACATCGTTATTGAGATGGTGAAGACAGCGGAAGTAGTGAGACACGTGGTGTCAGCTCACACCTCGCACACTCACGCGTTTGCATGGATCAATCAAGCAAATTCGACTTCCCTCCTTGTCTCGCGGCTGGTCTGGCCTGAGAGGGGGAGGGGGTGTGGGGGTGCCGGCACTATGGTGCAGTACACACATGCCATCCAGCTGATCCAGTAAGAAGGACACCGGGTCCGCTCGGAAGGAGACTGAATCCTTTAAAATGTAAGCGGATCCACTTGCAGCAGACCGGATTACCAGACGTGGTGTCCCGTAGGGTGATACACTGTCAGTCTGAACCCTGCGAGGCTGGGTGTAGTCGTTGATAGAGGAAAAGGGGGAAAGGACAAGAGGGTAGATTTACACTTTTTGCCGCCCGAGTACTCACCGGTGCTGCCGCTCCGAGGGTGCACATACGTCTGCCGTCGTGTCTTCGGTCTGGCACAGGCGGGGCATATGCCAGCCCGGACGTGCTGAGTCCAGCGCATCGCGGGTTCCTCTTTGAGCAGCGCGCTAGGCCCCGGCTCTCTCTCTCTCTCTCTCACCGAGCCCGGGGCTTTCGCTCTCCCGTGACACCTGGGTGACCATGGACTCGAGTGGCTCCACCAGGCCGCCCATAAGCTGCGTCACGTCTATCGGCTTCTCGCTGTGCTTGCGCGCGTAGCAGTGCAGGTAGCCGTCCTTGGCCCGGAAATAGCAGCCCTTCCAAGGCAGCTGCTCCAAGAAGCCCTCCAAGTTGACCCTGTCCACGAGCCGCGGCTTGTCGCGGAGGGGCTCGGCGACGGCGTACAACGCGGCCACCAGGACGGCCGGTCCCACGAGCTCGTCGTCCTCCTGGATTCCCGGGCCCGGTCGTCGTCCGGGATCGGGTCCACGATGGAGGGGATGTCCTGGAGGCGGCCAGCGAGGGAGCTCCCGCCCGGGGAGGGGGTGGCGGGGTCGTCGACGGTGCGGGCGCCGGTGGCGTCGGGCGCTTGGTCGGACGCGTCGGGGCTGCCCGTGCTAACCGCCTTCCTCAGCGCTGGGTGCACGGCCGCGGCCCCGTGCGCCGGCGCCGCGCTCAGGACGTTGTTCATCTCCTCCGTGGCGGCGCTGGACGTAATGTATGAACAAGAAGGAGAAAAAACAAGAAAATCGCCCTGCCCCAACAGTACTAGCGCATCACGCGATTTGGGGCCGGCAACGCTTGCAGCATGGATAGAAGCTTCTGGGCGATTTCGTGCGTCTTGGCATCGAGATCTTTTAGGGACTGACACAGTTCGCCGATGAATCCTGGTCTGCCCGGGTCACACACGATCGCGCTCGGCTGCAGCGCCAGGGTGAAGGACGGTAAGGGGGCCACGAATGAGAAGGTCGCAAATTTTGACGCCACATACTTCTGATAATGGACCACGTGGAGCCCCTTCGTTTGTACTATTTCGACGTGGGCCTGCCCTGCTGACCCTCCTCATAGGCCCAGGAGCCAGGTCACGGCCACCACCAGTACTGCTCCTAGCGACATGTTATACGTCTCATCAATCAGAAGAGGACAGAACGGTTCGTTTCGTTAGCGAGGATAGTCATCGAACGGAAAAAAGAATACCACTGAATTTAGTGTCTGAACATTTTACGTTTGAATTTTGTAGCAATTTTGTTAAGCGAGGGCCTGCCCAAGTAGTAAGGCCCTTCGCTCTTTTTGGAACTCTCCCGGTAGTAGGTCGATGTGCGCAGTGTAACGTCAGTACTAGGTGGGCTCCCTGGTGCCGGGTTGCGGGCTTGCCTACCTCCCAGGGGCAAGGGGTGTCCGGTGTCTGGCACGGTGGCTGCTGACGTCACCGTTTCTCGGGTTTCATTGCCTACCTTTCAGGGGTATGCTCTAGGTCTACATGGGGGGGGGGGGGGGTGCCTAAGTGTCAAGGGTCATTGCTGCCTATCTCTCAGGCGCTTACTTTCGGCAAAATGTTTTGGATTGACTGGGGATTCGAACTATCAACCTCCCGTCTGTGAAATTGACGCTTTTGCCAACTGTGCTACGATGTCACCCGAGGCCTCGTGTTGGTGTGTGCCGCCTTTAAATGCAGCTCGCAGCGCTCGCTCGGGGAGTTCTGTGTCAGGTTCTGTGTCATCAGCAGAAAAGCGCAAGTACTTCGAGTTTCTTTGACAATCATACCCTGTTAACATGAAATAGGGGTCCCATCGGCGTAGGTCAAGTCCAATTTCCATCATCTTGTTTGATAGATTTAACCTCATGATCTTCGGAAGCACCCCGCGGAGGCGAACGAACATCCCCTCAGGCGGCTCGACGAAGTTCTCAGTGCATTCTTCACTTGGCCCGTCAGCTTCCGCCGTCGGATCAATCAGTACACTGAAACAAACAGGAGAGTAAAGGAATAATTATTTTTTCTACTGTGGGTACATTTTAGATGAGTTTTATTTAAAAAAATAGAAATGTACTTACGTTGGGAGTGAATCAATGTCGATGCCCAGGTCCTGGACAAGCCTCTTGAGGACGTCGTGCTCCTCTTCGGACAGCGGTGGGGATGGTGGTCTCATGAGACTAGGACTTATGGATCCGCTACGGGTCCTCCCAGATCGCCCGATTCTGCCGCTTTTTGAATTGTGCACCGACATATCTCACGAATTACTGCGATTTTCGACCTGAGAGTGGTCTCATTCGAAAGAGGAGAGTTGAAATTGTGGCCAAAATTCAAAAAAGTTGCCACTTGCCGCCACTCATTCGAGCGGCAGCGAGTTATCGCTCATTCGGCAGGGAGCCGGACCGGCTGGCCACCGCCACCGCTAACATCGCGTGTACGACTCGCTGTGATTTCGCGATTTAGCCCATTCCGAGTGTTCGCAAGTGTATGTTTAGGCCTTACAACAATTTTAAGAATTTTTACGAACATTTTGCGTCGATATAAGAGGCTACTTTAGTATTTGGGGATACGTAGCCGACTTAGGTTAGAGGCCCCGTAAGACGACGTGAAGACTGCCGGTCCGGCACGACCACTTTTGCTCAGGTAAGTGTTTTTACGGGGTGATTCGACATGATTTCACTTTCATACCCTTTTAGGATAAATAAATACGCATGCCGACCCGAATTTGCGACCGCCGCGTCGTTTTTTTTATACGAAATCCGGAATTTCGAGGAGGGAACCTAACCTACGGCTGTTTTGTTTCAGCATTATGGACCATGAGGAAGAACCAGATGTAGCAAGCGCTTCAGCTCCAGCAGTTGATCTGCCACCGCCTAAAAAGAAAGCAGGGAGAAAGAAAGTAGCCAGAAGTAAAAAGGTGAAGCGCCCCAAAGAGCGTGGCAAGTACCAGTCAATTTACTCTGTTGGTGCTGGCGACGTTGACCTGGCAGATTGTTTATATTCAGATGATGAGGTAAGAGTGGAATCGCAGACCTGATCAAAAGTTAGAACCAGGGTAATTATGCTTGCAGTGTGAATTAATCCTTTTGTTGGGTTCACAGCTACGGGAGGAGTACCTTGCTCAATGCAATGAGCCATCCGGCTCACTTACTTCATTGGAGACATCCGTACGTTACCTGTAATTTTATATACTTTGATTCCGATCATAATTAAAAGTTGGTTTAAAAAATTTATTCCTTTGTCTTGTGTTTTGCAGGAAGCTGGCACAACTATGGACAATATTTCAAACCAGTCTTCTGAATCAGTCCACTCATCAATGTATGCTGGCTCAGATTCATCCAGGCCGGCATCTTCACTAGACTTGTCAAGACCCATCTCAGCACTTTCACATCACTCAGTTAATGAAGATTTATCTGCAGTCAATGAATCTCAAATTTTTGAAGTCTCATGTGAAGACAGTGTTATTAATGAAAGTGCTGTGTGTGTTGATGTTAGTCCCTCTGCGAAGCTCATTGAGATAGCGTTAGAAAAATTTAGGTCTTTGTTATTACAATCTTGGGTTCCAATTGCTGATAAAGATGGTTTCCATTTGGTGTTAGTGTCCCGTCGTTATCCGAAAGCAATTCAAAGAGAGATTTTTGTATCTTACATGGGCAATGTGCAGATGATAATGCACTGTAAAACAGTTCCAGATTTTTCAAGTATTTTAAAATTGGATCCCCAAAATTTAATACCATTTGAAGAGAATTCTGTGGACCAATATTGTCACTTTGGTTCTGAATTAACACAGAAATTTATGCAGTACGAGTCCTGTATTGGAGCTAATGACCTGGAATCAAGATCTGTGTGGGAAAAAGTGTCCGGGGGTATAGTTGATACTAATCAATACAAAGAGAGGTTTACTGAAACGTATCGAAGTTCATCTTGCTCTATAATAGTTGAACTGGGTGTTAAGAAAAGGAGCACAGAATGCACAACCTTGTTGAAGACTATTTTAAAGAGAAAACCGTTCCTGCTTTCACCCATTGCTGCTCCCAGTACCAAAAATGAATACCTGACAAAAGAGCAAGCCCTTCACAAACTGCAAACTCAACAAGAGGAGAACCGGAAGAAAGATAAGAAAATATCCTATCTGCTCTCCAGAGTCAACAAACTTATAGAATCTGAAGGTGTCAACATAGATGATGATTTAAATGAATCATTTTCTAGAATTTTAATGTCATCTGATAAGTTAACTGAGAGTCAAAAGATTTTTATTCAGGAGCAGTGGTCTTCTGCTCATGCATCAAGTTCTAGAGCTCACAGGTGGCATCCAGCAATGATCCGTTTCGCTTTGCAAGCGCATATGAGTAGTAGTGGCACTTATGAAGATGTAAGAGCTTCAGGATTTTTGAGACTCCCTCATTCAAGAACATTGTTTGACTATTCTCATGCTATTGAAGCTAAGGATGGAGTGAATGAGGGACTTATAAAATTAGTAGTAGACAGAGTGGGAAAATTAGAGGAACCTCACAAGGAGTTTCATGTTTTAATGTGTGATGGTATGCATATCTCACAAAATTTAGTGTTCAGGTCTTCTGATGGTAGTCTTGTTGGTATTGCTAAATTGGATGAAGTAGATAGGGAACTGGAGCGTTTAGATAAATTTATAGCTGGTAAGGATGCTATCTCAAGTGATCCTCCCTTAGCAAAAGAGGTCCTTGCATATTTAGTAAAGGGTATGGCTTCTGCTGTAAAATGTGTAATTGCTTCATTTCCCTTCAAAATCTTTACAAAAGAAATGACGTATAAAAGAACATGGGATGTAATCAGACACTTGGAAACTGCAGGGATAAAAATTTTAGCTTTGATTTGTGATGGGCATCCTATTAATAGAGCCTTTATGATGATGCACACTCCATTCACAACTGGAACTACATTTTCTTGCATCTTTGATACCATAAATTTCTGTGCACCAGAGAAAAGGTTGCTTTTCTTTATATCTGATGTATGTCACTTGTTGAAAACAATCAGGAATGCTTTTTTTAATTCTGGTGAAGGTCCCAAGAAACCTAGACTGCTCACCATCGATGGGGAAATAATTACTTGGAAAACAATTGTTCGACTTTACTTTCAGTATAAAAATAATAATTTCAGGAAGTCTCATAAGTTAAATGCACAAAATGTCTTCCCTGATTCATACTCCAGGATGAAGGTTCGTTACGCAGCTCAACCTATGAGCAACACAGTAGCACAAGACATTGAAGACCAAAAGTGGCCAGGAACTGAAGAAACTGTCCGCTTCATAAGACTTATTGACAGGTTTTTTGATTGCCTTAATGGAGCTCATACAAGTATGGCAAATCGAAAAAATAAACCTGACCTTGCTCCGTATACTGTTGATAACATTGACTATGAAGTTAAGGAAAGAAGGTTCAAGTTTTTAAGGATTCATTGCTTATTTGGCAGATTGGAAGAAACAAGTTTACCGCTTACCTTTGTCAGCTGAGGGGAAAGAGAAGAGGATACTCCCTATCCAAACATTAATTGGGATTGAAACCTCAATTAGAGCAATAGAAGCTGCGACTGTCTACTTCCTGGACCCTCAGAAAGGTGGAGGCAAGTTTGTAAATGCTCGTATTTTTTCACAAGATCCCCTCGAGCAGCATTTTAGCAAGCAAAGGGGTCGGGGTGGAGGCAGCCGCAACCCAAATGTTGCCCAGTTCCAACAAGGTCAGGTGGTCACAGCTTTGCAGAGGGGACTCGGTGTTCGCAAAAGGAAAGGAAATTCTACAGAAGAGGATGTCAGCGTGGAAGTTGTAAGTGAGCCTCTACCCAAAAAAGCTAAATACAGCAAGAAATAGGTTTTTAATTTATAATTGTCTTGTAATTCTTAAAGCTTTTACGATATTTTTGTATTAATCATATTTTTACATTTCTGACATTGATATGTGTGTTAGGATTATGGGATTATATTTTGTTTTTATAAACTTAACAGTTGTCACATTTGTCATATTTATTAACTGAAATATATCAATAAAATTATCACAATTATTTGTTGTACATATTATTCTTTGAAAATTCTAGACATAAGTAATCTGGGAACAGAAAAATCACAGTAGGTTCCCATGCTCATGCAGCACTGTAGCTATTACCTACTCAGCCAGTCTTGATCTGAGGGGCACAGCAGCAACAGCTTCCCGAATGTTATCATTTAAACGTCTTGTCATTATACCTTTGATAACAATTCTCTTACACGTTTCACTCATTTGAATAAGAAAATCTACAGATGCATCATCTTCAAGATGAGAGCCAACTAGCACATCCCACAAACACAGAATTGTGTCATCTTGCTACACATTCTCATCAACAACATTGACAGGCAAAGATCCAGCATTTCCTTCTAAAGACATTAAAAAATCAAAGAGAACAACGAAAAAGTCCAATGCTTCTTGGCTGATGTGAGTGAGCTTCCCACGATCCACTTTGTCTGTGAAGTGAGATACTTCACTGGTGACAACACTACCTACTCCTGCTGTCCTCTTAAATCTTTCCTCAAGAACAGAACGAAAGTGCTTCCAATTGTCACTACTGAATTTTAAACTTTTTCTAAGGAAGGTGTGAACTACGCACCCACCAATATAGTAACTGAGTTCCAAAAAATCTGTTGAAGTGACCTTGTCCCCTGATCTCTTCTTCCTGATTACATCATTGGCTGAAGCACCATGAATGGTTCTAGTAAAATATATCACAATTTGAGAACTCAAAACATGCATGCAATGTCCTAAAAAGAGACTTATGACAGCTGGTGAGGGAGGCTGAGCATGTCCTAGTGCTACAATATGATTTTGAAGACCCACCATGAATTCAGAATCATTCAATAATTTGTTTACACCTATATAAAAAGAGTGCACCAATGAAGAAGAAAATACAGAGCCATGGTTTAAAAGAATCCCATATAAAGGTTCACACAAATAATTGCACAAGTCTTGATGCTCCTCTTCTAAATTGTTAAATGTATCTCGTACTTGTTTACAAAAATCTTGCAGGGGTGTAGCCCACTTCCCAACAAATTTCTCTTGCAAAAGAGACTCCAGTCCTTTTGTCATAAGGGAGGGAAGCTCTTCCATAAACTTATCCTGCTTCGCAGCCCTAGAAAACACTCCTGTAAAAAAAATGGAAAATTAGCTGCTGTAAGTAGAATAACAATATTTTATATAATTTGCTATGTACATACTTTTAAGTGTGTGCATTCTTTTGTGCACCTGAAAGGTACGCTCATTAGCTAGAGTAGTTGGACATTCCGAGCACTTTATCCTGCTAGTTGATGCTGTTGCTGCACCTCCTCGCCTCGAACTACTTGATGAAGCTGTTGCTTGTGATAAAGGACTAATTAGCGAGCGAAGCGAGCTCAGATTCTCAAAACGGGCCCCGCGACAACTTTGGTCGTGACTCTGTCTGTCTGTCTGTCTGTCAGTCACGGACTTTCCAGAAACACCACACAACCGTTTTAGCTCCGCTTTTAAGTATCGATTCTACAATAATCGGCCCACAAAATGACGAGCCATTTTTTCGATTAATTGCGTTTGAAATATTTCGTAGTACTAGCAGATGTAGGACATTTCAATCCGTGCGGTTGGCACACTGACGGAACTCAGTGACGTTACGGCAGCCGTCCGGCGCCGTTCGGCAGGCTGGTGGTTTGACTTTGCTGCGATATATTATGTCGCCGGTTGCTCGTTCGACATGATTTTTGGACATTCAATTCGAGATTTCCTGTTGCTGTGGTGTGGTGTGATGACAGGTAAGTGACAAGTAGTACGTCGGCTGCAAAGCAGTTTGCGTTCACGTACGTCTCCCCGCTCCATGACGTAATTTTTTACGACACGGAATAAAATGTATCATGAAGTGGGGGTCGATTGACTGTCTTCATTCGTTTACGCGTTTCGTTATTAAAGCAATTTCGCATCCGCGGACACTTACTAGACCGCTGTGTTATGGTTACATAAGTAAAAGATGCAGTTGTTTACAAACAACGTTCAGAGGTTATGTTCCCCTGTGCCTGTCCTGGCTATTGTTGAAACAGCATAAGTATTCACGATTTGGACTACTTCGTAACCTTGCAAATATATTCTTTCTTAATCGCATTTCTACTCATGTGCTACATGCCATAACCTTAAACTGTTCGGAAGTAGTTCTTACTGTACTGTTTGCGCTCAGTTATCAGTAGCATACTCTTGTCGCAACCGACTAAGAGGGAGTTGGAAGCACCGTTACAGGTGAAAGAAAAAGTGCGTTTCCTAAAACCATGTCTTCAATTTGTTGCAGTGCTTTTTTCTTGCGGTGATGATGCAAATGTGTGGCGAAACCACTTTGCTGTGACAGTGGTTCGGTTCTCATGTGACATGTTTCCAATCTCAAGTCAAGAGACCATCTCAAATATTATGAGGTAAGCATCTATTTAAATATTGTTTATGTAGTCTGTTCATACACCTATTTGTTTTCATTCAAAGTCCTGTTCTTCTTTCAGGTGACGAGGACAAGCTTTGAGCACATTGTTGTACCCGAGTGTAAATTTATGCTGGGCTCGTATTGAGCTGAACCTGGTCAGTAGTTCATTTGCCTATAAACATTCTTTTGCTTGTGGGGGGAATGTGTGGCTGTAACACGCCTACAGCAATCTCTGATTGATTTGTTTTACGTTGACATCAACATGCTTCTGTGGCCAAACTAGTATCTAATTTTTTTTTGCTTCAGAGCACATCAATGTCGACTCATTAAAAGGGGCATTCCATATGCTCTCAGGTGTTTGAGTCCGCAATCTTTATTGTCAAGCACCTGAAGTTCTAATGTAAGTTGCCACTAAACTTCATGCGAATATGGAAATGCTTTCAGATGACTATTTAGACTGATATGTTAGATGTATCATTATTATGCTTTTCCTTTTTCCAGACATTCCAACTGTAGCTAACATCAGGCGGCAGTGTACGAAAGTTCATGATATATAGTGCCAGTGCCTCATGGAAATGGTAGACCGTTCCTGTCCACTCCTGTTACCATTGCTTCCTCGTGAAAGCGCTCAGCTGATCCCTGTGTAAAAGGTTCTTTGGTAGTGTCTGTTGATCCCATTCTCATTTATTTGGAACAGTTCAGATCTTTATCCTGTATTTTTTCCATTCATAGAACATAAATTGTTGATGTAACTTTGAAAACTTTGCCCTTATGTAACACCCTTAATTTAGCTCAAACATTCTCGACAGTTGTATTGTAAACCGTTTCCTCAATTAGTTTAGAGACTTTTCAGTGTTATTTTGGCTTTACCAATCTCTATGAATTGTTTACCTGTAAATGAGATGCCCTGAACTTGATAAAATGTCTAAATGTGATAAATAAAATTGCCTTCTTGCTACTTATGCATTGTCTTTCCCTAGATCAGTGATGCTCACAGTATGCGCACATTAGCTGTGCCTGATTTACTTTCGTTTAGGACTCTGAAATTATTTTGGGCTTCTATACATGGGTTTTTGCATCAATGCGATTTGTAAATTGTTTATGTAATGCTTATTAATGACTTACTTTAACTCTGCTCAGTTCAAAGCAATTATAAATTGCAATAAATCATCTTAATGTCTGAACCCAACAAAAGCTATTTTTCCTTTTCTTTAAAAATTATCATTTCTTTCTCGCACAGTCTTACAACATCACTTTTTGGGGCAGGAAGGAGAATAATCCAGGCAACAGTGAAGGCCAAGGGGGGGGGGGGGGTACACGAGTTGTAAGAGACCCTACATCACCGAACAGGGCAAAACTTACAATAAGGATAAAAGTGGATGGGTTGTCTCCTGGTGGTGGCTTTGGTCGGGTGGGGGACTCATCGAAATATAATCTGAGGCTAGGTTAGGCACTGAGTAGTTGAAAGGAAGATCAGAGGACGCTACTATGGGTTAGGTTGGGCCGAGGAGAGGGATGCAGTCGTGCCCATGGCATCGACGCCGTTCACATACCACGCAACTGGCAGAACACCGACACGCACTCATCGGGTTGCACCTCTCCCTCCACCCCCCCTCAACAATTGACACATTTTCATATTTTACGTAACACGTAGATCATTCGTTTACCTAAAGACCTCTTCATCCCCAGCGCAAGTAAAACAAGAAGAAAATCAACCCACATTAGTGGGATTGCCATAGTCTCGTTCTTTACCCTAGTACGTAATACAAAAAGTTTAGCACGAAGTACCCACTTCAGTCTTCACTTCAGTCCCCCCCCCCCCCCACACACACACCTTACTTTTTTCCCCCGCTGCATGACCCTGACGAGCGCCTGGGGCATAGGCAAGTGCACGCGTGGGTGTATTGCGGGCTGGCCTATCCCCACCTAGGCAGGCGACTCAAACAAGCATTGCCCATCGCGATCAGCCATTATTTCATGTTAAGTTTGAAATGTCTTTACGCTTCGCTCGCTACATTACGCGCAGCATTTCGGAGCGTACCCCTAGTTCCTCTTGTTCTTGATCGACTACGATCACTGCCATGACTAGATGAAGAGCTTACGGGCGGTCGTGCAGGAGAGGTGTTTGTTATTCTTGATCGGGTACGACTAGATGGAGAGTCTATAGGTGGTGGTGCAGGAGAGATGTTTCTTGTTCTTGATCGGGTACGACTAGATGGAGAGCCTGTAGGTGGTGGTGCAGGAGACGTGTTTCTTGTTCTTGATCTGGTACGGCTAGGAGAGTCTGGAAGCGCAGAGTAAGATTCAGGGATAGGTGTGTGTTAATATTGGGCCTGCGCCTATTAACAGTGTCTAGTATTCTTCACTAGACTCTTTAGAACTCAGAGCCAATAGTCCCAAGATGTATTTGTCGTGCGGGGGTGCCAGGAAGAAGTAGACAGTTTTTAGATTTGTCCAACCAAGTGCCCTTACCAAAAGACGGCCGTGAAGATGATCCGAGCTGTCCGGGGGCCACTACTCGTCTGACGCGTTCGAGTCCGCCGGCGCTGATCGCACCGGCGGGCCCTGCTCGAGGGCTGAGGCGCAACCGGATACTACGCTGTCGCTAGTTCCTCCTTTGGCGCGAGAATATGAATTTTGTCTCTCGACATCCCCCCCCTTTTGAAGAAGAGCGTCCCGCTCATAGCCTAAAATTGTGTGTAGCGCGAAAGGGCGAAATAGCGACTTGAGATTAACATCAGCGTCAGAAATCAAATGACTCTACAGTAAGATTTTATTCTTCGCAAAATTTTATGTTTGAATTTGAACTCACTTGGTTGGCAGGTTTATTCCCTACAGCTATTTACATGCTACGGGCCCTAATCTGTTTTTTTTTTTCCCCTACTCTAAAAACTCTTAAAAGTAAACCTTACACTACTCTGAATTTAACACTAGACTTATACCTACGCGTCCCCTCCCTCTTAAAGAAAAATGCCCTCATTTTAGGGAAAAAAAAAAATTTCTACAATAGGAAAAAAAATAATAATAAGACTTTTAACAGGACTTTTAACGGCGCTGGTCGTCCACGACGGCGGTCGTCTGCGGCGCTGGTCGTCCACGACGTCGGTCGTCCGCGGCGCTGGTCGTCCACGACGTCGGTCGTCCGCGGCGCTGGTCGTCCACGACGTCGGTCGTCTGCGGCGCTGGTCGTCCACGACGTCGGTCGTCCGCGGCGCTGGTCGTCCACGACGTCGGTCGTCCGCGGCGCTGGTCGTCCACGACGTCGGTCGTCCGCGGCGCTGGTCGTCCACGACGTCGGTCGTCTGCGGCGCTGGTCGTCCACGACGTCGGTCGTCCGCGGCGGTTGTCCTCGGCGGCTGCTGGCCCAGGCTGGCCGCGCCGTCGCCGAACTTGGTGGTGGCCGTCCGCAGCGTCGCTGCTGCATGCTCCTTGGCGCCCCCTACTCAATTCAGAGGCGCCAAGGCGCCAAGGCGTCGGCGCCGGTGTTGGGGCGTCCGTTCTTGCCGCGAAGTTGTTGTCGTCCTCGGCGTGGGGTCGTCGGTGGCCGGCATGAGGTCTCGTACCCGGACGCCTGCGCGACGGCGTTGGTGTCCGTGACGCGACGGTCCAGGTGTTATCGCCGTCGGTCAGGAGCCGTGTGTCGTGGTGGTTGTGCTCCCGGCCGCTAGATGGCGTCGGTGGCCCCGCTCGTAGAGCTGCCGGAATCCGCTCTGTCAGCGAAACGGCGGCTGCTGCAACACCGTGCGCTCCCCTCGCTCTCGCTGGGACTGGAGATCACGCCTGGGATGTTCGCACCGAGTTTGGACATTGCCCGTTCAGGACGGGGTTATCCCGGACGGAGTGGCCTCCCGACGGACGACGCTGCTCTGCTGGGGCATCGGACACTGGTTGGCTTTTTGAGAGATTAGAAGAGGAGAATTTAGGAGAAAAAGAAGAAAGGTGCTGTAGAAGTGAGGTTAGGGACGAAGGAAAATTAGTACCTTGGCCAGGTATCTAATTCTATCTACTTATCATCTAAAGCATTCCTAATACTAACTTAACCTAAAATTCTAGCCCTACCAGAAATGCTACATGCGGACTGGGTCCGGCAGCGGCCTGCCCCGGTTGACACTGGGTCCAATATCTTGCAGCGGGATAGCCTCAGTTGACTGGGCGTATACCCGGCTCCTTATCGCCCTTGGAGTCATTGGTTCTGTTGGTGGTGGATACGTGACAACTGGTGCATCTGCGGTGTTGTACACATGGCCCCGTGCGCCCCTCTGGGGGTCGCGCGGCTCATGGTCCCTGGTGCCCGAGGTTGTAAGTGAAGTTACAATATAGTCAATTTTGAATTTTAACACAATTACTGTTACCGTTAGGACAAGCACTGCCAAAATAAGAAAAACTAGCACGCCGAGCGTAACTAAGTCCTCTCCTGGAAAGAAGTTATATGATTTGAGAGGTTTTGCCCGTAATTCTTGAATTTCTACCGGAGAGAGTGGTTTAGGCTTGACAAATAGTGCAGTGTAGGACGGCCAGGTCTCATTGACAATTGGGATCCCCGTAAAAGTAGTTGCATGCTCTATTTCTCTTATACTGTCTAATTCCATGTTTAAATTTGTTGTCCACAGAGCCGGGAGCAGGAATTCAGCCCCCTTCTCTTTTTCTAACTGAGACGGCATGGTCAGCCTTTCATGGACGGCAATGGTACCATTGACAAGGAGTGAGCAATTTCCAGGTACCATAAAACGGTGTGCCCCGTAACCAATCGCGTTATGGGCCGTCACCTGCCTACCACACTGTAAGGTGAGTACGGTAGGTTCCGCCGCTGCCACCAGAAATTGATTGGGTGCCAGCTGCAAGATCTGCGGTCGGTTAGTAGTCTCACAAGTGAAGTCGCACTCATTTATCAGGTCTTGCACCGTACGTTTTGATGTTATTGCTTTAACACAGCTACTATGCCTCGTGTATGAAGCATCCACCCGCGAGATTTGGCAAATGTAGTTGTCTAGGCAGTGGGTCAATGACACACCCTCCAAAGGGATGAAGTGGTCGTTACTGACTGCTGCCACTAGCCTTTCCTCGTCCGGGAACAGCCTACAAATTTTTCCATCCCATGCGAAGGGCATTGCCTGGTATTGCCACAATTTCCATTGGGAACCTACAGTTTTTAACGGAACTTTCACCCAGAAACTAATTTTATCATCTAAAATTTTGCAGTGTGTAAGGGGCGATAAATAAATTAAGTCTAAATTTTGAATGGCCAAATCCATATTCCGATATGCCGTTGTATTCAGAAGCATCTGAATTTTTGAAGCAAGCACCTCCACTGGAACTATCTCAGGACTGAGGTGGTTTTTGTCACAAAGAGCTGCCATGTCTTTCAAGGCATTCTCCTGGTTAATGATTTCTACAATCGTTGTCGTGATTTGATTCATGTAAATGAGATGCAAAAAGGAATTTTCATACGAATTTTGCTGCTGCAGATACCGGAAAGAAATTTGCTGAATGTCATATTTAATCCCATCATAGCTCTTTTGTACTGTTTCTGAGAAATTTTTAAATGTATCAATAGTATGAACCATATTGTCCTGCAGGGTTGATTGTCGAGAAGCTAATTGTTTCATACTCCCGTGCAGGTTTCTGGCATCTCCTTGGAAGACACTCAACTGTTTCTCCGTAACCAAGTCACAGCAGAAACTGAAAATTGATCCGAGGAAAGAAAGTCCCCGTCTGAGGCGGTAAGACTGATGGGTCGTTTTTCTATCAAACCTTATCAAATTGAGCACATCGGTTATGGATGCATTCCAGTGTTCTAATGCTACTCCCGCCTTTGGGACGCTGATACGCATTTGCCTGTAGAGATGGTTTGCCTGTTCCTGCAGTTGCTTATACGGGATTACTGGGAGCGGTACAGCGAACTGTATCAGCTCCGTGGCCTCTGCCACCGCTTTTGCGAGCTCCACTTTATGCACCCCCGTTGTCAACCTAACTGTGTCCGTGTCGACCTTTTGTGGAATGTGTGTTGTCACACATTGGCAACCCCTGAATGTGAGCATCAATTGAATACATATAATATACGCGTAGTTAGGCATGTTAAATTTTGGGTGCCCCCCCATAACAGAGGAAATATAAAGTTATTACCAGTTAGAAATGACGTATTTACAACAGGTGGACAGGAATAAGTAAAGTATAGAAAGGTCAGCGCCACCACCATTTGAATGCAAGCCCTGCAACATAGCAATAGGAGACAAAATTTTAGTCGAATGGAATTTTAAACCGTAGTGGTCTCTTATTGTATGGTTTTATTTTCCTTACATGGAACACCTTAATAACATCCTTACGTTTCCCTGTGGGCAATCTAGTTTTAATGAGTACGAAGTAAAAATTTTGAGATTTATGTCCTATAATTCTGTGAGGTCCTGTGTATTTTATTTTCTTTCTGGGAAAACCCACATCAGAATCTTTTTCGTTCCTAACCATCACTTTTTGTCCTAAATGGTATGTTACCAGGCGCCTGTTTTTGTCATAGTGTGCTTTGTATTTTTGTTTGGAGTCCAGAATCCGTGCTTTGATAGTTTTGAGAAATTGGGCATGATTTTTAATCTTTTCTGCTAGACTCATGTCTGTCTGTGGCATTAACTGTAATGATCCTGGAATAATTGGGTCCACATTGAAAAGTACTCTAAATGGTGTTGTCTTAATGCTGTCATTGTAATTTATGTTATAGATGAATGTGGCTAGAGGAAGGAATTCGTCCCATGACTCACCAAACTGCAGTAATAAATCACCGAGAATTTGTTTAAGACCGTCTATGGATTTTTCGACCTGCCCATTACATGATGGGATTCTGCGGTAAGCATTATGGAAAATTTTGAACCGATCCAGTGCTTTCTGGAAGGTATAGCTTGTAAAATAGCTAGCACTGTCACTACGGTATGACTCGCAGACTCCGTAAGTACAAATGTAGTCACTGAGACATGCTATTGCTGTTTGAGAGTCAGCCGTGCGAGTAGCTTTACTGTACAAATAACGGCTAAAATCATCAACAATTATACAGGCTGTGGTATTCTTATTTTTACTTACTGGGAGTGTCCCCAGAAAATCACAACTAATTTGAGCAAAAGGACGTTTTGGTGATTTTATCTCCAGCAATCCTGGTTTAAATTTATGATTAATTCTATGTTTTTGGCAGAATTCACATGATTTATAATATACTTCACAGTCGGTGTACATACCTTTCCAATAGAAATTCTCTAATATATTCTTGTACAAGTGCTTTGTTGCCCTATGGCCTCTATTGTCATGAAATTCATGTAAAATATACTTTTTACAGATTTCTGGTACCACCAAGAGAAGTTTTTCATCCGACTTAAAATACAGAATTCCATCCTCCAGGGTGTATGGCTGGTAAATGTTGCTGTCTACATTGTCTATAATTTTTAAAAGGTTAGTATCTGATTTTTGTAAGTCCTGTATTACATGTTTATTTATCTGCGTCAGGGACACAAGGCTTTTATCAGCTTTCAAATTTTCCTGATCAACCCACTCTGCTTCTTGCTTTTCCCGTGTCTCCTGTCGAGCTTGCGCTCTGGTTGTGACAGGACAAATAATATCTATATTTTTCTGCCTTGTTTCAGGGAATGCTATGTCGGGGAATATATCATCCACCAACTCCTCTACAGTTACGTTTGGTTCATCCACTGGATGCCGACTCAAAGTGTCTGCTTCATTATTTGACCCTTTTCGGTACTTTATCTTAAATGAATATTGTGCCAGGAACATAATGTATTTTGCCAACATGGGGTATCGAAACGTGATACTCTGGAAACGGATGCAGTGGGTCTGCCCAAAAGCCATTGGAGCAATCCGTTTTTAGAATGGGAAAATTTTGTCCAAGAAACTATCGATCATTTCCGTATCCGGGACCGAATATTTTTAAAGGGCGTAACACCTTGAATTCAACGACGGAAATCTGTACAAACTCCACTGGGGGTGCTTTTGGGGTCCGGGAAAATTTCGAACACACAGGGTAGGACAAAAATACACACTAGTGGAAGTTCTATAAGTCCGAAATTTTTAAAAAAATTTCGAATAAGTCCTCTATGAAAGCTGCTGATCTGGTGACATTCGTAATTTTTTTTTGACTTTCTGTTTTACCTCACTAGTCAATTTTTTACTGGGGGAATCACAAACGTTTTCCGAAACATCCGAGACGGGAAAACATCCCTGTAACTTTCTAACAATTTTTCTGCCGTTGTATTTGCTCCCGGGGAAGTTTAGTGTTAAAAGTTGAACTCTATTTGTGTTTCAGTGCCCCGGGATCTCCTGGTGGGGTTTTTCCTGTTAAAATGTTTGGAGCGAAACTACTAAAGGTTCTTCGTGCCTTTCATCGACCGCTAAATTGAAGGGAAAGGGGCAAGAGTTTTTTTTTGGCATTGAATTTGGACTTTTATTTTTTTATGCCCTTTTGGTTTTAATATAAAATCACCTACCAACGTTTTTGAAATTTCATTAGACTTTTATTGCCTATGAATGTGGTATCCTTGGTATCTGATGCGGTGTTTCCTGACTTTAACCCACTGGAGGTAGAGGGGGAATGAAAAGGGTTTGAGCAAAAACTGAGGGGCCCGAAAAAAAAAGGTTCCACTTTCCCAATGAGCAAAAAAAATTTTCTACCGCAGTTACAAACATCATTTTTTTTTGATTGAAAATAAACTCCCCAAAGCAATTCTTAAAACTGTTTTCTTCTCTCTGAAGAAGTTTTATTTTTCCATAGTAATGATGGCCTTGCTTTTCGCAAAACACATTCCCCCAAAATAAATTGGGAAAAAAATTCCTTTTCAAACGTAAAATTTCCCTGTAAAATGCCATCGGACCCAAATTTCAAAAAAAGCCTTCCCAAAACCAATTTTTAATGGCTTGTTTTTTTAGCAGCTCTCAACCGCTGTGTATTTGGCACGATTTTGCCCGGTGCACATTTGCGGAGTTTTTCATAGTCAATACAATTAACAAAGGCTCCATATCTCCAATGCCTCTACCTTAAAAATTGCAAAATTTTTACTTTAATCAGGGGTACTAAACTGATGCTCCCCCGTCAGGGTTTGGGATAAAGGAGGGAAAAGGAATTTTCTAGGGTAGGGGAGTGAGGTTTGAATGTGGCTGTCATCACTATCGTAATATATTTTTTTTTTTGAGGGATATCAAGTGAGTTGTAGATTTCCTGTGCCGTTAGGTATTTCATTTTTGGATCTGGACTCACTTTTTTATTTATTCCCTTCTTTCACACAAGCCACTATTTTACTCCCTTCATCTAGCTGCCTGTCAATATCTGAAATCTATTGTGAACTTGGGTTTTCGTACTGTGGTAAAGCAGCCTTAATTTTTTTGCTTTTGGCCTGTTTGGGGCTAAGACCTTGTTTGTGATGAAAGGATTGGGTTCCTAGCAAAATCTCTATGGCCTCACTCTGGGGCGTCGGGTCCAAAACGGGCCCCCAGGCTTGCTGTGGGGCCCAAACCCTACAAGTACAAAACCATGGGGGAAAATCCATAACTTGTAGTACGGGAACTCACTGACGTCGCGCCGGGGATGGGACTCACCTTTTTTTGCACTTGTTTTCCACAAGGACCTGTAAACTGTCCCTGACACCGTCGTCGGGCCGCTCCCGTCATGTCAGAAGTCAAGTATGGGGAGCCCCTGTCTGGGGTGTGACCCCAATTTAGCAAGCACCCGAAAAATCCGTGCCCCCCGAATGTCCGATCTTTTTCCCTCCTGAACAGTAATAGGGCAACATAAATTTTTCTGAAACGCCACAATACAGCCAAAATTTTTAACCCCATTCTTCTTTTTGCAAAATTTCTGTAAGCTATTTGGGGCAAAAAATTTTAACCCGCCGTCTGTAGTGAAACCCTTAAATTTTCCCAGTTAGCCAAAATATGCCCGTTCCGATCCCGAAATTTCAAAAAAATTCCCTGAAAACCCCCAAAATGCATAGCGCGCACCGAAACAAACGGGCGCCGTCATGTACCACCCCAAAATTTTGAATTAGTGATTGTGGAGGGGAAATCTCCCCAACTACTTCTTTTCCGTTTTTTTACTTTCCGTTTTGGAAGGTGACAGCCCTATCTTTCGCCCACTACACGCCGGGTCTCTTTCTCGGCTTTCACGCTGTGGCCGCCTCGGCTGCACGTCTGTAGTCTCGTCCCCGGGTGTCACGCTGGGGTCTTGCCTCGGCTGTCACGTCTGTGGTTCCCCCTGCCCCCGGGGTCACGTCTGTAGTCCCGTTCGCTGTCACGTCGTGGTCTCTGCCTCGGCTGTCACCTGTATCTCTGTCCGGCTGTCACGTCTGGAGCTCGTCTCGGCTGCACGTCGGAGTCTCGCCCCAAATACCCGGGCCCGACAAAAGGCCCTGCTGCGGTCCTGATGCGGTCCCGACTCCTGAGTACTCCCTCACCTCCCAACTGGGGCCCCGGACCTCTGCCGGTAGGGGGTGTGTCCCGTTTGCGCCGGCACCGACGAATGTTTTTCGTGACCCCCACACGACCCCAAAAACCGCAATGAACTATCCACTTTGCCTCTAGTTTCAGAGCTGCTATGCCCTCGGCGGCCACGGGGGGTGCCGGAGGGTCCTGGACCGTCACTGTTTTTTACGGGGGAGGGCGTGGCAAACAGATCTGCGGGTAATTTTGGTCCTCTGAACTCCTGTATGTCAGCCTCCAGAGTGACCAATAGTCCCTTAGGTGTGTTATCCCACAAATTTCGCCCCGCGACTTGACCTGTAGGTTTTTGGGGGAAGCCCCCCTCTGATAACGAGTTTTGCTCTGGGGCCCTTTATATCCGGGGGGAACTTTTTGATTTGCACTACCTTAAACCCCTAAAAAAAGTGTTCACGTTTCTCCATCCTGCTTCCGCGGGGAACCATCGCCTCTCGAAGGTGTCTATCATCTTCGGGAGGGGGAAAATGCTGCTGTTTAGCGCATTTTCAACTGTCTGGTAGCTACATTACCCCGGTTTTTGAGAAAATTTAGTCACCAGGGCCCAAATTGCCCGGTGGATGCAGTCCCTAAATGCAAGTCTTTTCCCTATCGACACCTGTAGAAGTCCAACGTCTCCGAATTTACAAGAAATCTCGCACTGCCACCACTCCAAGGGTTGGGACTGGAGTCTTGCGCATGGGGGGCCCCAGGAGGAGCTTGCGTGGCCGCAGAATGGAGGGACCAAAACCCTCCAGCATTTCATTGGGAAACCCCGCGCGAATGTGGGTTGGGCCGCCTCGTCCTCCTACGCTCGCTCGCTTGGGGGGGGGAAGGAGAATGAGGTGGCTGCCCAGGAATCCGCCGCGTCGTGACATTGCGGTGGATCAGGGCGAGGGAAAAATTTTGGAGCCGTTCGTACAACGGGCGTCCCTGGATTCGGGCCGAGGAGGGAGGGTTGCAGGCGATCAGGATGCGGGGTTTTCGCAGGGCTTGTTCGAAAACTGCTTTAGGTAGCCCGGAAGGTCTCCGCTTTCCCTCACATCCCTCAAGCCCCCGTTTTTTTTTCTTTCTCCGCCTCGCCGCCGTTCCGATCGCGCGAGCTCAAAGTCGCCCTGAAATCTTAAACCCTTTTCACGAGAATTGCACGCAGGTTTAAACCCCAAATCCGCAAACGACGGCTGCCGAACCCCGGGTTTTCTCAGGCAAGTCCTCCAAGTAGCGAGAAAATTTTCCGATGTCAACAACGATGAAAATGTCACCGGACGGTACTCTGCTGCTCTGCCACCGTAGTGAGGTCTTCCAAAAGATCCGAAACTGGTACTGAAATCCACTCCGGTTTCAGAAGCCCTGCCGTACCGCCCGAACACCGTTCGAACCTCGGGCCCAATTTCGTACAAAACCCACGCGGTCGCCGGTGGGTATTATAAACACGGACCTTCTCGGAGGCTCCGCCTCGCCGTCACTCCTGGAGCAGCTCCTGGCCTAAAACATCGCCTGACCGTCCGATCAACAACCAGGGAGGGGGGATCACCTGTGGGGCTCCACCCGTGATGCTGCAGCGGAGTGACAACCTGAGGGGGACGAAAAGGAACTCGCCGCTGACCTACTTCAGGCTCTTAAACCCGCCGCCCAGCTGTAGGGAAAGACCCCCCGCGCTCGCAGATTGGGGATGCTTGACGGCTCTCGCAAAAAGAGATGTGGGGTGGGAGGGGAGGATGGGAAGAGGAGAGGTGTCGCGTGGGCGCGAGGAGTGAGGCGGGGGGGTTCGGGAAGGGGGGGGTGTCGCCTGCACCGATCCGGGGAGGGGAGGGAGGAGAGGAAGGGCGGGTGAGTGTGAGTGAGAGCGACTGTGTCGCCCCTTTGTTGTGCACCTGTATTTTTCCAGAAAATGGAGTAGCCCTCTAAGATACTTGGTTTGCCGTACTGAGTCAATTGGGCCCACCCGGGAAAATTTACTAAGGTACTCCGTAATTTTAGGACGCCCCCCACAATCCTGCCGCACCCGGGCGTCGTCTTTCGCGTTTGTGGGTTGGACTCCACCTGCAGGTGGTCGGACTCTGACCCGCGCACCCCCCTGTTTTCGGGCGACCCCTGAACGCGAGGGCTAGCACGCTTGCTGGGCGCGGGCCTTCCGGGTAGTTCCTGCACCAACCTTACGACGTCGGAAAAACTTGAACGGGCGTAATGAACCTCGCGGGTGCCCCAAATTTTTTAACAGCTACCTTTTTGGGGGAGCAGGCTCTTTCCTGGGCCCAAATAAAATTTCTGATAACGTATATTTAGCCAACTGCTCCCCCTGGGTCCCCCTTTAAGAACCCCCGAAAAATGCCTTTTGGGCGTCATTTTTTCTGTTTGTTTTTTTTTTGAAAACCAAAAAAACCCGATTTTAAAAAGTTTTTTTAAGCAAATCTTAATGGCGAAAAAAAAAACTAGTAAGAATTTTCCACAGCACTCAAAACCCCTCGCGGCGTCTTCGCTACCACGCACCCCCGGGGGGTGTCGGGTGTCGCCCCGCCCACCGCTCGGCGACCGTCCGCCGCCGCGTGTCAGCACGGGGACGGGCCGCACGCTCTGGCCCGCAGGTGCGGCCGAACACTGGAGCGGAAAATTTTTTTTCAAAAAAAAAAAAATCAAAATTCCAGGGGAAACTTTTACGTACATGACTTACTTGCTATTTACTGATTTTAAAGGAAAAATTCACTCGCACCAAACTTAAAAAAAAAAAAACAACAAGAGAAAAAAAAAACCACAACCCGTGGTGGACGCACCCGCCCCACCAAATTTTACCAATTTTCACGTAAAAACCACCAATCAGAGTTAACCCGCACCAATGACAAACATTTGGGGGGACCTATCAACTCTTAACGCTAATTTCTACACTAAAGAAAAAGAGGGGGCCTCCCTCAACACCCTGTGCGCTCGCGCACGTGGGCACCCTAAATAATACTTTTTTAAATCTTATTCTAGCTAACCCACCCAACTGCCCAAAATCACAATGAGAAATAAAGGAAGTCTAGGGAGAAAACGAAAGAGTGGTAAGGGGCCCCCGGGCCGTTCTGAAAGAAGGGTCAAACCCCGCAACCCCCACCATTTTAATATTTGGGGCCCGCGCCATTAAAGGTCTATATTTTCACTAACCTTTAGAACCAGAGCCAAAGTCCCAAGATTATTTGTGTGCGGGGGGCCAGGTGGGTAGACATTTTTTTTTGATTTTTCCAAACCAAGTGCCCTTACCAAAAGACGGCCGTGAAGATGATCCGAGCTGTCCGGGGCCACTACCGTCACGCGTTCGGTTTCCGCCGGCGCGATCGCACCGGGGGGCCCGCCGAGGGCTAGGGGCAACCGGGGTACTACGCTGCGCAAAATCCTCCTTGGCGCGAGAAATTTTAAATTTTGTTCTCGACAGTGTGGAGAGCCCGCCCGGAACGAGGACTTGCTGCACCCACCCCTTTTCCGGGGGGCAACGGAGGGCCCAATCACTCTTTGATCGTGTCACAATTTTGGGGGGTTGGGTAGCTCCAGCATCCAGAGGAGCGGGATGGTCGATTTAATTTTTTTCAGGAAGAGAAAGAAACTATCTTCTAAAAAAGCATCGCTGGCATTAAACGTTTTCATCACGACGACTGCGTCATAAACCGTCATCTTCTGGGGATGAGTTCCTCCCATGGTCCATAATGCTGAAAAAAAACAAAGCCGTAGGTTAGGTTCCCCCTCGAAATTCCGGATTTCGTATAAAAAAACGACGGGGCGGTCGAAATTCGGGTCGGGATGCGTATTTAATTTATCCTAAAAGGTATGAAAGGGAAAACATTCGAATCACCCCGT